>JBBBDQ010001775.1:6340000-6635000 GCA_037127315.1 Ascarosepion bandense
GTACATATCTGGTAAGGTTCTGACACTCTCCTAATTTTGTCAAAATTTTCTTTAACTGAAGAGAAAAATAAAGCAATAAGAAAGGAAAAAAGAAAAAGGAAAAAAAGACTCAGGACAGAATCATTGGCGTCATATCAGTTGGAGGTATTCAGACCAGTCGTGAAGATGCTGACCACTAAGTCATTAACCGCCTACTTCTAATTCCATGGATACATATGGATGTGTAACTCCACAAATTAGCCCATCCATGTACACTAACTTATATCTATATACACATATGCGCACACATTCCCACATATACATAAAATGTGACTGTGTTTATGCTTATACATACTTACAGTTCTACACTTATTCATGTCTACGTACGAATCTTCTGTTCGTATGCTCATATATATATATATTTTATAAAGACGGGAATTCCGCACGTATGAAGATGTAATCAATTCAAGAATGCACAATTGACTACAATGTAGTCAATTGTGCATTCTTATACCTTTATGTACTGATCATTCTACCCATATGTGTACAGGTTAATATCAAGACCCGAACGATGTATACCGGTATATATATATATATATATATATATATATATATATATATATATATATATATATATATATATTTTTAAATCATATCACCCCAAGCAAGGCGATAACGCCACTGATGCGCAGAGGGCTACGTAAGAGTAAAAAGATTGGCAAAAGAGAAAGCCGGAAACCACATCCTAAATAGGGAACAAGGGATGTGCCTCTTCACCTGTTCAATAGACGTGGGTGGAGTGTATGTGTAATGTTTGTTAAGACGTATGAAAGGAAAATATACCACCTCCTTTGGGAGTTAAAAGTAGATGGATAAGTGTGTACAGGCGTACATTGTCTTATCTATAGGGGTATATAAAAAGTTGCTTGTATATTTATATAATTATATTTATATTTATATATTTATATGGATGTGTATACATTTATGAGTGGATCCGCTCCTCATAAAATTGCGAGTGTGTGAACACAATAATTGTATGTGGATATAAATAGATAAATGTATGCATGAAGAACACATTTATATGTGCGCACGCATGCATGTGGGGGTGCCCTTTGCATCTATGAGTATATACACGTATGAATGTGAGGATGTATGTAAGTATAAAAATATATGCGTAATTTGGGAGTCTGTGTGAGAATTATTAGCATACTTACATAATAACATTACATAATAACATCATTACATAATAACATAATACATAATAACATAATACATAATAACATAATAACATAATTACATAATAACATAATACATAATAACATAATACATAATAACATAATACATAATAAGAATTACATAATACCATAATAACATAATACATAATAACATAATACATAATAACAATACATAATACATAATAACATAATACATAATAAGATAATTACATAATTACATAATAACATAATACATAATAACATAATACATAATAACATAATCACATAATAACATAATAAGATAATTACATAATAACATAATACACAATAACATAATTACATAATAACATAATAACATACTAATATAAATGACATAATAACATTATTTATATGCGCGGAATTTCCGTCTTATATAATAATGGATATTTCTGAAAATATTTATATATATATATATATATATATATATATATATATATATGTATGCATTTCTGAAAGGATTTATATATATATATATATATATATATATATATATATATATATATATATTTCTGAAAGGATTTTTCTGTTGCTGAGGTGATGTGTTTTTCCCGTGGGGATTTTCATACTGAAAGGATCATACAACATCATTGAATTAATCCTTTATATATATATATATATATATATATATATATATATATATATATATATAGGTTTAACTTTTACACAGAGCTTTATCTTTCACAATGGAAGTTGAAAAGAACAATTGCTTGCCTTTTTTGGACGTTGTTATTGCGCGTAGTAGATGGGGGTTTCTTTACAAGTACCAATCGTAAACTCACCTTTACTGGCCTGTATATGAATTGATGTGCGTCTGCACGTAATTCAAGAAAAATTAGTCTTCTTTAAACCTTGGTGCACAGGGCGCTGAAAATTTGTCCTCCTACTAGATTTGACACTGAATTTGAGAATATCAGGGATATTTTCATGTGTAATGAATATCCGAAAGCCCTTATTAATTATAATTTTACTAAGAAGACAAAGGAATTTTATACTTTTCTTTTTTTTTAATCATTTCACCCCGAGCAAGGCGGGAACGCCACTGATGTGCAGGGGGCTACATAAATGTAAAAAGATTAATTAGAAAAGAGTGAGGAGTACAAACTAGTTAGAAAGGAACAATAGAAAGCTGAGAAAGCAGGTGCGATGACAGACACATAGGTGGAGAGAAAGGGAAGGTTATACAGGGGTGGGGAGAGAGCTAGAGTCCAGTGGTTAGTAGATGAGTATTGACTTTGCATTTAAATTTCTGGAGGTTGTAGCAGTCAGGAAAGCAAGAATACGGGAGCGAGTTCCACAGGCGGGAAGTGCGAGAGAAGAAGCTGCAGGAGTAGAATGGTCGTCTGCATTTGGCTAACCTGACTGTGAATGGGTGGGACCCAGTTGCCAGTCTGGTTTCACGAGTAAACACATGTTGAGGGGGCATCAGTGACTTAAGCTCGTCTGAGCAGAAGCCATGAAAGTATTTATAGAAGAGACAAAGGGAGGCCACATTTCGACGATGGGGAAGTGGCTGCAGTCGAGCCGCCAGATCAGTACCTATCACATTACATACTCTCCTTTAGAGCCTGTCAAGAACACTGAGGAGAACGGCAGGGGCACCTGACTATAAATGGCAGCAGTACTCCATGTACGGACGGATGGTTGACTTGTATATATGCAGGATGGATTCAGGTGGAAAAAACATCCTGGATCGATATAGTGACCCAACCTTCTTGTCTACTCATAAAGTCCTGGAGCCTTCTAAGTGCCAGGTTTATTTGAAGGTTCTTTGGATTGGGGATAAGGGCCAAAGCTAAAATTAAGCAAATTAATACTCGGTTTCTGCGTTGTATTTTTCGGACTAGGTTTGTGTTTCCGTCCTTTCGTAAGGATGATTTACCCAACATCAATATAAGTAATTTGGTATATAAATCTATTTGCCAATGCGCTGCTGGTTACAAACGATGATTAATCAGCATGGGCCTTCTAAAATAAGATATGGCAAAATAGGTAACATGTGTTACCTTCCCTCTACAAATATGGAATCGGCTATCGCTCAACATCTAGTAGAGAATATAGCATGTGCCAAGTCTTATAAGAAAAGAGTTGTTCAACATTATGCACAGAGCCGATTCCAATAATCATTTAAAGATTTCAGAGTCCGACGCTATATCATTACGGAAACCTTCACTCTGCCGGTAGAAGGACATTTTAAAGTCTCTGAATTTGTTGGGGGACATTTTATTTTAACCATCCCTTGCTAATTATTTACAAGTGAATTCCCCTCACCTCGGTATTAGTATAGATATTTATATGTATATTTATTTAATCGTGATTCCCTACATTTTTGCTCTTCATTTTCGTCGTCACTGTTCTTTTCGTTTAATTCATTTTCCTACGATTTTTCGCCAGATGAGATGTTGAACGAAAGTGCCTTTTGTGATTAATAATAAATCTCTTGTTTTTAAAATAGCACACACACACACACACACACACACACACACACACACACACACACACATATATATATATATATATATATATATATATATATATATATATATACTAAATGTTGTTTAAGGGAGATAACTAGCAAAATAAAATAGTAAAACAGACTTATGAAGCATAAAGCAATACTCATGCAACAAAAACAATCATACACTAACAAAGGCAATTGTTAGAACTTTAGAGCCTACATTAAGAGTATATATATATATATATATATATATATATATATATATATATATATATATATATATAGTCATCACGCTAAAGTCCAACCTTCTCGAGCGCTCATAGCTGGGAGTTGGAATCGCCGACAGATGTCAATGCGGTCGGGTTTCAATCCTGACTAGAAACAATCAGATGTCTAACAGTACTGAAGAGCTGTGATACACCGAAACAGATCTGTCTGCGGATGACTACATACACACACACACACACACACACACACACACACACACACACACATATATATATATATATATATATATATATATATATATATATATATTTATATATATAGTGTATCGAGGCAGCAGATAATTTTCTAAACATATACTGTTAAATTTAAGAGACAAATAATGTCTATTATGTTTAATCATGAGCCGTTCTAAACATTGTATTTTGGCTTTAATTTCAGGTGAAAATCAAGACAAAAACAAAAATTCTCTAAGATTTGGATATTTTTTATTATGTTGGTTCTAAGCTTTCGAGTCACATGAGCCATCTTCAAAGAGGTTACAGGGACATTAACATAAAAACATCGAACATCAAAGATGATTTTATCTTGTATTGACATAAAACTTTGCTAAACAACGATAACAGTTACCAAATAGCAAACGCAGTTCGTAAGTTTGTAATGCATATATACATATGCTAAGAAGAAAAGGAAAACTCACACATCTCACCGCGATTACGTCAGAACACTCTCTGCTTACGTCAAAACACTCTTTGTTTGCATCACAATACTCACTTTTTCTGCTAAACTCATCAGTGTCTATACCTGCTCTACCCTAACGTGGTGTAGTGGCTAGCTTGCTTGTTTTG
Organism: Ascarosepion bandense; assembly: GCA_037127315.1. Taxonomy (NCBI): domain Eukaryota; kingdom Metazoa; phylum Mollusca; class Cephalopoda; order Sepiida; family Sepiidae; genus Ascarosepion; species Ascarosepion bandense. The sequence goes on from JBBBDQ010001775.1 coordinate 6,344,761, forward strand.
CTAGCTCAATTACGACTGAGTAGTGAGTTCGATCTTCCCTGAGTGCCCCATACTTTCGGCCTTGTGCCACATCTAAGCTGCGCCTAGAAAATCACCATACCTACCCAAATGATGACTTAGGAAATTTGAAAGCTGAATTACCATTCTTGTACTTTTCCTCTTATATAAACTTCGTAGGATTTCCGACCGATTTTCCTCCTCAGTGAAGAAGAACTATTCGCAACTTAGAAAAGATGATCATAAACTAAAGTAAATCGACACAAAATATCTGTTAGTGTATATATATATATATATATATATATATATATATATATATATATATATATTAGCAGTATAGCCGGACGTTGCTCGGGTGTAATGAAAGCTTTAAAACTAATCCATGCTAATCCATGGTCCTGAAGCTCAGACTCTTTGGACGGTGGCACGAAAGACTAAAAAGCAATTGTTGTTTCCGGTTAAACCGAAACCGTAGACTGAAAGAAAAATGAATGGATGTAAGACAAATTTTGATTTTCTGGTATCGATATGAAATAAGTTTTTTTCGTCGTAAACTGAATTGTGCTCCTTGCAACCTCGAAATCAGAGCCCTTGCTGTCCGATACAGTTTACCTTCATGCCCAGGACCCTATATTGTCCTAGAACCGATCATGATATTATTCAATAACTAATTAAATAATTAAGCTTCATCAGAAACCCTAGAATTTTCACGAGTTAAAACCAGTTATTATTATTATTATATAAATGGCAGAATTTTACTTTCTTTTCTAGTCTTCGGTTTGCGGCAAATTGTGCGAATTACTAAAATAGTGTAAAATGGATTTTAGATTCTATCACTATATTTTATATTTATTTCCTATTTATTCTGCAAGATTGTTCAGTCATGTTTGTTCTGGTAAAAGCTGTGATTCGCCATGTTTATTTTGCCATGCATTTTGTTCAGATGCATCCAAAATGTTTGAAAATGACCGTAAAAATACCCCGTCGACCCTGTCGGCACAAGTGTCTCAATTTCGCTTTTTCGTCCATACATCGATTGATTTAAAAGGCCTCACGCTGCGGTAATAAATAGCTTAATGATATGCAGATAGATTGTGAAGATCAGTTACATATTAGATGAAACACTGAGGCGCCATCTTTAGTTGAGTGTTAAGTGAACGGCTTATATCCATTAAACTCGAGAAAGAGAGACAGCTGAGCGGATAGAGAAAGAAAGAAAAACAGAAAGAAAGTTAGAGAAAGAAAGAAACAACGAAAGAATGAGAGAAGGGAAGAAAAAGAGAAAGAAAGAAAGAAAAAGTGAGAGAGAAATAAGGAAGAAAAAAGAAGGGCAGGAAGCGGAAAAGAAAGAAAGAAGAAAAGGTGGAGGAAGGAAGAAAGAAAATAAATAAAGAGAGAGAGTGAAGGAAAGAAAGAAATGAACGAATGAAATAGCGATAAAGAAAAAAGAAGGAAAGAAATAGGAAAAGAAAAAATAGAAGGAAAAGAAGAAATAGGGAAAAATAAAGAGAAATCGATAAAAAAGAAATAAAGAAGTAAGAAAAGGAGAAAGAAAGGAAGAAAGAAAAAAGAAAAAAGAAAGAGATGAGGGTAGGAAGAATGAGGAAAAGAAAGGAGATGATGGTAGGGATAAAGAAGAAGAGAAAGAAGGACATAACGGTAGGGATAAAGAAGAAGAGATAGAAGGAAATAATGGTAGGTATAAAGAAGAAGAGAAAGAAGGAAATAATGGTAGGGATAAAGAAGAAGAGAATGAAGGACATAACGGTGAGGATAAGGAAGAAGAGAAAGAAGGACATAACGGTAGGGATAAAGAAGAAGAGAAAGAAGGAAATAATGATAGGGATAAAGAAGAAGAGAAAGAAGGAAATAATGGTAGGGATAAAGAAGAAGAGAAAGAAGGAAATAATGGTAGGGATAAAGAAGAAGAGAAAGAAGGAAATAATGGTAGGGATAAAGAAGAAGAGAAAGAAGGAAATAATGGTAAGGATAAAGAAGAAGAGAAAGAAGGAAATAATGGTAGGGGTAAAGAAGAAGAGAAAGAAGGAAATAATGGTAGGGATAAAGAAGAAGAGAAAGAAGGAAATAATGGTAGGGATAAAGAAGAAGAGAAAGAAGGAAATAATGGTAGGGATAAAGAAGAAGAGAAAGAAGGAAATAATGGTAGGGGTAAAGAAGAAGAGAAAGAAGGAAATAATGGTAGGGATAAAGAAGAAGAGAAAGAAGGAAATAATGGTAGGGATAAAGAAGAAGAGAAAGAAGGAAATAATGGTAGGGATAAAGAAGAAGAGAAAGAAGGAAATAATGGTAGGGATAAAGAAGAAGAGAAAGAAGTAAATAATGGTAGGGGTAAAGAAGAAGAGAAAGAAGGAAATAATGGTAGGGATAAAGAAGAAGAGAAAGAAGGAAATAATGGTAAGGATAAAGAAGAAGAGGAATAACAAGATTGTAGAGAAAATGAAGAAGAGAACGTTGGAGACAATGGTAGAGAGAACGAAGTAAAGAAAAGTAAAGAAAAAAACGTCTATGAATTCCGCCATTGACTGCCCAATATTCATAGAAATTCGTGTGGAAATATTAAACAGACTTCGATTCCTGTGGAAAGATCCTAGGGGTGGGACAATAATAAAACATTAGAAAATAGTTGTTGTTGTTGTTCAGTAAACATGCTTCCAATGCAGGAAGTGGTCATCTGTTGAACCTGTTATTGACAGTAGAGCCAGACGCACGGGTCAATCGACAGTGTGATCAACGCATTGTGTACACGAGAACTGAGATTATATTTGCTCCACAGTGAATAGACTTTATGTACAAGACAGTGTGTATGGGTTAGAAAAGAAAGAAAGAGAAAAAGAAGCTGCGAGGAAAGAGAGAGAGAGAGAGAGAGTAGAGAGAGAAAATTTGTCTAGCGATGAATAACAAGAATCTAAAATAGAATAAAATAAATATCAAAGTGATCATCTACATTAAACTATCTATCTATTATTTTTGGTTTGGTAATATCTATCTATCTATCTATCTATCTATCTATCTATCTATCTATCTATCTATCTGTCTATGTCAGTCTGCTCTATCTATCTATCTATCTATCTATGTATCTGTCAATCTATCATATCTATCTATCTATCTATCTATCTATCTATCTATCTATCTATCTATCTATCTATGTCAGTCTGTCTATCTATCTATCTATCTATCTATCTATCTATCTATCTATCTATGTCAGTCTGCTCATATCTATCTATCTATCTATCTATCTATCTATCTATCTTTCTATCTATCTATGTCAGTCTGCTCATATCTATCTATCTATATATCTATCTGTCTATCTATCTATCTATCTATCTATCTATGTCAGTCTGCTCATATCTATCTATCTATCTATCTATCTATCTATCTATCTATCTATCTATCTATCTATGTCAGTCTGCTCATATCTATCTATCTATGTCAGTGTGCTCATATCTATCTATCTATCTATCTATCTATCTATCTATCTATCTATCTATCTATCTATCTCATTGCATCAATTTCTCATGGATTTTATTTCTATCTATATTGGTATGAGTACATCTCTTTATCTATCCAGATATCTATCGATCGAACAATAGAACAATATCATTGTATCAATCTATCGCTGTCTTCATTATCTATCTATCTATCTATCTATCTATCTATCTATCTATCTATCTATCTCATTGCATCAATTTCTCATGGATTTTATATCTATCTATCTTGGTATGGGTACATCTATCTATCTATCTATCTATCTATCTATCTATCTATCTATCTATCTATCTATCTATCTATAATTTTCATCAATCTCTCGCTGTCTCCAAAACTATCCATCTATCTCTTATAAATTTCTCGCTGCTCTAATATCTATCTGTTGATTCATGTACGAACATAAAGAGGTAAGAACATACTGACATTTATATATATATATACACATGAATAAGGGACGAAGAATATATTTTTAACGTTCAAAAACATTACTTTAAAACAGTGCTCAATATAAAAACAGGGAATATTGATTATAAATTATGATTTAGAACATCTACAAACTAGAATCTACTACAAAAGTGTACATTTTGTTTCGACATTGAAAGAACAATGTCTCATCAGGTAGTTAGTAATACCATCATTACTAACTACCTGATGTGACATTGTTCTTTCAATGTCGAAACAAAATGTACATATATATATAATCATATAATTATGAATTGAAAGTACATTGCGACACGGAAATTTCTATGTTTCGAGATAGAATCTCGTCATCAGGCAATGTTGGATGTTGGTTATTAAAATGATTAAAACATTTTCACAATCAACATATTTTGTTCTACAAAATTTATTGTATTGAGCACTATTTATGAAAATATAAATAAATGCCAGGGAACTCAAAGTCTCAAAACATTGGGTCCTCCTCCTTATATATATATATATATATATATATATATATAAGTAATTTAACTCATTTAGTTGTCTATCTTTATAAAATATGAACTCCTATTCCTCCCCATCCTAAATATACCATTTCAACACCCTGTAACCCCTTGACTACCAGCTCTGTCCTTTTCCACTTTGTGACCATTGTTAACCTAAAACCCCTCCACACTCTAACTCAGCGCCTTCGCCATTTGGAAAAACAATGTCGCTGACGTGACGTAGAGTCTCTATTAGAAATCCTATGTCGAAATGTACACCCGACACCATTGAATTTTGAAAATTTCATCTAATTTATATATATATATATATATATATATATATATATATATATTATAAATTATATTTTAGAACATGTACAAAATTTTATATATCCACTACAAATCGTGCATAATCGACACCACCTGAAGAGACATTGTAGTTTCAATTTCGAAACAAATGTAGGATTTGTTGTGGATACATAAAATTTTGTACATGTTCTAAAACATAATTTATAATAAATATTCATAGCTCTATATATTATATATCGAGCACTGTTTTAAATTAATATTCTAGACGTTGTAAAAAATTTTTTCTTCGTTCCTTATTCACTCGGATATATATATATATATATATATGTATATATATATATATATATATATATATATATATATATATATATATATTGATGTTATTATATTGAATGATCGCATTTGAAATAAATGCCCTATTTTAATTTGTGTTTTTAAATAGTGTTTGCTGCTTTCATGGGAATTACGTTTATATGTTCGCGTGGCCAAATGGTTAGAACGATCGCTTACTGACAATGAAGTCTGAGTTCAAATCTCAGAATGGAAAGTGACTTCTTGATATATTATCTTCTCTGGAAGAGACCATTCCATTGTGTGACAACTTTAAAAGTTCTTGAAAACCCTAATACGCTTTTTGAGTGAAATCGGGTAGACCCTAGAGGAGCCATTGTGGTAGCTCGAAATTACATGTCACCGTGACCAAGGGTTTGGGCGTTGTTCCGAATGTTGTTCACGCTGGATTATGAGCTTTCACGCAGAAACTGCAACTAATACCGATGTATAAAATAACCACTCCGTGGGTGTTAAAAAAAAACAAAAAACAAGCAAGCTTCTGCAATGAGGCTTATCTAGCCGCCGTTCTAGACAGCCATCATCGGATACGAGTGGCTAACCATACACACATCACGCTTAAGCACATTAAGTTGGTGTAATGTTTAGCAAGCTTGTCTCGCTAGAACCATTACAATTGCGTAGTGAGTTCGTCCCATACTTTCGGCCTTGTGCCACATCTAAGCTAAGCTTAGAAAAATCGCCATGCATCGCGATTATTGATCCGCGCACTCGAGAAATATTAAAGAAAATTCGATTTTCTTTAGAGATCGAACCTGCTCCCTTTCTAGTAATAAGTAAGATTTTAATACGCTCTGCATATGTAAAGGACATCACACTTCAGAAAAGTTCTATTATCCTTTTTTGCTAGGGATACAAAGCTGAGCTATTATGGTTTTCCTAAAACAAAATAATATCAGTGAAGAAGATAGAGTTCACCCTTTTACTGTGAAACCAATAAATTGTAAACGCAAATTCTACTCCACCAGCTTCTTTTCTCGCACTTCCCGCCAGTGGAATTCCCTTCCGCTTACTTGCTTTCTCGACAGTTACAATCTTCAAGAGTTCAAACGTAAAGTCAATAGTCATCTCCTGTCTCACTAACTTGCATCCTACCTCTCATGCTTCTTTCTCCGACCCACTGCACTCTCATCAGTATTCTCATCCTTCTCTTACCCTCTTCTTGACACCCCTGTAGCCTGTCACCCTTTATCATAACATTCAACCTATGTAACCCCCTTCCCTACAGTGGCCTTGCTTGGCGACACGATTTAAAAAAAAACGGATCGATTTCTTTCCTCAGCGAGGTGTTTTTGAGCTGACGAGCCTCCAGGTGGTCTCTTGCCAAAAGCAATGTCTGGAAAGAGGATTTGTTTAAGTTGGTGGATGTCTGCATTTTGTTAATGTGTCCGGCCCATCGAAGTTGGTGGCAAGTCATGAAGTTTAATAGGCTCTCCATCTTTTGTTGTTTGCGAACCTATCCTGCCACATGTTCTACAAGATTTGACGAAATTTCGTTTAATAAAATCTTTCGCGTTTGCAGATGTCTATCCGTTACAGTACCAAGGTCAAATAGCGTACGAGATTATAACAGCTGAGTAGATCATGAGTTTGGTGGTTCGTGTTAGTCCAGGATGGCCGAAAACTATTTTAAATAACTTCCCATAATATATATTCATGATATGCAAATCAGCGACTTATATTTGACAAGATCTGAATTCATTGCAATCCTTTTGTTTCCTGTTTTTCTTTTTTCTTTTTTTGTTAGATAAGACAATTCAAGCCTGCTTACCTTTTTTTAGACTTATCTTTCATTTAATTTTCAGAATAAAAAGAAAAATGTTGCAGGATTTACTCCCCCAAAATTTAAGATATCATTGATAAGCTGAATTTAATTTTAAATCCTTGCACATACGCACGCACACACTTTTATATATATATATATATATATATATATATATATATATATACTAGAGTCATCCGCAGACAGATCTGTTTCGCAGCTCATCAGTACTGCTTAGACTCCGTTCGCTTCCTAAACCAGGATCGAAACACGACCGAATCCGCGTCAGTCGGCGATTCTACCCCTAGGCCACGAGCGTCCGGTAGAAGAAGGCAGGCTTTTTAGCGCGTATAAACACGCTCAATAGCTAGCGTACTCCAATTCATTATCAAATGAGCGATGCGTATATGCCGGAGTATACAAATCCGTAGTTGCATCAGACTTTATTCTGTCCAGCCCCTATTGCCGCGACTGTCGATCAGTTGTCCTACGGCCATGATCTCCAAGGAAGCGTACGTAACAGTGCACGAACACACTGGCGCACCTTACAGAGAGATCATGGATATTGAGGATGTCAGCCTTTATCAAAACGAAAAAAAAAAAAAACAACAAAAAATCAAACAAACAAACTGGATACATCAGTACAAAAAGTAAAGAAGAAATCCTAGGAAGACATTACTTGTTTTGTTTCAAATAATTTGTAAAAATATATATTTATATATTTACTAGCAGTATAATCCGGCGTTGCTCGGGTGTAATGAAAGCTTTAAAATTAATCCATGGTCCTGGAGCTCAGACTCTTTAGACGTTGGCACGAAAGACTAAAAAGCAATAGTTGTTTCCAGCAAAACCGTAGACTGAATGAAAAATTAATGGATGTAACTCAAATTTTGATTTCCTGGTATCGATATCAAATAAATTTTTTTCGTTGTAAACTAAAATTTGAAGGCTAAATAAGTTCTCTTGGTAAATGGTGTCATGGCTGAGACTAAGAACTATAATATACCTACTTAGAGCCAAACCCGAATTAAAAACTAAAATAAAAGGGCTGAAAAAATACAGGCAGATAAACAGACAGACACACCCACCCAAACATCTTGTCTTTTATATATATATATATATATATATTATCGATTTTCTGCACTATTGTAAGAACTGCAACCTTGAAACTTCTGAATATAGTTACTTATGTCTTTGTCTATGAGTGTATCAAATTTGATTAAAATCGGACCACTCTATAACCCGATTTTTTCGATTATCGATTTTCGATACTTATCGGGGGTACCTCGACACAAAACCTAGCTAAGAACACTCGCTCACGCTTTATAGTACAACTGTGTAAATTTTCAAGAAAATCGGTTCAGCCATTTCGGAGTCTATAGTTAACGGACACACACACACATACACATACACACACAAAGATCCATTTATAAATAAGTTTAGATAACAAAGAATATAATACATAAAGACATGTGCATATATATATATATATATATATATATATATATATATATATTCTTTTAATCGTTTTTATTGCTTCAAAAGTTATTATTATTCATTTTAGTGAATGTCAATGGGTTTAATCACAATTGTTAAAAAACATCTCTATTAAGACAGGGGTAAACATTAAATATTTTACAAGTATATAACGTTTGATGTAATAATAGGGTTAGATTAAAATTGATAAAAAACATTCATTTTTTAAAGATTTCTTTTTTTATGTTTCCGATATAAAATATGCAGATAATAGGCTTTTGAAATGATCTGGGTAAAGGAAATTGCATTTGTAAAAAGGGTATACAGAACCTGGATTGGCTATGAAGCTCTCTCTGGCCGAGTTGCCTACAACACAACGTATCAGACGGTTTAAAAATTGTCGTCCATTCAGTCATGGTACCAACTGAAATACTGTTTGAAACAATAAAAATGCTTGATTAAAGACGCACTAATTCCTTAGAATTAATAGGAGAACGCAAATGTATCAAGATTCCATGTCTAGAAACCAACATAGTCTCCTTTATCAATCGTAGATTTCCTGCTTTAAAAAAGGCGTTTGCACCCGCTTTATAGAAGATTCTTTACCGTTTTTTATATCTGTCTCGACATTTTCGGCAAAGACATAAGAATAATCAAGAATCTCTACTGGCAGCAAACGGCCTGCATACGGACAGGTAACGACCTCAGTAGATACACAAAGATAGAAAAAGGCGTAAGACAAGGATGTGTCTTTTCACCGGATTTGTTCAACCTATACAGCGAGAATATTTTGAGGACCCTAGATGACACGCCAGGATTTGTTATTGGAGACCACAACCTGAACAACATAAGATATGCGGACGATACAGTACTGATTGCGGACACGGAAAGTAAACTGCAAGATCACATACAGAAAGTAGCAGTGGAGAGTGACAAGAAAGGACTACAAATAAACTTTAAGAAAACTGAGTGCATGGTCATCAGCAAAAGATACAACCCAAAATGCCAAATACAGGTAGGGGATAACAGAATCAAACAAGTCCAAGAATTTAAGTACCTAGGAAGTGTTCTAACAGGAGATGGAAAGTGCGACACGGAGATCCGAAGGCGAATTGGCATGGCAAAGGACGCGTTCCAGAAGATGAGCAAAATAATAACACACAGGAAAATCTCATTAGAAACGAAGAAAAGAGTGCTAGACTGCTACGTGATGTCAGTTCTTCAGTACGGCTGTGAATGCTGGACAATATCATCGAAAATGAGGACAAAACTGGAAGCGGCCGAAATGTGGTTCTACAGAAGGATGCTACGGATATCGTGGACTGAGCATACAAGCAACGACGAAGTGTTAGAAAGAATGGCAACAAAAAGGAAATTGATGCTGAGCATCAGGAAGAGACAACTAAAGTTCCTGGGACATGCAATGAGGAAGGAGAGCCTGGAGAACCTGATACTGACTGGACAGATAGAAGGAAGGAGAGACAGAGGAAGGCAGCGGATAACATATTTGCAGGGTCTGATCAGGTGGATGACGGAACGGGGGTTGCCAGGAGCAACAGGAACAAACATACTAAGAGCTACAAGGGCTAGGGAGACGTAGAGATCCATGATCGCCTACGTCCTGAAGGGACAGGGCACATAGAAGAAGAAGAAGAAGAAGAAGAAGAAGAAGAAGAAGAAGAAGAAGAAGTTACCTCATTAGATTACCTTTTTGACTGTGGCCAAACAGAAGAAATCTGAGTGTACCGGGTCATGACAGTTGGGTGGTTGGTTCTCTCATTCCCTCCTCTTGCACGGAAGCTACCAGACTACCAGTCAAATCATTCGATTAGGGAGGATGATCAACCAGTTGAATTCCAGAGTTACGCACAACACTCATTGCAACCAATGCCTTGTGGGCTGGAGCATTGTACCAAGAGACGGCTGTTCAAATGCAAGCACTACCATGGCTAAGCTAACGATAGATTTGAGCAATATTGAAGTTTTTTTCACTTTTTAATTAAAACATCAGCCTCTATGGATTTTTCTTTTGCATTCACAGCAACAGCAGAAATGCCACTAGAGTTCCCATCACTAATACGCGTCACTTCTGTATCTCTAAGAATAGCACTATTAAGATATGCTTTTTAAAAACTATGTGCTAATTTTTTTTAATCATATCACCCCGAGCAAGGCGGTAACGCCACTGATGTGCAGGGGGCTACGTAAGAGTGAAAAGATTTGGAAAAGAGAAAGCCGGAAACCACATCCTAAACCGGGAACAAGGGATGAGCCTCAACACCTGTACAATAGACGTGGTTGGAGTGTGAACCGGGCGATAGTTTAGTCTATCTACTCCAATTGAGAAAAAAAAAAAGAAAAAGAAAAAGTAGGAGCGTCGAGTTAACTAAGTTTTAACAAAGGCCAGTAAAAGAAATTTCTTTGAAAAAATACGAAAAAAAAGCACTCGTTCAAATAACTATGAAACTTTTAAAATTAACCACAACAAAAAATTAAAATAAAATAAAATCAAAACAAAATCATGACTTACTATTGAAGTTGTTCCCAACCCAAAAAACACGTGCTCTAAACCAGTAGACAGAAGAATTATTTTATCTTATTGTTGGATTACCTTTTCCACCGTGACCGAACAGAGGAAATCTGGAGGTACCAGGTTTGGTCCATGGTATCTTCAGGAACCACATTTCTGTTGCTTTGAGTCTCTCTTTCGTCTTTGAAGAAATTACCCAACATTCCCTTTCATATACGAGAATAGATATCACAAAACAATCCAGTAGTCGTGTCTTTGTTTCTAGCGAAATTTTTCTGGCTCACAATATTCTTCTTAGCTTTTGGAATGTTATTAGAACACATCAAAGTCATTTCCGAAAGGCTCCAAAGGAGAATCTGTAATGTGATCAGTCCAGATCTAGCAGTTCGACTCCAACCACTTTCTCACCGGCGGGATGTGGTTTCCCATTGTCTCTTCTAGAAATATTTTCATGGCTTTTGCTCCGATAAACATAAGTATCTAGTGCTCCTTCTTCTCGAGCAACCAAACTGACAACAAGGTTCCTTTTACAGTTAAAGCTACCAAATGCAGCCGACAATTCTTCTCCATGGGTTTCTTTTCTCGCACTTCCCGCCTGTGGAACTCACTTCCATATACTAGCTTTCCTAACGGCTACAACCTCCACGAATTTAAATGCAATGTCAATTCCCATCTTTTATACACTTGTGTCCAGTCCTTTCTACATCACCCAATGTATCTTGTTTTTTCCTTTCTCTCCACATTTGCAACTGTCTTCACACTTGTGTTCCCATACAACCCCTGTAATTGGTTCATTCTCTTCACTTTCCTCCTGCCTATACCGTTAATTTCTTATGTGACCCCCTGCAAATCAGTGGCGTTACTACCTTGCTTGGAGTGAAACGATTAAAAAATCTTATATTGTTAAGATTGTGGCCGAATCCTGTCAGGACTTCTAGTTATCTTAGAATTGCCTCGCTGTATAGGTTGGATAAATACTTGGGTTACCCTATTGCACTGACGTTAATCAACATCAAGCCTGGTCAGTACTTAGATGGGTGACCGCTTAAGAATACCAGGTGCTATAAGCGTATATTTTTGGACAACTCGGTGTTGTGTAATTGTTAGCAAGTTTGTCTCGCTAGAACCAGTTACAACTGAGTAGTGAGTTTGATACTCACATGGTGACCCAAAATTTCGGCCTTGTGCCACATCTAACCGGTGCTTAGTAAAACACATATTGCATTTGTATATCTGCTGAACTCATTTCTTTTCCAGGTGCAGGCGGTATGCTACCAGTAGAGGTTATTGATTATTGTAATGTCTTTCCCGAATGGGCGTGCCTCTTCGTCCTACAGCACGAATGCTGGTGTCCCACAGGGCTCTATCCTGGGCCCGACGCTCTTCCTTATTTTCATCAACGACCTCTAAGATGAGATCAAGTCCCAAGTAGGCATCTACGCAGATGACACTACAATATACTCCCGCTCCAGTAAGAAACCTGTCGTGGCGGACAGACATAATCTCGCTGCTGACCTTGAGCGGGATCTACACTCTGTGGTGAACTGGGGTAAGAAGTGGCTTATCAACTTCAATTCATCTAAGACCAAGCTGTTGTCTGTCAACCATTACAGGCAACCTCTTCTGCCTCCCATAAGCATGGACCAAGTGATTCTCCCTGAGAGTAATACACTACGCCTCCTCGGACTTACCCTGTCCTCAGACCTCAAATGGAACCACTATATTGAATCCATAGCAAAATCTACTGCTAAGAAGATTGGGTCACTATGTCGATCCAGCATGTTTTTTCCACCTGAATCCATTCTGCATATATACAAGTCAACCATCCATCAGTGCATGGAGTACTGCTGCCATTTATGGTCAGGTGCCCATGCCGTTCTCCTCAGTGTTCTTGACAAGCCCCAAAGGAGAGTCTGTAATGTGATAGGTACTGATCTGGCGACTCGACTGCAGCCACTTCCTCATCGTCGAAATGTGGCCTCCCTTTGTCTCTTCTATAAATACTTTCATGGCTTCTGCTCAGATGAGCTTAAGTCACTGATGCCTCCTCAACAGGTGTTTACTCGTGCAACCAGACTGGCAACTCTGTCCCATCCATTCACAGTCAGGTTAGCCAAATGCAGACGACAATTCTACTCCTGCAGCTTCCTCTCTCGCACTTCCCGCCTGTGGAACTCGCTACCATATTCTTACTTTCCTGACGGCTACAACCTCCAGAAATTTAAATGCAAAGTCAATACTCATCTACTAACCACTGGACTCTAGCTCTCTCCCCTCCCCTGTATAACCTTCCCTTTCTCTCCACCTATGTATCTGTCACCGCACCTGCTTTCTCAGCTTTCTGTTGTTCCTTTCTAACTAGTTTGTACTCCTCACTTTTTTCTAATTAATCTTTTTACATTTATGTAACCCCCTGCACATCAGTGGCGTTTCCGCCTTGCTCGGGGTGAAATGATTAAAAAAATAAATATATATATGCAAACAATTTAGATGTTTGATGAAGCCAGTTTTAGATAAAATTTCAATTTTTCTTGGCATTTCTCTTTGCACCAAGGACAGATTGAGTTTCAAAACAATTTCCCCGAAATTAAAATTTGAACTATCGAACAACTTTAATTAGGACCTATTTTTTGGTTAACATAAGTCTACACATGTAACGAGAGTATAGAACCGGCCACATAGTAACAACATCCGGCAGTAAGTCCTTTGATTCGGAGGTTTTGAGGAGCATTGAACCACCTCTTAATTGCTGTTGTTCCCAGGTCCACGCTGACCCCTGATGGTAGCACCTGTTAAAAAAGCAAATCTAAAACAAAGACGAAATAAAAAAAAACGCTTATACACACACACACACACACACACACACACACACACACACACACACACACACACACACACACACACACACTAAATTGAAAACACCGTCAAAGCAATAAAGAACAACCAAATGACCGATAATAAGATACTTGATTCATTCATCTGTTTATTTATTTATCTGTTTATCCATTTATACACATGCTGATGTGGAAAAAAACAGACCATTCAACGTGCCAATTATTTTAACTTATTTTATTTTATTTTACTGATTTTATTTATTTTCCTATTTTTCTACTTACTTATTTATAAAACAACAACTTCGCGATCAGAAACAAAAGGAACTCGAAATGAAAAGCCACAAATTTATTCAACTGAACAGAGTCATTTTTAGACTCGAAACACGTGTAGCGTTACAAATACCATTATGGACACTTAATGTATGATAACATGTATAATAACAATATCAATAAATATATACTTTAATGAAAAGGTTCACGGCTTCTCACTTTTATTTTTAATCTATTTTTATACTTTGAAAGTATAAAAATAGATTTTTTATGGTAAAAAATCCAGCAATACGTTTTGGAAGAAGAAAATATAACGAGCAATAGTTTTTAAGAGAATCAAAGAAAAAATATTACTAGTAATATGTTTTTGAAGAAATTTTTTCTTACAAATAATAGATATATATATATATATTCATACGATTCTAGCGTAAAAATCTTGTCGACATCACATAACTCATTATGATTGATATTTCTTTTTTATAATCATATCACCCTAAGCAAGGCAGTTTTACTGCCACTGGTGTGGAGGGGGTTACAAAGGATGAAAATGATGATAAAGAGGGACAGGTTATAGGGGGTGTCAGGAAGAGAGTAAGAGAAGGATGAGAATACTGATGAGAGTGGTGTGGACGGAGAAAGGAGCATGAAAGAGATGATGCAGGTTAGTGAGATAGGAGATGACTACTGACTTTACATTTAAATTCTTGGAGATAGTAGCTGTCGGGGAAGCAAGTAAAATGAAGGGAATTCCACAGGGGGGAAGTCCGAGAAAAGAAGCTGATGGAGTAGAATTTGTGTTTACAATTTATTGGTTTCATAGTAAAAGGATAAGACCTAGTTACTAATCTTGTGGCTTGAGTAAATTCATAGATAGAGGGCACCAGTGGGTTTAGTTGATAGGAGCAGAAGCCGTAAAAGTATTTGTAGAAGAGACACAGGGAAGCTACATTAGGTGAGAAAGTGACTGTATCTTTGCTGCCAAGTCGGGATCGATCACATTGCAGATTTTTCGTTGGATTTTGTCAAGGACACCTAAGTAGAAAGCAGGGGCACCCGACCAGATATGACACCAGTATTCAGTACTCGAGCAGATGGTAGATTTATATATGTGCAAGATGGTTTCAGACGAGAAAAACTTCCTGGTCCTACACAGAGAACCGTACTTGTTAGCAGCGGATTTAGCTATGGATTCGATATAGTAAGGTCTGAGGTCTGTTGAGAGACCCGAGGAGGCGCAGTATTTTGCTTTCAGGGAGACTAGCCTGATCCATGCCATAAAACAAAAACCAAGCCAAGAAATAGTTACCCAACTTACTAACTTGTTTTTGTAGCGGTATTTACCCTGGAAGAGTTGAGCCGGCTTCTTGTCTAGAAGACGTTTCATGGATAAACTTTTGGCTCCTAAAGCGGTTCCCAAACTCATATGATGTGAAGATTTTCCTGCAGTAGTGTGCCAATACTGCGGTAGACTGATTGCCAAGATTGTAGAACCCATTTTCTCCTGCTATTTACCCATAGATAAATAGAAAAATAGATATTAACAGACTGAAATAGATAGATAGGAAGATGAACAGACTGAAATAGATAAATAGAAAGATAGATAGATATGAATAGACTGAAATAAATAGATGCTGGTGCCTAGTAATCAACACAAGCAGGGAGAGGTTGATTCATGCCTTTTCCCAAGTACTTTATCACGTAAGTGATTGTAATGAATTCTGCAGCTTACTATTACTCCACCATACCTCCGAGTTACCCTACTTGATGCGAGCTGGACGAAAGATAGTAAAGCCATAGCGATTTATTAAAACCTCTTCACAACGAAGAGACCCAAACAAAAATAGAGAGTTAAATTCCCAGGGAAAATTACCGCAAAGAGAATAACGCTAGCAACAACAATGATGGAGAAAGAAAAAAATGCCTGCTTTGATGTCAGAGTTGTGGATTTTGGCAAGATTCCTGTTTTTCTTTATAAGAATGAAAGCGTCGTCAAATCCCTCTTTGCTCCTCCCCGAGAAATGTTCGCCTTTCGCAAAAATCAAAACGGACGAGACGAAGAAATATTTTTCGTTCGTTCACCTTTGACCTTCACCACTTCAGCGTCGCTTTTAATAAGGCCGCCCCTGCACGAACAGAGATGCATAAGCTTGACACAGTCCCTATTCAAGAATTTCCTACTCACATTATAGTCTCATTCTTTCACTGTTTTTCATACACTCTCACGCTGGTGTCTATAAATAGGTATTGCATAGAATTTGCTATTTTCATAGCGGAAGAATATTCAGCTCGGATATAAAGAATTTTTAGTCATCATATTGTGATGATTACTAGGCGCCAGCATCTATCAATCTATCTAACTATTATTTCATTCGGTTCATAACTATCTATCTAACTATTATTTCATTCGGTTCATAACTATCTATCTAACTATTATTTCATTCGGTTCATAACTATCTAACTATTTCATTCTGTTCATATCTATCTATCTATCTATCTATCTCATTCTGTTCATATCTATCTATCTATCTATCTCATTCTATTCATATCTATCTATCTATCTATCTATCTCATTCTATTCATATCTATCTATCTATCTATCTATCTATCTATCTATCTATCTATCTATCTATTCTATTCTATCTATCTATCTATCTATCTATCTATCTATCTCATTCTATTCATATCTATCTATCTATCTATCTCATTCTATTCATATCTATCTATCTATCTATCTATCTCATTCTATTCATATCTATCTATCTATCTCATTCTGTTCATATCTATCTATCTATCTAATTCTGTTCATATCTATCTATCTATCTAATTCTGTTCATATCTATCTATCTATCTCATTCTGTTCATATCTATCTATCTATCTATCTATCTATCTATCTATCTCATCTCATTCTGTTCATATCTATCTATCTATGTCTGTTCATTTCTATCTTATTCAGTCTGTTCTGTTGATTAAACTTTCATTCAGCTTTTCAAAATTTACTAGATTTTTCCGTTTTGTGAGAGTAAGGAAGTGCAAAAATAAATAACAGCTAAAAACAAACCCCCTTTAAGAAGGCTAAAAATTGTTGAAATTCACTTGAACTTGTGGCGTAGGGAGGTGGTTAATGCTCATTGGATACGGCCTGGTGTCTTACTTAACGAAAATCCCTACAGTTTACAAGGTTTATGCCGAGTTATAATCATCAGAAGGTTTTGATCATTATCAGGAGGTTGGTTGTTGGCAGAATGGAATGTGTGGATTAGTGTAGAAGAGAGGAATAATAAAATATACATTTTTGCATTTTAAAATAAAAATTTATTAAACGGAAGAAAAACACAATTTGTAGAAGTTAATGTTCAATTAGAAACATTATTAAGAGGTTAAGGGTAGAGTTCGTACAAAATGTTCGTAGTAGTAATTGTTGAAATAGATAAGGAGAAAGAGGAGGACAATATCCGAGTCTCTTGTAGTTGTTGCATTTTAGATGCTTGTCTCATGGCTCCCAGTGTCAGTCTGACTGACGTTGATGAAGTTCTTTTATTGTAATCTAGAGTTTTTCGCACTTACACGCGAAGTCCTTTTGGTCTTTTAAAGTCTTTAATATGTTGAATGCCATTAAGTGCACAGACACAATTTGAGCAATGATGAGGTCTTGGAAATGATGGCAACAAAAGGAAATTAATACCGAGCATCAGGAAGAGACAACTAAAGCTCCTGAGACACGCAATGAGGAAGGAGGGCTTAGAGAATCTGATACTAACAGGCCAGATAGAGGGAAAAAGAGACAGAGGAAAGCAGTGGATAACATATTTGAAGGACCTAATCAGGTGGATGACAGAACGAGGATTTCACGGTGTAACAGGAGAAGGCTTGCTCAGAGCCACCAGGGATAGGGAAACGTGGAAAGCCATGATCGTCTACATCCTGAAGGGACAGGGCACATAGAAGAAAAAGCAGAATATAATCGATGATGACTTTAGTGATTTTCGCACAGACATGACGATGTGTAGCGCAGGGAGATGGTTAATTTTTCTTTGATTCGGCCTGGTGTCATATTTAACCGAACTCCCTACAACTTACAAGTTTTATGCAAAGTTATCATCAGATGGTTGATTGTCAGTTGGAATGTGTGGATTAGTGTAGAAAAGTGGAATAATAAAATAATACGTTTTGAATTTAAAATAGACATTTATTACCAGGAGGAATACCAAGAATTCGTAGAAATTAGTGTTCAATGAGAATGTTAAGTGTATCAAGAGTTCGTAAAAAAATAGACATTTATTACCAGGAGGAATACCAAGAATTCGTAGAAATTAGTGTTCAATGAGAATGTTAAGTGTATCAAGAGTTCGTAAAAAAATAGACATTTATTACCAGGAGGAATACCAAGAATTCGTAGAAATTAGTGTTCAATGAGAATGTTAAGTGTATCAAGAGTTCGTAAAAAAATAGACATTTATTACAAGGAGGAATACCAAGAATTCGTAGAAATTAGTGTTCAATGAGAATGTTAAGTGTATCAAGAGTTCGTAAAAAAATAGACATTTATTACCAGGAGGAATACCAAGAATTCGTAGAAATTAGTGTTCAGTGAGAATGTTAAAGATTATAATAAAGGTTCGTAAAAAATAGACATTTATTACAAGGAGGATGCAAATTCCCAAGTATAGAAATTAATTATTTCAATGAGAATGTTAAGTGTATCGAGTTCGTAAAAAAATAGACATTTATTACACAAGGAGGAATACCAGAGAATTCGTAGAAATTAATTGTTCCAATGGGAATCAATAAATTCTGTATCAAGAGTTCGTAAAAAAAATAGACATTTATTACCGGGAGGAATACCAAGAATTCGTAGAAATTAGTGTTCAATGAGAATATTGGAAGTGTATCAAGAGTTCGTAAAAAAATGAACATTTTATTACAGGAGGAATACGAAATTCGTAGAAGTCATTATGTTCAATGAGAATGTTAAGTGTATCAAAGTTCGTAAAATAGCTAATACAGAATACCAGGAATTAAATCAAAAGTTAGTGTTCAATGAGAATGTTAAGTGTATCAAGAGTTCGTAAAAATAGACATTTATTACCAGGAGGAATACCAAGAATTCGTAGAAATTAGTGTTCAATGAGAATGTTAAGTGTATCAAGGTTCGTAAAAAAATAGACATTTATTACCCAGGAGGAATACCAAGAATTCGTGAAATTAGTGTTCAATGAGTAAGTGTATCAAGGAAGTTCAAGTAAAAAAATAGACATTTATTACAAGGAGAAATTTACTAAAGAATTCGTAGAAATTAATTGTTCAATGAGAATGTTAAGTGTATCAGGAGGTTAGAAAGTAAAATAGACATTTATTGCAGGAGGAATGCCAAAGAATTCGTAGAAATTGAGTGTTCAGTGAAGGAGATATTAAGTGTATCAAGAAAGTTCGTAAAAATAGACATTTATTACCAGGAGGAATACCAAGAATTCGTAGAAATTGGTGTTCAATGAGAATGTTAAGTGTATCAGAGTTCGTAAAAAAAATGGGCATTTATTGCAGGAGAGATACCAAGAATTCGTAGAAATTAATTGTTCAATGAGTATTAAATTGTATCAAGAGTTCGTAAAGAAGGCATCGACATTTATTACCACAAGGAGGGAATACCAAGAGTCAATAAAAGTGGTGTTCAATGAGAATATTGGAGTGTATCAAGTTCGTAAATAGACATTTATTACCAGGAGGAATACCAAGAATTCGTAGAAATTAGTGTTCAAGTGAATGTTAATTGTATCAAGGTTCGTAGAAAAATAGACGTTTATTTACAAGGAGGGATACCAAGAATTCCAAAGCTAGAGGAAATTGAAAGTGTTCAATGAGAATATTCAAGTGTATCAAAGGATTCGTAAAAAATGAACATTTAATACAGAAAGGAGGAATACCAAGAATTCGTAGAAATTAGTGTTCAATGAGAATGTTAAGTGTATCAAGTTCGTAAAAAAATGAACATTTATTACCAGGAGGAATACCAAGAATTCGTAGAAATTAGTGTTCAGTGAAGAATGTTGGGAAATTATCAGAGTTCGTAAAAAAAATAGACGTTTATTACAGGAGGATACCAGAATTCGTAGGAAGTAAGTGTTCCACAGTAGTGTTAAGTGTATCAAGAGTTCGTAAAAAATGAACATTTATTACAAGGAGAGGCCACCAGAATTCGTAGAAATTAGTGTTCAAGCAGGGAGTAGTGCGTACAGATATCAGAGTTCGTAAAAAAGAAAATATAGACATTTTAGTACTTGGGAGAGACACCAAAGAATTTCAGTAAGAAATTAGTGTTCACGGTGAGAATGATGTTAAGTAATATCAAGAGTTCGTAAAAAAGAAAATGAACGTTTATTACAAGGAGGATACCAAAAAGGTGGCCCAGAAATTAGTGTTCCAATGAATGTTAAGTGTATCAAGAGTTCGTAAAAAAATAGACATTTATTACAAGGAGGAATACGGAATTCGTAGAAATTGTTCAATGAGAATGTTAAATTATCAAGTTCGTAAAAAAATAGACATTTATTACCAGGAGGAATGCCGAAATTCGTAGAAATTAGTGTTCAGTAGAGAATGTTAAGTGTATCAAAGGTTCGTAAATAGACATTTATTACAGGAGGACCAAGAATTCGTAGAAATTAGTGTTCAATGAGAATGTTAAGTGTATCAAGTTCGTAAAAAAATAGACATTTATAAGTATAAGTTATTATTAAGATTCGTAGAGGTATTAACAATGAAGATATTAAGTGTATCAAGAGTTCGTAAATGAACCAATTTATTACCGGAGGAATACCAAGAATTCGTAGAAATTGATGTTCAGTGAGAATGTTAAGTGTATCAAGTTCGTAAAAAACTGTTCGTAGTAGTAATTGTTGAAAGAGATAAGGAGAAAGAGAAAGAGGTCAAAATCCGTGTCGCTTGAA
Source organism: Ascarosepion bandense (assembly GCA_037127315.1). NCBI lineage: Eukaryota > Metazoa > Mollusca > Cephalopoda > Sepiida > Sepiidae > Ascarosepion > Ascarosepion bandense. The sequence continues at coordinate 6,365,662 of JBBBDQ010001775.1, forward strand.
GTTTAAAGTTACATTTTTGATGTGTGTTCGCTGCTCCCATCTTTGACTCTTGTCTAACGCCGAGGTCATTTATATAGTCTTTTTGAATTTCACACTGGATCGCCAAGTCCTTCCAAGTCTTACAAGTCACTCCTATTGGGCAAAAATCATTTTAACACCTACTTGCGAAATCTGGTTTCGACTTTTTCGTTAAGCAGATGGTCAATTCTTTTTCTATTTGGCAAAACCAGAATTTCACACGTCGTTGTGAATTTTTGTAAAAGTGAAAAAGAGAGTTGGTTTTAATGAATTTCTGATCCGCTACAAACGAAATAAAAAAAAAATCATCAAATTTTCATGTCTGTTATATTCAACGAAGCATATATATATATATATATATATGTATAAATGTAGATCTGCAAATGTGATCTATCAAGCTACTATCTACCCTAAGGAAACTTAGGAGAAATATAACGTTTATATCGAAATTTCGGCGGGAATTTGGAAACAAAGGCTTTATACACACGCACTCCTTCACTAAACCCTAATTTCAGTTGTCAAACAGCCCTTTCCCGAAAATACTGGGAATGGAAAGAAAATAACCTAAATCCACAGATAAAGTGGAAGCTGATAGGCAAAGCAAGCACTCCTAATAGCTTAAGGGAGAGATGTAATCTACGTTTAACAGAAAAAAATAGGATTTTGAAATTTTAATATCAGAATGTATTTCTGAATAAACAGAGAAATCATTAGTATATGTCGTCACAGGAATTAATTTAAATTGCAATAATTATCTCCTTTTATTTAGTCACAATAGATTTTTTTAAAAATTTAGCGAAGCAGTAATCTTTCCATTCTACCTACCACTACTAACCCAATGGTCAAACTACATGCCTCCCACTACCATAAGAGAAATTACTTCTAAGATTTCCCTAGCTTAACCCTATAATTGCCAACGTTCCCCTACACTTTTCTTTACTAGCCCATGCCACCGGCATTAGAATTTTTCCTCATTCTTTGATTAAACGGGGTTGACAATGCATGTCTAACTGACATTTTGAAAATGGCTATTTCCCCTCTAAATATTATTTGAATTTACAGATATATATAATGATCTAATTTTTAAAAGAAATTTTAAAAATTAAAAATTTTATAGAAAAAATCGATTTCCTAAATTCAAAATTAAGGTTGAATATACAGAATTAGGTTATTTATTAAAACTGTGCTTAAATACACATTAAATCTTACCTATTGCCTTAAATACAAACATACCTATTACCTATTACCTCAAATACAACATTAAATCGTACATCCCACATTAAATTCTACCTATTACGCACACATTATCTACTTATATATTACCTTAAATACTAACATAAAGGAGGATCTGTAACGTGGTTGATACTGACTTGGCAGACCGGCTGCAGCCGCTCTCACACCGGCGTGATGTAGCTTCCCTGTGCCTCTTCTACAAGTACTTTCATGGCTTCTGCTCCGATGAGCTCAGATCACTGGTGCCGCCTAAGCACGAATTTACACGAGATACTAGATTAGCAACTAGGTCCCACCCTTTTACAGTTAAACAAACAAGATGTAACCGTAAATTCTACTCCAACAGCTTCTTTTCTCGCGCTTCCCGCCTGTGGAACTCCCTTCCACAAGTCTGCTTTCCCGACAATCTCCAGGTGTTTAAATGTAGGGTCAATAGACACCTCCTATCACACTAACTCCCAACTATTCTCACAACACTCTCATCTACCCAACCCTCATTCTCGGTATCCTCACCCGCCTATCACCCACCCTCTGTTATTTCCTATATTTAACCAGCCTTTCTCCACTCTACGTAGCCCCCTGCACAGTAGTGGCAGTGACATGCCTTGCTCGGGGTGAAACGCTTATAAAAAAACAAAAAAACAAAAAAACATTACATCTTACCTATTACACACATCAAACTGTGATCTAATTTAAAATTTAAAATTGAAAAGAGAAAATCTATTTAATAAATCCAAAATTTGGGTTAGATATGCAAAATTAGATTAATTATAAAAACTGTGCTTAAATACAAAAATATTCTGTAGTTGTACACATAAGCGGTAAGTTCGATCTCACCCCTCCCCACCCCTACTCTGCTCCTCTAAAAGAAAACCAAAGTATAAAGTCTAGACGCAGGATTATAAAACTTATATGCTATTGCCTCATGTTAAGTCTATCTACAAAACTTCAAGACACTCATTAATCAACTATATTCGCTATCCACATCATTTTCTTCAAAATTCAAACGGACAGTTCACAAGACTCATTCCCTTATCACTAACCTCCATCAACATGCCACAGACAACTCACCAAATATAAGAAAAGAGGCTTTTCATTTCTGTCCACACCACCCGATGAGACATTGTAATTTCGATGTCGAAATAAATGTACGATTTGTAGTGGATATATAAATAATTTGTGCATGTTCTAAAATATAATTTATGATATATATATATATATATATATATATATATATATGGCCTATACTTCTAAAAAACTGTCAACTTTTGATGATGACTTCAATGCCCACTTTATACTCATATAGAGTCTATCTCTGATATTGACCATTTCTGTCTATAAGTATATCCTACCTTAAAAATAAAAGCGCCCGATTGTATAGAACATTCGAAAGATATCACAACAGTGTCCTTAAGAAATCTGGATGAGCCTGCTCATCTGATATATATATATATGTATATATATATTATTAATTCTTACTTTAGAGTATGTTTGAATATATATATATATATATATATTTCTGCTTATTTTCCTTAGGTTAGATAGTAGCTTGATAGATCATATATATATATATATATATATATATATATATACGAACAGAATAAAAGTCCTTGAAAAGTTCTAACATATGAATCGAGAGATGATGGAATAAACAAATGTTGAGACAATTTCTACACTTAATACCAAAGTAACTTAAATAAACTGCAATTCCAATAAATTGCAGAGAAATTACAATAAAAATTATCGTAATTAAAGTTAATATTTTTAATTTGAATTTTAAATTTAAGATTTATATTTAAATTTAAATTTGTATGTCAAAAATTATAAGTGATAAGAGAGAGAGGGGTGTCTTCTAATATGACACATAGGTATCTGTCTGCTTCCCTGTTTACTTCTTTAAATTCAAAAATTATTAATCCTACCCCATTTTATTTTCTTTCAATTTGAAAGTTAATATTTTTAATTTAAATTTTAAATTTAAGATTTATATTTAAATTTAAATTTGTCTGTCAAAAATTATAAGTGATAAGAGAGAGAGGGGTGTCTTCTAATATGACACATAGGTATCTGTCTGCTTCCCTGTTTACTTCTTTAAATTTAAAAATTATTAATCCTACCCCATTTTATTTTCTTTCAATTGGAAAGTTAATATTTTTAATTTAAATTTTAAATTTAAGATTTATATTTAAATTTAAATTTGTATGTCAAAATTTTTTTTCTATAAAGTGTTTCCCAGTTATTATTTATTTAAACTAAAATCGCTTTGGTAAATTTTTCAATGTTTTTTTTCAAAACTGATGGTAGCAGTTTTCGTTTTTCTTTTGTTTCTAGGGAAACTTTTTTATTTCTTAGTTTACTTCCCTGTCAACCACTTCTTCCCCCTTTTTCCTTTTTGCTATTTTCCTTTTGTTCTCCCTACCACTTCTATTCCTCCTGACATGGTTAATTTTCAACTTTTAAACTGTCAACTCATATAAGGGAGAGGGGTATCTTTTAATATGAGACATGGGTATCTGTCTGCTTCCCTGTTTTCTTCTTTAAATTTAAAAATTATTAATCCCACCCCATTTTATTTTTCTGTAAGATGGAAATTTCTTTTGGGACTTCAACCGGTATAAAAATCTTTTGTCATTTGAATTTGATTAAATAAATATTTCGTTTCAACGTTGCTGAATACGCGAGGAAGTCCTCGTAGAAATGGCTATTCAACGGATTTAAATATCGAAATTTTGTTTTATTTTTATATTTGGCTTTGTATATATAATATTTGCATTGAGCCCTCCATCTTGATCAATTATAATTTTAATGAAATTAATATTAATTACGATCGGGTTTTTTTTTATTTACCTAACTGATTATATTTTGTGATTAAAAATATAATATAATATAATATAATATATATATAGGGCGGACAAAATAATAGAAAAACCATGATGGAATAATGTTGAAAATTTGATTAAACTTTCAAAAGCTTGTCTATTTTTATAGTTGTTGATTTAATATTATTTGCCCCACTTTTAATTTTTTGCTAAAATTCTTCTTTTGACAGATATCATTTAAATAAGTTTGTTAAAATCAACATAATATTTAAGAATTTTAAATGCTTGACTTCATCCTATAGGACAGGGTGTGTTTCCTTGGTGAAATGCCATCTTTTCAGAATGATAATGCACCCATTCATTTTGCTGAAGTTGTAGATGAATTGCACGAGGGACATTGTAGTGAAGTAAACATATTAGTTGACCATCACAGTCCTCAAATATCAATATCATTGAACATTTGTGATTAATTTTAGAAAAACAAGTAAGAAGTCGATATCCTCCACCATCATCGTTGAACGAATTAGAGACTGTTAAAAAATGTAAAAGAATTCCACTGAAAACATTCAAAACTTTGTACGAGTTGATCCAACGGAGAATTTAAGCTGTCATTACTACAAAAGTCTGTCTTACCCTAAATGGAACATTTCAGGGAAATTTATTTCAATAAATAAAATTTATTTTTATCCAATTTTCAGCTTAAGGTGACAAATTCTTTATAATCCTACTAATACTCTATCTCGACACCGATATCGAGCACTTTACGATAAAAATCTTGCTTACCAAAAATGCATCATTTATATATATATATATATATATATATATATATATATATTCTAAACATATACTGTTAAATATAAGAGACAATGAATGTCTACTATGTTTAATCATGAACCGTTCTAAACCTCGTATTTTGGCTTTAATTTCAGTTGAAAATAAGACAAATTTTCCAACATTTGGATAATTTTTTATCAATTTTGTTTTAAGCTTTCGGTTCACATGAGCCATTTCCAGAGAGGTTATTAAGACAGTAATACAATAATATCCACCATCACCGACGATTTTATTTTGTGTTGACATAAAACTCCGCTAGGCAACGGCAATAGTTACCAAAAATACCAAACGCAGTTCGCAAATTTGCAATGCGGTTCTATGACATCACACATCAAAGCTTAGAACCAACATAATAAAAAATTATCCAAATGTTGTAGAATTTTTGTCTTTATTTTCAACTGAAATTAAAGCCAAATTACGACGTTTAGAATGGCTCATGATTAAACAAAGTAGACATTCATTGTCTCTTATATTTAAAAGCATATGTTTAGAAAATTATTTTCTTCCTCGATACACTATATATATATACGCTCTCACACACCTGAGTGAGCACTCTGGAAGAATGAATGGCAGACTTCAAAAAACAGTAACTACTCTGGCATGTACGCATCGCTCATTCAGTAATGAATTAGAGCACTCTGGCTATATATATATATATATATATATATATATATACGCATCGTTCATTCAGCAATGAATTAAAACAAGCACTCAGCTATTGGGCGTGTATAATGATAATATACACGCTAAAAAGTCTGCCTTCTTCTACTGAGCGCTCATAGCCCAGAGGTAGAATTGCCGGGTTTCAATCCTGGGTGAAAAGCAATCGGAGTCTAACCGTAATGATGAGCTGTGATACACCGAAAGAGATCTCTCTGCGGATGACTATATATATATATATATATATATATATATATATTTAGATATATATATTTTTATATATATATATATATATATATTTAGATGTATTGGCGGTGAGGATAGCTCAGCACGTGCCGGATAGAGTCTGCGGACATGAGCTAATAACAACAGCGCAGTCGCAGCCTCGTGACTCAACAATCGGTCAACATCTATTAAATTTCTATCGAATGCAGGGGGCATTCTTACCCAGATTTCTTCTCCGTCATACACAGCGCAAGGACAAGACTTCATTGGACATCCTGGAGTCTCTAACCGTCAACTTACAACTGCCTGTCCTGTGCAGGCAGAGAGAGCTAAATTTTAAAATGGAACTTTTTGGAGTGACTAACACATAACATAGGAAATATATTTTTTTTTCCTCAGATTTTGTTAAATATTTTCCTTGGCAACTATTCTGTTTTAATTGCCGACGATTTTGTTCTGACGAAGTGTCAGCCGAAAGGCGTCTTAAAATTTTTTTCACCCATTTTTTTATATTCTTCTTTTATTAAGCTAGATGCCTTTGTAGCTGTCTTAATAAAATGATCCTTTTGTTTTTTGGTGTGGTAGGAAAAAGAAATTGTTCATATATATATATATATATATATATATATATATATATATATATATATATACTAGCAGTATAGCCCGGCGTTGCTCGGGTGTAATGAGATCTTTAAAACTAATCCATAGTCCTGGAGCTCAGACTCTTTGGACGTTAGCACGAAAAACTAAAAAGCAATAGTTGTTTCCAGTTAAAGCGAAACCGTAGACTGAAAGAAAAATGAATGGATGTAAGTCAAATTTTGATTTTCTGCTATCGATATCAAATAAGTCTTTTTCGCCGTAAACTGAATTCTGAGGCTAAATATGTCCTCTGAGTAAATGGTATCATGGCTGAGACTAAGAACTACAATTATACCTACTTAGAGCCAAACCCGAAGCAAAAACTAAAATAAAAGGGCTGAAAACATACAGACATACATGCAGATAAACAGACACACACACAAACATCTTGCCTTTTATATATATATATATATTATCGATTTTCTGCACTATTGTAAGAACTGCACCCTTGAAACTTCTGAATATCATTTCTTATATCTTTGTCTATGGGTGTATCAAATTTGATTAAAATCGGACCACTCCTACTATAACCAGATTTTTTCGATTATCGATATTTATCGGGGGTACCTCGACACGAAACCTGGATAAGAGCACTCGCAGACGCTTATAGCGTAACTGTGGAAATTTTCAAGAAAATCGGTTCAGCCGTTTCGGAGTCTATAGGTAACGGACACACAGACACACACAAAGTTCCGTTTATAATTATGTTTATATATATATATATATATATATATATATATATATGTGTGTGTGTGTGTGTGTGTGTGTGTGTATGAGTGCGTACGTGTGTGCACAAACTCACGTGTATGCATTATTTCGCTACAATTTTTGAACGGAAATATTGTCATTATTTTCGCGTACGTATACTAACTTTCGGAAAAAAACATCTCGTATTTTTTATTACACATGTCACTCACACTTAAACAGACATAAGTTTTTACTCCGCATTTAACATTTTCATTCATTGCTTTATTACACGTGTAATAATTATGTTTATCTAACCAATGAAATGAAACCTCAATCAACATACTGTCTCGATGGAATTTTAAAAATGTTTTTAATTTTTAAAGTAAATTTTTCAATCATTCTTTTTTATAAGTAGACATTCTTTTGGCTGAAGCATGTGGCACTATACACAGTTGACATTCTCCTATGTATTTCAACTGATTTGCACCCTTCAGCAACCAAAGACTTGATAACTGACCTCTGTTTAATCCTGGAGCATACTTCTTGGACGGCCATCTTTGTTAATCTCCAAAACTCTCAAAGTTTTTTCAATCTGCAAAAAAAAAAAAAAAAAAAACCTTTGTAAAAGAAGTAAAGGAAAAAACAATTAAAAAAACTCAGCTTCTATCTGTATTAGAAGTCCTTTTACCAAAACATTCACCTTATTTATTGAATGACCCTCGTGTATATATATATATATATATATATATATATATATATATATATAAGCCTAATACATTTTCAACTTTATTGGTTTTCTAAGAGTTTGTAAGAAAAGGATTTTTTTAATACGTTATATGTGAACCAAATTCCGTGACTAATTCTGTATTATAAATTTAGCTGTCATTTCTTTTCGGATTAGAACGGGTCGACTTGTCGTGACTTGCTATACAAAATTTAGCCCGGCCATCCCCAGTCTTCTTTTTTTTTCTTCTTGACACTTCCAGTCCTTCAACCCTCTCGCATCTTGGAGATTATAAGATCGTATAGTAAAATGCATTAAGCAAGACAAAAAAGAATATCTAAGTGCCGTATCGAATTAGAAAAAAAATTAAAAGCCTTTTTCATTTTCATTTTTTTTTTGTTCATTTATTAAAACGAAAGTTTTTAGTCTTATCGCCACCTAACAAATTTACCGACAGACAACTCTAAAATCTTTGCTGCTGAACCCTTCAGGAAAAATACTTCTCTGAACGTATCTTTTATATTGTGAAATCTCATTTTTATTTCATCTTATTTTTTTTAATCGAAACTTTAAATTGAAGAACATCCTACTTACGAGATTATTATTATTATTATTATTATTATTATTATTATTAGTCATTTTAAAACTATTTTATTAGTTTTAATAAACTTTTCCTTTAAATGCATTGACAAATCACGCAGATGTATATTTAGAATTTCATGTTAATGCAAAAATTACTTTTTTTTCTGTTAATGGCGCCTCATATCGAAGGAACTCTTAATGAATACATTTAAACATTTTTCCTTTTTTTATTTGAGCAGAAAATATTCAATAGACGCACTCGTAGAAGTTCAATTGCTACTTTAATACAATCATTAAAATCAGGCGATCACAAGCAAGTGAAAATGTTTCGTGCTACTTTGGCTTGTTATCTACGTGTCATGTGTATACTTTGGTGTGCTATCTATGATTTATATCGAGATCTATGCGTCAATGATTGACTTTGTTATGGGATATACGTTTTATATAGCGATCTATGTGCATGAATCTATTTCAGTATGCGATCTATACTATACTATATATATATAAATATATATATATATATATATATATATATATATATATGTATTTGTAAAATAAAGACGGAAGCTGATGATGGTTTGCCTGAAATAGGCCCATACTTCCGATTTACCATGAAATAACGTGTCCGTCTAAATTTTTCTTATATTTGCTCTATATGCATTTATACACATATATATTTAGAGCTCTCTTAGAGAGTTATCCTACCACTGTATGTACAGGATACTCCTTTGGATTCTTCTATACCCACACAGCATGCTTATATATATATATATATATATATATATATATATATATAATCGTTTCATCCCAAGCAAGGTGGTAACGCTACTGATCCGCACGGGGCTAAAAGATTACATAGGAGGAGAGTAAAGAGAAAGACGAACCAGGTACAGGAGCAAGAGAAGGATGGGAATGCAGGACTGATGACAGTTGCAAATGTAGAGAGAAAGGAAAGGATATACAGGGTGATGTCGAAAGAACTGGAGTGAAGTCGTTAAGAGATGGAAATTGACATTGCATTTAAATTCCTGGAGGTTGTAGCCGCCAGGAAAGCAAGAATCTGGAAAAGAATTCCACAGGCGGGTAGCGCAAGAACAGAAGTTACTGTAGTAGAATTGTTGGCTGCATTTGGTTGATTTAACTGTGAATGGGTGGGACCCCGTTGCCAGTCTGGTTGCACGAGTAAACTCATATGGCATGGTCACTATTGACTTAAGTTTGTCGGATCAGAAGCCATGAAAATATTTGTAGAACAGATCCAGCCACATCCCTTCGGTGATAAAGTGGCTAGAGTTGAACATGAGAATATACCTATAACATTACTGATTCTCCTTTGGAGCCTGTTGAGAACACTGAGATGAACAGCGGGCGTGCCTGACCATATATGACAGCAGTATTCTATGCAAGAATGGATGGTTGATTTGTATATGTGCAAAATGGATTCAGGCAGAAAAAACATCCTGGCCCGACACTGTGATCCAACCTTCTTAGCAGTGGATTTCTTTATTGACTCAATGTAATGGTTCCACATGAGATCGGAAGATAGGGTAAAGCCGAGGAGGCGCAGTATATTGCTCTTGGGGAGACTCGCTTGGTCCATTCTTAAAAGGGGCCTTAGATGTTGCCTGCGATGATTGACGTGATTTATATGTCATAAATTTTATTTTTAATTTATATACACTTTATATTGCGATCTATGTGTTATGAATTTATTATGATATACAATCTACACTTAATATTACGATCATACTAATCATGAATCTACTTTGGTATACAATCTACACATTATATTGTGATCTACATGAAGGAAATGAACAGTCCTCAAAAAAATTAGATACAACATAATTATTACATATATGTTATTATGTTACGGAAAATCCCAAAGATTAACGAAATAGTTTTAACAACCGACATATTTAATTTATTTGTTTTAAAATGATATCTAATCGATATTTGTATTTGAGTAGATATTCTGTTATTAATCAAACATATTTATATATTTATTTCTACCAGCCTGATTATTTACGATAAATTTTGTTACGAAAATGTTTGTCATCCGGCACGATTCGAATCTGCGACCCCTATCAACATAGGGAAGCAACCAATTGATATGGTGCGTCTTAGCGCACTCGACCACAAATGATTCCACAGTCTAATCGAAGACAAACCAAGATTTATACAACACAATTTCTATTCTACGTTAATAACCATCTTTGCTCTGAAATGTGTCAACAAATGTAAACATACAATGTTACGGAAAATCCCGAAGATTAACGAAATAGTTTTAACAACTGATATATTGAAATTATTTGTGTGAACATTATTTTTAATCGATACTCGTATTTGAGTAGATATTCTGTTTTTAATCAAACTATATATTTCCACCGGCCTAACGGTAAATTTTGTTACGAAAATGTGTCATTCGGCAGGATTCGAACCTGCGCCCCATACACCACTCGACTACGAATGATTCCACAGTCCAATCGAAGTTAAATCAATCCTTATATAACACAATTTTCCATTCTTCGCAAACAACCATTGCTCTGGAATGTATCGTAATGTCAACCAATGTTGCGGAAAATCCCGAAAATTAACGAAATTGTTTTAACAACTGACATATTTGATTGAAGATTATTTTTAATCGATACTCGTATTTGAGTAGATATTCTGTTTTTAATCAAACAGTATATTTCTACCGACCTGATTATTTACGAGAAATTTTGTAACGAAAATAAATATATATATATATATATATATACTGTTTGATTAAAAACAGAATATCTACTCAAGTACGAGTATCGATTAAAAATAATGTTCAAACAAATAAATTAAATATGTTATTGTGTTGCTCTAGATATCATTCCAAATTAAAATTTGTACGGTGTGAATATTTTAGTTGATGTATATGCTTTTTCCAACGTTAAAAACAAAGAAAAGAGTATTGAAATGTTTCGTGATATCTGTCCTTTTAATGGCCATTGAATGCATGACAGCTTCTTCAAAGGTGAATGACAGACTCGAAACTATATAAAATATGGTTCTACAGAAGGATGCTGAGGATACTATGAGCCAAACAACGAGGCTTTGGACAAAATGGTAACGAAAAAGAAACCTTATACTTAATATCAATCGGAAACAGTTGAAATTTCTGGGACAGATGATTAAGAAAGAGTTTGGAAAATCAGATACTCACAGCGCGGATAGAAGGAAAGAGGAACAGGCGCAGCAGCTCGTGACATACTTGATGGGCTTAAGCAAATGGATGGTAGGCTTGGTTTAGAGGAAATAAGCAGGCAAAATATATTAAGCGTTACAAGAGACAGAAAGATGTGGAGAGCCATTATCACCCACGTCCTGAAGAGACACGGCTCATAAAAGAAAGAAAACACGATGTTTATTACTTCAATATAAATACTAGAAATGCTTTTAACATTTGATTTACATTTTCTGTGTTTTTTATATATATATATTTATATTTTTTTATATATGTTATAATATGTTTTATATATATATATATATGTTATAATATGTTTTATATCTATATGTTATAATATGCTTTGTATATATATATATATATGTTATAATATGTTTTATATATATATATATATATGTTATAATATGTTTTATATATATATGTTATAATATGTTTATATATATATATGTTATAATATGTATATATATATATATATATATATATATATATATATATATATATATATATATGTGTTATAATATGTTTTACTATGTAGATGTCATTCTAAACTAAAATTTGTGTGGTGAAGACATTTTAGCCGATGTAGATTCTATTCATCAATATTGTAATCACATTTTATCTATGTTATATTAGAACCTAAAATAAGTACTTAGGGTTTTTTAACAGATGGCGTTCCCAGAACTGTGCATGTGTAGTTTTAGATGGTAACGTACGTACAAGAAAGCTTGAAATTCAGTGTATGTCATTTAGCCGAAGTGTGAACATCTTTGTTTTTCATAACGTGAAACATGTAGAATTTCATGCCAAAGAAAGTGTATTTGCAGGGAATTTTACTGCACTAAATTATTCAAAACAAATTTGCAGCTGAATCCCACAGAAATCTTGTTGAGACTTACGATGACCATCCTTTGTCGGAAACAACAGAGAATGATTCAGACGATTCAAAAATAAAGATTTTAAAAAAGAACGCTTTGGCGCACCGAAAAAGTTTGAAGACGAACAATTGGAGGCATTACTTCATGAGTAGCATGTCAGATGCAAGATGTACTTGCAGAATCATTGGGAGTTGATCACACAAAAGTTTTGAAATGTGTGAAAGCATTAGGAATGATTCAGAAGCAAGGGTTGATTCGTGATTAGCTTCAAGAGACGTGTCGTATTTTCCGCTGTGGAATTCAAATGCTGCTAGTGAGATGGAAAAAGTAATACCGACCGAACAAAAGCAAAAAAGCAAATGACCAAAAGTCGTCCGTGCGCAGCCGGCTTCGCGCAGATGTTCCGGTTAAAAACTAAAAATTAATTAAATATTAAATTTTCAATTCGCAAGCCTACGCGAATTTTATTTATCGGCCAATGGGAAGGCCAGAATCAAATACAAGTGTGAATTCCCAAATGATCTGCTGCGATCCAAAAAGAAGATATAAAAAGCCGATACAGAAAGCATAGAAAGACAGACCCAGACTCGAGAGAGACGACTGTAATTAGTAGCCCCCTTGACCCAAGGCAAGCGGCTTACTATGTTCGCCACCCTTTCCTCTCTTCTTATCTTTCGCTGTCTCAAAACTACTTACTGACCAAAGGAGTGAATACATCAAAGACATTCCTTACTTACAGCGCTCCCACATAACTAAGTATTAATTCTCTTTTCAGCATTTTATTGACATGAACATTTTAACGTCTGTTGGGCCTATACGTCAATGTATTACTTTAATTGCAAAAATCTTAATTGATATGTGTATATATAAAATGTTATTTTTCAACTCAATTTGCTTTTCTTGATTTATAATCATTTTATGACTTATAGTGGGCTATCTACAACATGGCCAAATTCCGTCAATCTTCAACAATACACAACTATACTTCACTAGGACGGACTATCCTCTATAAACTGGAAAAGAATGGATAACCCGCTATAAATTTCAGTGAAATGTTTTTTACTGTTGTAAATAAAACATAACTTTTCGTTAAAAATCAGCGAGAACTTAGTCAAGGTTTTACTATATGTTTTACTATGTAGATATCATTCCAAAATACAATTTGCACGGTATAGATGCTTTTTTCAGTGTAGGTAACAAGCCAAATCAGCACCAAATGTTTTACAAGTTAAGAATGAATAATTTTGGTATTGGAAAATGTATGGAGACGATTTCTTTTGAACCAGGAGACCGGATATATTAATGTTTAATACGTCTTTTTTTCTGTTTATGAAACAAGAGAATGGATATCGCTTGCAATTTAAAGAAGAGACATTGCTCATGATATTCTCATACTTGAAAATACCCTCTGCATAATAAATCGATCCCGATTTGGAAGCTCAACTTCAGTCACTTTCTCACCAATGGGATATGGATTCCCTCTGTCTTTTCTACAAATATTTTCACGGCTTCAGCTCTGATGAACTTTTTTCGCTGGTTAACCCACTACATAAAATTACTTTGGCATCAAAGTCTTTTATCGTCCAAATAGTCAAAAGTAACCGCCACTTCTGTTTTACAGTTTCTTTTCTCGCACTTCTCGCCTGAATGCAATGTCAATTGCCATATTGTATCTCCTTTATTCTCATCCATCTTTTATCCTTTCTTCGACATCCCCTGTACCTTGGTTTATTTTTTCTCCCGCTGTAACCCCCTGCGCACCAGTGGTGGTCCTGCCTTGCATAAGGTGAATTGATTATAAATAATAAATTTTAAAATATTATATAAGTATGTATATATCTAAACTTATTTATAAATGAAACCTTGTCTGTGTGTGTGTGTGTGTCCGTTACCTATAGACGCCGAAACGGCTGAACCGATTTTCTTGAAAATTTACACAGTTGAACTATAAGCATATGCGAGTGTTCTTAGTTAGGTTTTGTGTCGAGGTACCCTCGATAAATATCGAAAATCGATAATCGAAAAAATCGAGTTATAGAAGGAGTGGTCCGATTTTAATCAAATTTGATACACTCATAGACAAAGACATAAGAAACGATATTCAGAAGTTTCAAGGTTGCAGTTCTTACAATAGTGCAGAAAATCGATAATATAAATAATATGCAAGATGTTTGTGTGTGTGTCTGTTTATTTGTCTGTACGTCCTTTATACAAATCCACAATTTTTATCCGATTCTCACCAAACTTCACGCAAATATTTTTTAGGCTGAGTCTGAGCTCCAGGACTATGGGTTAGTTTTAAAGCTTTCATTACACCCGAGCAACGCCGGGCTATAATGCTAGAGTTAGATAAGTAGAATATAGTTATTTAAAAAAAAATAACGATGATTAGATACGTTCTGGACAAAGTTATGTCACTTTCTTACGTAATGATTTGTTATATATTGTGAGAGTTTTACAGGAGACACATGAATTATTGTTACTGTTTCTAACTGAATATCGATGGGTTGTTATCGGACCCACTGAATTCTTCTTCTTTTATGTGCCCTGTCCCTTCAGGACGTAGGCGATCATGGTTCTCCACGTCTCCCTATCCCTTGTGGCTCTTAGTATGTTTGCTCCTGTTACACCTCGCAACCCCCGTTCCGTCATCCACCTGATCAGGCCCTGCAAATATGTTATCCGCTGCCTTCCTCTGTCTTTTTTCCGTCTATCTGGCCTGTTAGTATCAGGTTCTTCAAGCTCTCCTTCTTTATTGTATGCCCCAGGAACTTCAGTTGTATCTTCCAGATGCTCAGTATTAATTTCCTTTTCGTTGCCATTCTTTCCAACACCTCATCGTTGCTTGCATGCTCAGTCTATGATATCCTCAGCATCCTTCTGTAGAAGCACATTTTCGCTGCTTCAAGTTTTGTTCTCATTTTTGATGATATTGTCCAGCATTCACTGCCGTATTGAATTAAATAACTTAAATCAAGAAAGATTTCAACACATACACACACTAATTAGTCGCCTCCTCTAAATCACTGAAAAAACAGCATAGTATGAAAAAAACAGGTCCCAAACTTAATAAAAACGAACTTTTTTCCATCGAAATGTTTATTATTAAGAGGAAAGATTAAAGTATTTTTTAATTATTTTTCAAAATATTTTTATCCTTTTTAACACGTTCAAAATTTTGGTAAAAATGTTTTTATTTTGGTTAGCGGGGAGCCAAATCGTTACGAGAGTTTACAATGGAAAACGTAATATTACGCAACACTCTTTTTCCGCTGACAAACACATTAAGTTGGAAATTCGTATTACAAGACATTTTTTGTATGCCTGTTTGTTTTATTCCTTCAGTTACCACAATAAAAGCATCCGTTTGATGAAAAAATAGAGATGTTAATATAGCCTTTGATTATATGAATATTTGTGATCATTTCAAATGTCATAAAATTCTATTGTATTTACTCGTGCAACTAGATGGGCTTCTAGGTCCCACCCGTCAAAATAGTTAAATGTAACCACCTCTTCTACTCTAACAGTTTCCTTTCTCGTGCTTCCCGTTTATGGAACTCCATACTATTTGCTTGCTTCTCTGATACCTACAATCTCCAATAATTTAAATGCAACGTCAATTGCCATGTTCTATCTCCTTGATTCCCATCTTTCTTTTATCCCTTCTTCAAAATCCAGTGTAACTTGTTGCTTTTTCTCTCTCTCTCTCTTTCTTTTCTCTTTCTGTGGTGTTATTGCTTTGCTTGATCAACGATCATATATATAAAAAATATATACTTCTTCTACGTTCTTTGTTCTTTCAGGACCTAGGCGATCATGGCCTTCCACGTCTTCCTATCCCTGGTGGCTCCTAGCACGCTTTCTCCTGTAACATCTTCTGTCCTCCACCTGCTCAGGCCTTTCAAATATGTTATTCGCTATTTCCCCTGTCTCTTTTTCCCGCTACCTAGCCTGTTACTATCAGGTTCTCTAAGCCCTCCTCCTTCATTGCATGTCCCAGGAACTTTAGTTGTCTCTTCCTGATGCTCAGTATTAATTTCCTTTTTGTTTCCATCCATTCAAAAACCTCATCATTGCTCACATGCTCGATCCATGATATCCGCAGCATCCTTCTGTCGAACCTTATTTCAACTGCTTCAAGTTTTTCCTTGGTCTTCGATGAGATTGTCAGCATTCACTGCAATGGAGAAGAACTGATATCACATAACAATCCAGTACTCTCTTCTTTGTTTCTAGTGAAAGTTTTCTGTCTCTTAATATTTTACTCAGATTCTGGAACGCGTCTTTTGCCATGCCAATTCGCCTTCGGATCTTCGTGTCCACTTTCTGTCCTCTGTTAGAACGCTTCCCAGGTATTTGAATTTTTGTACCTGCTTGATTTTAGTATCCCCCGCCTGTATTTGGCATTCTACTCTACTAGTTTCTTTTCTCGTACTTCCCGTTGGTAGAACTCCCTTCCGTTTGCTTGGTTCTCTGATACCTACAATCTCCAAAAGTTTAAATGCAACGTCAATTGCCATCTTCTATCTCTTTGATTTTCATCCATCTTTTATCCTTTCTTCGAAATCCAGTGTACCTTGTTGCTCTTTTTCTCTTTCTTCCTTTTCTTGCTTAAGATCAACGATTATATATATATATATATATATATATATATATATATATATAATTTGCAGTGATACATGGCGTCAAGACAAACATTCATTTTCCCCGATTTATTCAATTTAAAAATATCATTATTATTTGTTTATATTTCTGAGATGAGGTAGTATTTACATTAATCGGACTATTGTCCTCATCTTTGTTGCCATTTGTACGATGTATCGGCCGTTTTACGCTCCGGCCTTCTGCAGATGCTAGGAATTTCGAACCGAACATTTTATTACAATCAGTGGGGTATATCATCCTTATTCCTTGTGTAGTAATGTCCCGATTGGAAGTCATGAGTTATCTCCCTCTAACCCTGTAAGTTACTTGTTCACCGCTGCTGTAGCCTGGTATTAAACACACAGGAACTAACCAACGTCTATATCCATTGGGCCAAGTGTCCTTGAATGTAATAAAGAGTTCGATTCGAAATTCCTAGCACCTGAAGAAGGCCGATGCATACAACGACCGAAACGTCGTACAAATGGTAACAAAGATGAGGACAATAGTCCGAATAATAAAAATACTGTAAATTCTACCTCATCTCAGAAATATGGACTAACGTCATACAAATGGTAACAAAGACGAGAACAATAGTCCGAATAATGTAAATACTGCATTACAAATATCATGAAATGATATCAACCTAATTGCCTGAATTAGATCCGGATGGTTATTTGATATTGATCTTCCTCTCTGGCAATCAGTATTGGACAAATCTTCACACAGATGCTGAAAAGATTGTAGCCAACAGAAACAGTATACGAGAAAAGGTTGACGAGAATACCATAGAGTGAACATATGACAAACGATGAAGTTTTAAAGAAAACGCTAATAAAAGGGATATATCTACTTAGAATCAGAAGGAGATAAGTGACATTATAAGACATATAATGAGGTAAGAAGGCTTGGAGAATATAACACTAAGAACTTTTAGTGCAGTCAAGAGGGACAAAAGAAAGCAGTTAATTGTTCTGGGACCCATACTCACCTCAACATAGACTCACCTACTGCTATATTAATAGGTTTGTGATAGCAGTAGAGGGAAACAGACAGTAGCACTGTGCGCATGACCGCAGGCGACTACCAAGGACTATACTGGATTCGTAAGCTCTGCTTACTGTACCTTCTTCTTTGTAACCTTTTCTGTAATACATCTTTCTTTAACGTATACCTCGTGTTCCGTGGACCCAATTTTGGCTCCACATCACTAATAAACTACCTAACGAAATGGTGTAACGAACAGGGAGTGGGCTGGGAGTCCGAAAATTTGAAATTCCTGAAGAAGGCAAAAAAAAAAAAAAAAAAGAATCCTAAGAGTTCTGAAGTGCACCTTGTCACAAACTCATACGCATATGGGTAACTAAGGTAAGGCGTGTACTTGATGAATCACAGTGAGAACACAAAATCCACAAAGAGCTCTATGGAGATCTGCAAAATGTGATGAAATCACTACGGATTAGAAGGTAGGGGGGTCCTGAGGCAGACTACGTTTAACTTCGTTGCTTTTTTTTTTTTTTTTTATTTACTTTTTTCAGCGCAGTCCTATTGATTGTTACTTAAACTTTCTGATTATCAAAAACATTTTGAAAAATTACAGTATTTAAACAAATTTGTGGGTGAGGGGCCAGTTTCTCATACAACGTTAAAGTAAATCGATCCTCCATTTTCAATCCACTCGCGTTGGTGTCGCTTTGTTTCCGTTAATTTCGTTGGTTTTCATTTTTTCCTTCACTCTTTTCAGCGCAGTTCTATCGCTTGTTACTGAAACTTTCCGATTATAAAAAAAAATTGAAAAATTACAATATTAAAACAAATTTGTGGGAGGTTCAGTTTTTCATACAACGTTAAAGTAAATCGATCCTCCATTTTCAACCCACTATAAGGTTGTATGAGATACTAGTCCACACCCCTAAAATTGTTTAAATATTGAAATTTTTGCTATTTATTTTTGTCATTCGTAAAGTTTAATGTTTAAACTTTACGAATGACAATAATATTTAATATTGAACTGAAAAAAGTCCAAAAAATCTGATAATGAACAAATTTACAGGTGGCGGTAATGTCGTACCGGCGACCGGTTTCAAAATGGAGGCTTGATTTACTATAGCGTTGTATGAGAAACTGATCCCCTTCCGAGAAAATTTTTAAATATTGAAATTTTTCAAATTTTTTTGTCAATCGTAAAGCTAAGTGGGTAATCGATCTTACTGCGCAGAAAAAAGTAAAAAAAAAAAAATTAAAAACAACGAAATTAAACACACCCACACAGAAAAATTGCATTTATAAATAAGTTTAGATTATGCCGCGACAAATGTTAAATCACTGTGTCGTGCCAGAAGAAATTTCGCATCAGAATCCATCAGGCACATCTATAAATCTAAGATCCGGCCGTGGGTTGGATATTGCTGCAATATTTAATCCGGTGTTTTCTCAAGATTCTTGACAAAATTTAAAGAATGGTTTATAATGTAACCAATCCTGACCTCTCATCTCAATTTCAGTCAGTTCCCCATCAAAAAGACTTGGCTTCTCTCTTTCATTTCTATATATATTTTCATGGAAAATGTTCTGTTGAGTTTCATCAACGGTAGTTTGCGACTGGATGTGCGTTGTGGTGCAGTGAATATTGGCTCGGAACGAAAAATCTCAGAACTTAGTTCAAATTCCAGTTGAATTCTTTGCATTCACTTACGTGCAAATACCCTTGGAAAAGTTAATAATCCGTCTCTTCCCACCAGTTATGGGTTAAATTACAGGACAGATTGGGTTCTATAGCCTTGGTTGGCAACCAGTCTACTACAGAAATTAATGGCAACCTACTGTGGGATAATATTCTGCCCAGTCAGTCAAGTCTCTTTCGAGACATGATCGCCCAAGCGTGCATCACATATGACACTTAACTGATTGACTGACTGACTGACTTTTCGACTAGATCTCTCCATTTTCACTATCGGACTAGCTAGAGATAGCCGTAATTTATATCCTTATAATATCTTTCCGCCCTCCCTTTTTTATGGAACTCTCTTCTTATTTATGGATTATCCGCCAAAGACAATCTTTAAAAACTAAAATGAAGGTCTAATAACCATTATATCTTCCTGAAACCTGTACTTTTACCCCACTTTTTCGCTTTAAAATATTTTCATTATCTTTCAGTACCGGCATTGGTTTGTGTCGTAGTGGCATTATTACCTTGATTGGGGTGAAAAAGAAAAAAGAAAATTAGACCGTAAATATTAATGGTTATTTTACCGTATGCATTGAACGATTGCACTAAAAGAGATCGTGTCAATAATGGGAACTGATTTTCTTGTCAGCCTCATAATGCAATTAGCAGTGTTACGAGCTTTTGAAAGAGCAGGTTTCATCTGGCAAAAGGTGTTAATCGACTAACATTATCCCTGCACTCACGATATATCGTTGCCAGTTATTACACATGCCCTACAACACATATGGACAAAGCGTAAATAACGCTCGCCTCCTCTTGACATGGTTATTATAGCATCCATAGTGTCGGCCGACATTCAGATCATATCAATCGGCCCTTTCGACCTCCATCTCCCTATTTATCACACATTTACGAGCCGGTGTGGAAATTACACGTGTACAATAACTTATGACATGTACGACAGGTAGAGAGCTGGTGGTGTCTCTTATGAATCGTATATAAATGATGGACGACCCCGGACCTACCCCTTTTCAAGCGGCAATATTTCTTGATGGACCTTATTTAAGGGATTCTACAAAGCGGGTGGAGTTTTATGGAAGTGAATGGCTTGGGGGATTGTAATGGGCCTTGTAATCAAGAAAGTTCTGAATAACGTGAGAAATTATATAAGTAATATCTATATAAGATAATGATCCAGGAACCAGTTATCTGTTTTATGTTTATATCGTGTAGGGTCACGATTGTTGACCTCATATTTCGCGCGTCTCTCTGGTTTTCTAACTTCCGGACATTCGTGCAAACGCAATAAACTACGACCATCTACGTGTTGCGCAGCGATTACCGGCGAACAACGTGAAATCGCCTAGCCGATTTCAAATTCTAGCCTTGTCCTCTGCGTTCAATTTCGCACTTGGGTAAATGCGTCTCTTCTGTCTTCGCCTATGGATGATATATATGAGTAGATTGTTCCATGTATCCATATTCAGAAAACTCCAAATATTTCAGGAATCAATACATCGTATTTTTTAAGAATTTTCTGGTTATTTTCCAATGAATAAAAGAAAGCTGTGGAGCACCCTGGTCACATACATTATGAACAGTCATGGCGTTTTTTAAAAACAAACCACAAGTTCTATAGAAGTAGTTGGCAACCAGAAAGCAACGGCAACCTACTGCGGGATAATCTTCTGCCCAGTCAGTCATGTCTCTTTCGAGACATGATCGCCCAAACGTGTATCACGTTTGGCACTTAACTGACTGACATAAGAAATCTGTGGAGAGCCATGTTCAGCGAAGCTCTGATGAGATAAGACACGCTTTAAATCAATAAATCATTTTGTGGAAAAGAAAATAGTTTTATGGCTGATTATTCCCTCATGTGCTAAAAGAAGCTGTGGAGAGCCATCATCAACTTCGTCCTAATGGGGTATATTTAAAACAATCAACCACAAAGAAAAGAGTAATTTTCATACTGATGATTCTCAAAAGAATTTCATGTACTGAAGGAAGTACATAAGTACCTTATCCATTGGATAAGGTACTTTTTAAAAGAAGCCACCATGACACTTACGTTTACATCTAGTCAATTCAAATGAGAATTACTGGGCTTAAATTCATAAAATCTATCTAGATAGCATAATGAAGAGTTAATCCGAACAATTACCAAGAAAGTATTTATAGAAAAAGGCGCAGGGAAGCTGTATTACAGCGGTTTGAAAGGGACTGAAGACGTGGTCAGAGGTCAGGATAAAATAGCATTGCAGATTCTTTGAATTTTATAATAAACTAGCAGTTTCGCTCGGCGTTGCTCGGGTGTAATGAAAGCTTTAAAACTAATCCATGGTCCTGGAGCTCAGACTCTTTGGACGTTGGCACGAAAGACTAAAAGCAATAGTTCTTTCCAGTTCAAGCGAAACCATAGACTGAAAGAAAAATGAATGGATGTAAGTCAAATTTTGATTTCCTGGTATCGATAGCAAATAAGTTTTTTCCGTCGTAAATTAAATTTTGAAGGCTAAATAAGTCTTCTGAGTAAATGGCATCATGGCTGAGACTAAGAAGTACAATTATACCTACTTAGAGCCAAACCCGAAGAAAAAACTAAAATAAAAGGGCTGAAAAAATTCAAACATACAGGCACATAAACACACACACACACACACAAACATCTTGCCTTTTATATATATATATATATATATATATATATATATATATATATATATATATTATCGATTTTCTGCACTATTGTAAGAACTGCAATATCGTTTCTCATGTCTTTGTCTATGTGTGCATCAAATTTGAGTAAAAGCGGAATACTCTTTGTATAACCCGTTTTTTTCGATTGTCGATTTTTTATATCTATCGGCGGTACCTCGACACAAGACCTAGCTAAAATCACTCGCATACGCTTATTGTACAACTGTGTAAATTTGTAAGAAAATCCGTTCAGTCGTTTCGGAGTCTATAGGTAATGGACACACACACACAGAGAAAAGTTCCATTTATAAATGAGTTTAGATTTTCTAAATATATAGCAGAAACACCAAACTATATGTGGCAACAGTATTCAAAGCACGTATCGAATTATAATTTTATACGATAGATTCCAGACAGAAAACTGGTCAGTACGACAGAATAGACCAAATTGAGTTCGAGTTTTGCTTAACGGCTAATCAACACCTCTGTGGGTTATTTAATGCCAAAAAGGTGGGGATTTAAGGTATTTTTTTATAATGTTCGGTTATAGTGAAAAGGTTGATTTAGTCAGATTTTAATGAGTTTTTTTTTTGTTTTTATTCTATATTCATGAAAACGGAAAATGTCTTCTACTTTTGTACTCAAAAATGTTTCGCTGAGAATTTTTTTTCATTCAAAAATGTCTGACGTTAATAATTTTTTCCTTCAAAAATGTGTTACAGTAATAATTTTTTTCTTAAAAATTGTGTTATTCGTAATATTTTTCTTTCAAAGATGTATATATTTCTAGAAAAATCTATTTTTATACTTTCATCATGTTTTGACCCCACTTTGGGGGTTAACTATTTACCCATAGCTGGGACCGCAACAGGTGCTACCACTCTGAGTCTGGGTGAATCTGGGAATAGCAGCAATTAAGAGGTGGTTCCATGCTCCTCACAATCTCCCAATCAGAGGTCTTGCTGCCGGATAGAGTTTACCGTCATACCCAGGATCATGGACCAATTTTTCTAGCTGCAGACCTAGCAATTGTTTCAATATAACATTTTCATTTTATATCAGTACAGAGTGTTTTCTCCGAAAATGGCAACGAGTAACTCTTCTGGAGGTTAGCATCAGCCATACAAATGGGGTTATCTCAGATGATTATTTCAGAGCACTTTCGTTTTGGAGTAATTTAATGTAAGATCAGTTTATTGTATATTCTTCCGGGGTCTTCCAATTATTTTTTCATTCCCCAAAAGGCAATGACCTCCCTAAGACGCAAAGGGTTATTGTGAACGGAAGAATATGAGAAGCCTTTAGTGAGGAGAATGGATAATACAAGACGAGGTTCAAGAAAATAAAAAAACGGTGTTGCATTTAATTTTTGAAAATTGCTGGTATCATCAAAGCAGGAAATCAGAACAGAGTTCCACAGCCCAGAAAAGGAGCTATTAGAATAGAACTTACAATTACATCTATCTATTTCGACTCTGAAACGATGAGACTAATATCATTACCAGCATCGTCAAGACAACCAGTGATATAGTTATTAGCAATAATAGATCTTACACTACATCAGATGCTATATTTTACAATATAAAAGACCAGCATGCTACATAGGTGAAACATCCAGAAATCTAAAATCCACCATTTAGGAACATAAGAGAAACCTACGTTTAGACAATCCTTAGAATTCACAGACACAACACCGGTAATAACATTGATTAAAATAAATACCACCCAAATTAAATACAAAAATATTTCTTTACGAGGATCATTCAATAAATAAGGTGAATTTTTCGGTATAAGGACTTCTAACACAGATAGAATCTTACTTATTTATTTAAAAAAAACGTCCCTTTCTTTTTCAAAGGAATTTAATTGTTTTTGCAGATTGAAAAAAAACTTTGAGAGTTTTGGAGATTAACAAAGATCGCTGACCAAGAAGCATGCTCCAGGATTGAACAGAGGTTAGTTAGAAAGTTTTTGGTTGCTGAAGGGTGCAAACCAGTTGAAATTCATAGGAGAATATCAACTGTGTATGGTGCCACATGTTTCAGCCAAAAAATGTCTACAAGTAGGCAAAATTGTTCAAAGAATGACGGAGCAGTGTTGAGGATGAAGACAGGCCTGGGGGACCTACAGGAGTGGGGTCTCCTGAGATCATCGAATCAGTCAATAACCTCTTTCACTCTGACAGATGGGTGTTAAAAGGTGCTGAGACAGATCAAGAAAGACATAAACAACAAACGCAGGGGTCATCAGTCACCTGGAGTCATCTTGCATCAGGACAACGCAAGGCCTCACACAAGAGCCCAAACGGTGCAGACCATCAACGAGATGGGCTTGGAACTGCTCCCTCATCCCTCTTACAGCTCAGACCTTGCCCCGTCAGACTTTAACCTGTTTGATCCCTTGAAAGCCTTCACAAGAGGCACGAAGTTTGAAAGTGGCGATGAAATCAAAAGTGCTGTGAGCGATTGGCTGAGATATCAGTCCAAAGATTTTTACGCTGAGGGAATACGGAAGCTTGTGCACAGACAGGAAAGGTGTGTGACACTGCTGGTAGACTACATTGAAAAAATAGTAATCTTCTATCTGTATTAGAAGTCCTTAAACCGAAAATATCAGCTTATTTATTGAATGATCCTCGTACGTAGAAAATACATAGAAGGTGACCTGATAAATATTATCCCAGCAATAAAAATATGCTAAAACACTTTATTTTATCAACAACTTTTATGATATCCACAGTTAATAAGTCTAAGATCAATCTACAACTACAACCGGTGTAATCTAAATAATTTCAGTCCGACACAAAATATCTCCTAATCAACGCTAGGGTAATATCAGACAAAAAGAAAAATTCCCTTTAACGATAACATAGTACACACTAATTATTAACAAAATCCTGTGTTGAACAACCAAAATTATGTTACACAAACACACAAGAATTATAGTTAGAAATGATACCTAACAAATACTCGTGAGATCTACGTAAGCAATGGAAAAAGCACAACACAAACATTAAAAATATCAGATTTTCATTTCAGATTTTCATTTCTGATGAAGTATGCATAAAACTGAAAAATGGTAAATCTATAACCGTTTTCTATTTGTCCGTTAACTTGTGATATATATATATATATATATATATATAGTGATCTGCAGACAGATCTGTTTCGCTGTATCACAGCTCATCAGCAAGATTAGAGATCCTATTACTTTTAACCAGGATTGAAACCCGACTGAATTGGCGTCAGTTGGAGTTTCTACCTTTGAGCTATAGCCGCTCGGTAGAAGGAGGCAGACATTTAGCATATGATGTATCATGTACCAGTAGTTAGAGTGCTCTAATTCATTACTGAATGAACGATAGGTAGATGCTAGAGTAGCTACTGTTTTTCAAAGTCTCCCATTCTTCCAGAGTGCTCAATCAGGGTGTGAGAAAGTAAATAGTCATCCGCAGACAGATATGTTTCGCTGTATCACAGCTCAACTGTACGGTTAGACACCCGATTGCTTTTACCCAGGATTGAAAATAAAGAGACAGAACACTCAGATTTAAACCAACTGTCCAGCATTTACTTTTATAAAGAGTGTCTGATACAGAGTAGATCTTTATATTGTAATAGTTGTTACATGGTTTATAAAAGCATAAAACCATTGCAACAACTATTACAATATATATATATATATATATATATATATATGAAAAAGATTTTTTGGTTACTAAAGTAAAGTTTGTTTCATGCCTAACAAATTTTCAAAATGGGCCTTTGTTATTTTTTCTTTGCATTTATCTTTGTTTTTCCCGTTTTATCTTAAAGGAGAGCGTGTTATTTCAAAATAGTAGTCAATATTGTGGTGAATTCTTCACATTATCACACCTAAAAAATGAATTATATATATATATATATATATATATATATATAGTTTCCACTTCTGCGATATATGCATTACTCTCCAGGAATGAATTGAGTTTTTTCGGTGACTGGCGTGTGTATACACTGCTAATATACAACACGTTAAAATTTCCCTTCTCTGAATCCATGCGCCTATCGCTTAGTGGGTAGTGACTCCGACTGACACAAAAATGGTCGAGTTCGGATCCCGGCCTGAAGCAAGTGGGTGTGTCTAGCCAAACTGATGAGCTGTGATACAGCGAAACAGGATTGGATATGGATGACTTATATATATATATATATTGTGTGTATTTTGGCAGCATTTTTTCATTAATGCAGGTTTCATTGAATAGTATAGACAAGTTTTGTCTATTAATTTTGTGTAGGATCCGTTCATACCGTCTTATATACTTGATGGTGATGTCGTTGAAAGACAACAAAAAATCACAGTATTTGTTGAATTTTTTATCGGGTCTAAGCTTTCGGCTCACATAAGCCAATTATCAAAGAGTAAATATTAACACACAGTAAACATAGAACATTTAAGCTATTAACAATAAAGATAATTGAATTGAAAATATAAGTCCATCCCTACCGTGGAGGATGGCCGAAGACAGTGACAAAATAGTGGTGTTATGGTCCCTGGTCTGATTACAGACATTTGAGTACGTTGTTGGAAATATCGAAATTGATTGTATTCAAAGCAGGTTTAAATTGTTTAATGTAGAGTGCTTCGAGGATTTTTAGTTTCTGCTTATTATTTTCTTGTTTGAGTATGTACGTGTTATCAACAAGCGTTTTTCTCAGAAGTGTGCGTTGATAACCGTGTTGTTCTAAATGACGGAATATATTTGAATTTTTATTTAAGTGCAACGTCAGACGCCGTGAGAGCGAATTTGTGGTGTGGCCGATGTAGATATTATTGAGGTTGTTAGAGATACATTCTCTAAATGGACATATGAATTTATATACTACATTGGTTTTTTGCAAATCACTAACGGTGGGGGAAGAGTCGTTGCGGACAAATGAATTAGATGTAGTGGATTTAGTGTAATATATAATGAACTTAATTCTTTTGTTAGAGTCTGTCGGAGAAATATTAGTATTTATGAGTTTTTTTAGGATGTTTTCATCTAGTTGGTAGTTGGAGTGCATCTGGCTACGGTATAAGAGAGTGATATGTTTAGGATTGGTTGGGTTAGTATCATGTGTTGTTTTTTCCATGTTAAGCTTTTTAAGAAAATAATGTATTTGTTCGTCAACTATGTAGTTGGGAAAATTATTATTGATGAGTGTCTGTTTTATGTTTTTTAGTTCACTGTAGAAGATCTGATTTGTAGATGAATTGACTTTTGCACGATATAATAGATTTTTCATAATGGCTATTTTGTAATAGTGGGGGCATTCACTGATATAATTGAGTGCGGAGGGATTTTTATTAGTGGGTTTTTGATACGGTGAGATCGTAAATTTATTGTTGTCAGTGTTAATTAATATATCAAGAAAAGGAATTTTGTTATCTTTGCTAAGTTCATAAGTAAATTTTAAAACTGAGTTATTTTGAAACTGTTTTTGAAGTTGTAAGATTTCATCAGTATTTTTAATTGACAGTAGGATATCATCAACATATCGTAGATTTATTGATGGTTTTGTAAATTTTGCAAAGGTAGTATTTTCAAGGTTAGACATGTAGAAATTACTAAAAATCGGACCAAGCACTGAACCCATGGAGACTCCGTCACGTTGTATATATATAGTGTTGTTTGGATCAACAAAAGGCACTTCAGTAGTACAAGCTAGTAGAATTTTTCTTAGGATGTTGGGATTAATTTTGAGTGGGGGTAATGAAGGATTACTGTAAACATTTCTTATAATTATATCAATAGTTTCACTGACGGGTACATTAGTAAAAAGGTTTTCCACATCAAGTGAAGCTATGATTTCATTATTAAATTTTTCACTCTTGAGGATTTGGATTGCCTCTAGGGTTGACTTTATGCTGTATTTACTCGGAAGGTAGGATGTGATAAGCTGGTTAATATATTTAGTTAACTGGTATACAGGAGTAGGAATTTGGGATATGATAGGGCGGAGAGGATAGTTAGGTTTATGAGTTTTTATGGTTCCGTATATGTAACCAGGTTTATAGTCACCAATAATTTTAGGGAGTTTTAAGGAATTCTGATCAGCGTTGTTGGCACTAATGAGTTTATTAAGTTTAGATTTTAGTTGGTGTGTCGGGTTTTTGTTAATTTTTTTAAATTTTGTGTGGTCATGGAGTATGTGGTTGAGTTTTGTGTTGTAATCTGATTTGTTAAGTACAACAAAGATGTTAGCCTTGTCAGCTTTTTTTACAATTATGTGAAGGTGGTTGCGTAGTTCGTGCGCGGCACTTTTTAGTTGTTTCGATAGAATTTTTGAGGAGCTTCTGCTTTTATCATGGCGATCTTTGATTGCCTCAGCCTTAAGTAGATCTTTCAGTTCGGGTTTAACGGTTATAAGTTTTTCATCTTGTAATTTAGTGATGCTTTGATAGAGCGTTTCTATTTCAATTTTTTTAGTAAGCTGGTTATACTTACGGTATATATGGCAGTTAGGTTCATAACACCACTATTTTGTCACTGTCTTCGGCCATCCGCCACGGTAGGGATGGACTTATATTTTCAATTCAATTATCTTTATTGTTAATAGCTTAAATGTTCTATGTTTACTGTGTGTTAATATTTACTCTTTGATAATGGCTTATGTGAGCCGAAAGCTTAGACCCGATAAAAAATTCAACAAATACTGTGATTTTTTGTTGTCTTTCAACGACATCACCATCAAGTATATCAGACGGTATGAACGGATCCTACACAAAATTAATAGACAAAACTTGTCTATACTATTCAATGAAACCTGCATTAATATATATATATATATATATATATAAAGAAAGGTAAAAATATCTTTTGGTCAGTGCGTTTCGTCCCCTGATGAAAATGCGTAACCTTTTATTTATACTCTGAAATTGAATAGATGAAATATCGTTAAGTTTTCGAATTTTAAATTTGAGAATTTTTTAAACTATATTCACAGAAATATTTTTTGTTTTATTTATATGCAGCCGTGCAATTTTTGGTTAACATTCAATGCGAAACTATTCAAGTGCCGACAATAGTTCAATTATATTGATATCGAAACTTCTAAACGTTATGTCTCATCTACAAGAAACCATTTTGATGCTCCTGATGTTTATTACGGAACATTCTCATGCTGAAAATATCACACCATCTTCGTGGACTGGCAAAAGATTATATCACAGTTAACTAAAATAATTTTCGATATTTAGGTTTCCAACAACATTTACCAATTCTTTTCTCCGATTGCTCTTCATGCAACCTCGATCATTATGTGTTCAGCACGAAATTATGCCGTCTGTGTAGTGTGTCTTGTTTCCTTACGCTGTTTTTGTTAACATATTTACTTTACCCCTTTTCTAACTGTTAAGGTGGCATCCCTGTGAGTCGGTTACGAGGTTCTGTCTTCCGGGCAGTCTGAGGCAGAGACTGAGAGAGTAAATATCGTAACATGATTTGTCCTGTAGTTGAGTGGAGATACGGCTCAGCTTTAACAACTATTTGTATTTTGGTTAATACATTTTATTTCACTGTTCCTGAGTCTTCTTGTTAGTTATTTCAACAATAACTCCACAATACTAACATCCCATGTTAGGTGTTCTTTTGGGCATTTCAGTCTTTTAATCCGAGGTTGTTTGTTTTGGTTAATTCTTCTTAATGTGCCGTGTTCCTTAGGCGATCATGGACTTCCACTTGGCTCTTTCTCTTGTCGGCTTCAACAATTTTTCTCTTGGTATCTCTTCCATTTGGTCAGACCTAACAAGTACGTCTCGCGCTGCATTCCCCTGTCTCTTGTTCCATTAATCCGACCCGTGAGTATCAAGTTATCCAATCCTTCCTTTCCTCATTACGAGGCCCAGGAAGCTCATTTGCCTCTTTCTGATATTTATTATCATTTTTCTTCTCGTTTGCATTCTTATTCAATCTATACAGACGATTCTGAGAGGACTAGAAGTCCTACCAGGATTCATTATTGGCAGCCATAATCTTTTCTTTACACTGTTTATGTTAACATATTTACATTTCCCCTCTTCTAAGAGTCCACGGTAGGTGTTCTTTTGACAATTCCAATCTTCCATTTCGATGTTTTTGGTTAATTATTCAATCACCGAGACGATTCTCAGAGAACTACCTGGATTCGTTATTGGCGGCCATAAATTTCAACAATATAAGTTATGCAGATGACACATGGTTGATAGACTCAGTTTAATATATTTCCTTGAACAGCGGATGTAACTGACAAGTACACTACCGGCT
This sequence comes from Ascarosepion bandense, assembly GCA_037127315.1. Taxonomy (NCBI): domain Eukaryota; kingdom Metazoa; phylum Mollusca; class Cephalopoda; order Sepiida; family Sepiidae; genus Ascarosepion; species Ascarosepion bandense. The sequence continues at coordinate 6,396,456 of JBBBDQ010001775.1, forward strand.
ATAATTATTAGGTAACCCCAGTTTTCTTTTAAAGAAATGATGTATTTCATACTATTTTAGTATTTGTTTCCAAATGAAAAAAGAATGGTTCTTTTGTACTTATTACTTTGCAAAATTTTACAAGGCAATGAAGCAAAGATGAACTCGTTCGAATTTCCCTAAATTTTCATTTTTTTATTGATAAAACTGCAATATAGGTAATTATTAAATATTTATAAATTCATTTGATGCGCATGTTATTGTGCAATATTAACAAAAGAACCATTCTATTTTCATTTGCAGTTATTCACTTAATTAAATACTAAAAAATAGTATGAAATACATCATTTTTTTTAAATACTGGGGTGACCTAATAATAAAGGCCGGTAGTGTACATCCGGTCGTAGGTAAAGTCGAAAAATGACAAATATGGAGTTGAGAGATATATCTCGCAGCTCCATCGTATTCGCAAAAAAAATATATAATGATATGCGCTAAAAAGTCTGCCTACTTCCACCGAATGCCCATAGCCCGGGGATAGAGTCGCCGACTGACGCTATTTCGGTCGGGTTTCAGTCCTGGGTAAAAAAGCAATCGGTGTCTAACCGTACTGATGAGCTGTGACACGGCGAAACAGATCTGTCTGCAGATGACAATATATATATATATATATATATATATATATTCTATTAAATATAAGAGACAATGAATGTCTATTATGTTTAATCATGAGCCGTTCTAAACGTCGTATTTTTGCTTTAATTTCAGTTGAAAATAAAGACAAAAATTCTCCAACATTTGGATAATTATTTATTGGTTTTCTTCTAAGCTTTCGGCTCACATGAGCCATCTTCAGAGAAGTAGTTTAAACTGAAATATTATAAAATCCACCATCACCGACGATTTTATTTTGTGTTGACATAAAACTCCGCTTGGCAACGGCAATAGTTACCAAAAATAATAAACGCAGTTCTTAAGTTTGCGATGCGGTTTTATGACGTCACACCGCGGGATAGCGCGAAATGACAACAAAACCATCTAGTCAAATGCAATGTAATATGTTATTTCCTGTTTTAAAGTTGATTTTATTGAGTGTTGGCTGTTTTGATTTGATGTACATGGCCTCCAATATCTGCAGGTTCCTCTTACTGTGTGTATGAGCAAGGATCACCGTATTGTATACAATATATATGTGTGTGTGTGAATTAAATGGCACATTTAATTGACTAGATATCATCCTATAACTAAGTCCATTTCTAGGAAGGTCAACAATACATTTACGGAGGTCTGAATCAAATATTCTGCTTTTCCCCACTTTGTTAATGTTCAAAAGACGGTTAACAGAAAAAGAATGATGTAATACTTTTAATCATTCTTAAAAGTATTAAGAAAATTAATCTGGAATGTTCTAAAATTAACCCTATCCTAATTTGGAACATTCCAGTAAAATCTGAACACTTTTATAAAAAAAAAAAGTTGTTATCCATAGAAAGAAAAGTGTTGTAAACTTTTTCGTTACTAAATATCGGTTTTTCTTCGTGGGATACTGTTTTGTTGTTTTTATAAAAATCTGATTGCTTAACGGAATATCTAAAAATATGTTTCATGAGCGGTAAAAGGTTGATTAATGTATCTATTAGAAATAGCTAAAAACAATTTTATGTAATGTGTTGAAAACATTTGCGTGGCACTGTACGTAATGAATCATACATATTATCCTTCATCGGTGGCACGACTCGGACTTTCATGCATTACCGTTTGGTCAGTTTGTAATATGCACCTGATGATTGTGTCATGTATGAAACTCTGAGTCGTGCCACTGACGTAGGATAATATGTATATTTAATAATATATAATTAATAAATTATGATTATACTATATTGAGCACTGTTTTATTAACACTTGAGTAATATTTTTATACATGTGTATTCCAATAGGTATATTTATTAATTCGCACACACACACACACACACACACACACACACACACACACACACATACATACATATATATATATATATATATATTCTAACAAAATGAATGAACAGATAGATTAAAACCCACTGTTCAAGCATTTACTTTTAAAACAAGTGCCCGATACAAAGTAGAGCTTAATATTGTAATTTTGTTATTACAATGGTTTATAAAAGCATTATATCACTACACAAAAATTTTCATGTTTTAGAACAATACTACTCTTCAGGTGATATTTTAAAATAAATGGTGAAAATCATTTATTTAGAAAACATAAGATGTATTCATGGTTATTTAGAAAATTAAAGAGGTAGTAGTTGGAGAATATGTTTGTAAGTGTATCAATATAGCTCAATCATAAATGAGAATTAGGTAATTGTGAAGTTGAATATTTGGATCGCAAAAGAAAGTGACATTCCATGGTCTGGTGTTAAGGAATGTCACTTTTTAATTTTGTCTGGTAAGATACATAGTGGAACCATACATTATTTAAATGGGTAGACAGTAATTTTTAACAGCAGGTTGGATTTTTTTTTTAAAATTAAATTTTGTACTTCCTCAAGAGTAAAGGGGCTGGAATTTCTAGGTTAGAACTAGGATTAAATAATTATGGTATATTAAGATATATTTTAGTTAAGAAAACCAAATAAGGATGTGTAAGTGATTTATTTTAGTAAAATATGTTTTTTTATTTTCAAGTTATTTTGAGCATAAGTTATACATGAAACATTGTAATTAATTAAATTATGATGAAAAATATTTTTTATGACTAAGATACATATTGATACGACACATAATTTAAATTGGTAGACAATTATAATATATATATATCGTTCATTCAGTAACGAATTGGCTACCGGAGTGTATTTACATTGGGCATATAACATGATAAAATCTGCCTTCTACTATCTTGCACCAATAGCCTAGAAGTAGAATCTCAGACTTATGTCAAGTCGGTTGGATTTCAGTCCTGGCTGCAAGCAATCCGACGTCTAACCGAACTCATGAGCTGTGATACAGCAAAACAGCACTGTTTGTGGATGAATATCTATATATATATATATATATATATATATATTATTCATCCACATGTAAATATAAATTTGAGAACTGCGTTTGTTATTTTTGGTGACTATTGCCGTTGCTTAGCGGAGTTTTATGTCAGCACAAGATAAAATCATCGCTGATGGTGGATGTTTTGTGTTACCATCCTTATAACCTCTCTGAAGATGGCTCGTGTGAGCCAAAAGCTTAGAGCCAACTTAATAAAAAATTATCCAAATGATGGAGAATTTTTTGTCTTTATTTTCAACTGAAATTAAAGCCAAAATACGACGTTTAGAACGGCTCATGATAATAGTCATTCATTGTCTCTTAGATTTAACAGTATATGTTTAGAAAATATATATATATATATATATATATATATATATATATCGGGGATAAAAAACGTAGGTATACAGTAAGAAATATATATATATATATATATATATATATATATATATAGACAAGATATATTATATCCTAACATTGGGCACCTCGACGTGGTGTAGTAATGCTTAGCAAGCTTGTCTCGCTATAATCTGTTAAAACTGAAAAGTGAGTTCATTCCTCACTGAGTGCACTATACCTTCGGCCTTGCGCCACATCTAAGCGTTGCTTAGAACATCAACATATTATATAAAAACGTACAAATAATTACATAAATAATGAGTCCCTCAAACATTCAAAATGTTTTCCACCGTCAATCACATACTCCTCTTTACCTTCAAAGCATTTATTATAACTAATTATTTTAATATATAAATTATAATAAATGCATTAGAAAGAAAGTTACGAAAATATTAAAAATGAATTTAATGAATCTTTTAACCACAGTTGAAATACTGTTCATCCGAGTATAAACCTTAGTGAATACTTATTTTATAGTCCGCTGAATGTAAGTATATATATATATATATATATATATATATATATATATATATATTATAATTTAGAACATGTAGAAATTACAGTCTACTGCAAAGTGCAAATTTTAATTTTTTCGTTCCTTATCATTTATATATATATATATATATATATGTATATAAGGGGCGCTCGTGCACGCATGTGTGCGTGCGTGCGTGATAACGACCATATCTTCTTCTTTTTCTATGTGCCCTGTCACTTCAGGACGTTGGCGATCATGGTTTTCGACGTCTCCCTATCTCTTGTGGCTCTTAGTATGTTTGCTCCTGTTACACCTGGCAACCCCCGTTCCGTCATCCACCTGATCAGGCCCTGCAAATATGTTATCCGCTGCTTTCCTCTGTCTCTTATTCCTTCTGTCTGACCAGTCAGTATCAGGTTCTCCAAGCTCTTCCTCCTCATTGCATGTCCCAGGATCTTCAGTTGTCTCTTCCTGATGCTCAGTATTAATTTCCTTTTTGTTGCCATTCTTTCCAACACCTCATCGTTGCTTGCAAGCTCAGTCCACGATATCCGCAGCATCCTTCTGTAGAAGCACATTTCCGCTGCTTCCAGTTTTGTCCTCATTTTCGATAATATTGTCTAGCGTTGAAGAACTGACATCACATGTATTGCCCTTTGGAGAGCATCCTAATCATAAATATGGCGTTCCTTGTTCCGGCGTCTTTCACGAACCCGCACTGTTTCTGTCCTATCTCTGGCCTGATTCTGCTTCTTGCTCTATTCATCAGGATTCTGACAATCAGTTTTGTAATGTGACTCATTAAGCTGATAGTTCTGTGTAGTTCACACTCATTTGCTCCTGGTTTCTTCGGCTGTACTATAAATATCGACTTGCATAGGTCGTCTGGTATTATTCCACTCCTATAAATTTCGTTTATTATGTCGGTAATTTTTTCTATGTCATATTCTTCCAGGGCTATCAGCATCTCTATTACTTCGCCGTATGGACCAGCTGCTTTGTTTCTGTTCAGTTTGGCCATTGCAGCTTCCACTTAGGATTTTAGTATTTCCGGTCTATCCTCCTCCTTGTGTATTCTCGGTTGTTCTCTCCTGTCGCGAAAAAGATCCTTTATATACTCTTCCCATCGTTGGAGTATTTTCCCTAATATGATTGTTCCATCCTTGGATTTTATGCATCCTGTTGAGGAGCGGGTTTTTTGTCCTGTTAGTTCTCTTATCTCTTATGCATCTCTACTTTGTTGGTCCTGCTCAGTCTTTGTACTTCTTTGCATTTGTTGTTGAGCCATTCCTCTTTGGCTTGTCTGCATTTGTTCCTTATCTCCCTGTGGAGTTTCTTGTAATCTGCTCCATGTCTTGGCGTTATTTTTTGTCTCCTTTGCATCATGTGGATGAGCTCTTCGGTTATCCACTAGTTTTTTCTTCTGCGTCTGATTTCCTTTGGGGCAATGTTGTTCGCTGAGGTCACCATCGCTTCCTTTAGTGAGTCCCATTTTGAGTGCCCTTTTCCAATTTGTAATTCATATGTCTTTCGTACGCTATTAGTGTATTCTTTCTGCAGGGTGAGGTCATTCACAAGCGTGTCGTATTGCAGCCTTGGTGATGTGCTGGGCTTCTTCAGTCACTGGAGTTTTGACCTTAGTTTGCAGATGACTGGGACGTGGTCACTTCCGCAGTCGGCACCTGGATATGTTTTGCATTGGACCACTGCGTTCCCGAATCTCTTGTTTATAGTTATGTATGCATGTAAAATTTAGGAAGGGGTTTAAGAACGATTTCATTACACTTCAAGATTTTTATTATTATTCGTTTTGGCTACACACAAACACATAGGCAGGCAGGCACACACACACACACATATATATATATGTATATATATATATTTATATATAGTCATCCGCAGACAGATCTGTTTCACTGTATCGCAGCTCATCAGTACTGTTAGACTTCTATTGCTTTTAACCCAGGATTGAAACCCGACCGAACTGGCGTCAGTCGGCGATTCTACCTCTGGGCTATGGGTAGACAGATAGATAGATAGATAGAAATTAAACATTTCATTAGAATAGATAGATAGATAGAAATTAAACATTTCATTAGAATAGATAGATAGATAGAAATTAAACATTTCATTAGAATAGATAGATAGATAGAAATTAAACATTTCATTAGAATAGATAGATAGATAGAAATTAAACATTTCATTAGAATAGATAGATAGATAGAAATTAAACATTTCATTAGAATAGATAGATAGATAGAAATTAAACTTTTCATTAGAATAGATAGATAGATAGAAATTAAACATTTCATTAGAATAGATAGATAGATAGAAATTAAACATTTCATTAGAATAGATAGATAGATAGATAGAAATTAAACATTTCATTAGAATAGATAGATAGATAGAAATTAAACATTTCATTAGAATAGATAGATAGATAGATAGAAATTAAACATTTCATTAGAATAGATAGATAGATAGAAATTAAACATTTCATTAGAATAGATAGATAGATAGATAGAAATTAAACATTTCATTAGAATAGATAGATAGAAATTAAACATTTCATTAGAATAGATAGATAGATAGAAATTAAACATTTCATTAGAATAGATAGATAGATAGAAATTAAACATTTCATTAGAATAGATAGATAGATAGAAATTAAACATTTCAAATTAAAGATTTAGATAGATAGATAGATAGATAGATAGATAGATAGATAGATAGATAGATAGATAGATAGATAATCTTTGAGATGAGATGACACAACTTTTGCATTTATCTACCGTCCACTGCTATCATCCATTTATTGGTTTATGTTTATTAAGTATGCCGAAATGTTAGAAGTCATTAATTGCGAAATTTGTTTCAGCCTGTCGCATTTATTAGCTAAACCGGCAGCTGTTTTATCGCCGGACAAACCTGCGGCATGTGCTCGATCAAATATATTGCTATAATTAACCGTAAAATATTACACCACCCAGGAAATTTAATCAAAACGAAGACATTGTTAATAATGGAAAAACGAAGATGATTGCTAATAGGATGGAGAAAATGAAGAAGATGAGGATAAACAAGAGGGACATGGCACAGGTGAATAATAATAATAATAATAATAATAATAATAATAATAATAATAATAATAATGACGTGTTTGTCTGATGGTGAAAACATAACGTATATTATTTAAATTATGTTCCTTCTTTAAAAGATCCTAATACATTCATCAACTAGTTTTCTTATTTATATTTCCCTTAGCTATCGATATTTGGAAATATTTTTTAAACTATGATAATCTTTCTTAAAAACACAAAATAAATAATAATTAACCTTTCTTAAAAACAAAAAATAAAACTATGATAATCTTTCTTAAAAGCAAAAAAAAATAAATAAAAAAATAAAACAGTTTGATACAGTTTCTACGCTATTCTTTCTTAGAAAGAATACATATTTATTTATTTTATTTATTCATTCGTTTTATTTATTTATTTATTTATTTTCCGATAAGTTTATCTTCGACGACTTTAATGAAAGAATATCAGAATATACAGTGGGCGAACAAATTATTATTTTTAAATTTCACGGCAGTAATAAACTCAATATGTCACCTTTTTCTTTTCGATCAAATTTTGATGTTTTTTAAAATTTTATCTTAACAATTATTTTTGTTGCAAGGACTAGTAATGGTAGCAACAATTTGTTTTTCTTTTAACAAAATACTCTCTAAGTGTAGTGATGTTTTTTCCGTTGAACGGCCGTTACGTCCAAGTTTGTTTTTTTTTAACCAGCATCTTTCCCTTTAATTTTTTCTTTCTATATGAAATTCCGTTTGACTATTTTAACATAAACATGAAGTTTTCTTCATATATTATTTAATTTATCTGTTTCTTCTTTAAATGATCCTAATAAATAGAATCATCAGTTTCTTATTATTTATATTTCCCTTAGCTGTCGATATTTCGAAATAATTTTTTTAAAAACTATTATAATTTTCTTAAAAAAAAAAATTTGCTATAGGAACAAACTCCTACACAAAGAATGAATCTTCAGATCCCCACAACCAGGATAATATTCATGATGGCCCTGAAAATTCTCTAGCTAGATCTATAACAGCATATTTAAAGAAAGAAAAAATAAAATGGTCTCTTGAGAAGTACAAAGTCATTATGATTGCATTTCATGAAGCGTTACTCAAACCTCAAAAAACATAAGAATTGGAGAGAAAATGTTGGACAAACCAATAGAAAGTACATTGACGAAAAATAAATTAGCCAATGCACAAAGATACATCATGCGAAATAACCGATTGACAGAGGCTGAAATTAATGAGATAAAAAGAATTGCAACCAGAATAGACGAATCAACAAAATATGAAAAGGAACCGGAATCAGAAATAAAAAGTACTAACATCAAACAAGCCACAGGTCATAATGTAGAAACCGTGATACACACAAATCACTGAAGATACTGCTGTAATTTTAGAAGTGCTGGAAAGGTGTGATCTGAGTCAGTTACAAGACGACAATAAAACGAGTTCAGAACACATTGAACATAATTATTTTACGGAAAACAAGAACAGTATAGAAGAAGCCAAGGAAGAAATCAAGAACCATATAAGTCAAATACAAAATATTGCAATAGAGGAACGAGAACAGCTCCCAAAAATTAAAACCAACAAAGCATAACCTCGAAACGATTAAGCTCTACAATGCAGCACTCAAATTAATTTTGGATGAAGAAGACACTCATATAAATCTCAATGAAGGAAAAAAAAATTGAACATCAAATTAAAAGCAAGGCAGTTTCGCAGAGATGAAGAGCCACCTTGGAAAAGAAAAATAGAAAAAAAATCGAACAATTTAGAAGTGAACTATCAGTACTCGATGAACTGACAAGAGGAATAAATGTAATAACTAGAAAAGGCAGAAGAGTCGAAAGAAAATACAATATTAGAAATGAAAATAAAGTCCTATCAACTAAGGAAAAAATAAAGCAAACAATACAACTGAAGGCTCAAAGAATAAGACGTTATGAGAAAAGATTAAGATTCTGCAGACAAAACAAGATTTTTCAAACCGATGCAAAGAAATTTTGCAGGGAAATAGGTAAAAAAAGAATTGAAGTGACAGTCTACACCAAAATGGAAGAAGTTCTGTGAAAAAAATTTGGGCTTGCCCTAAAGAACATAACAAAGAAGTAGATTGTATTGCACAAAAGATGGAACGAATCAAAAATAGACCAGAACAGACCTGGGCTGGAATCACAGAAGAGGATGTTAAATGTGCGCTGAAAAAAGCACACAATTAAAAATTTCCAGGTGTAGATAAAATTCCTAACTTTTGGCTATATTATTTAATTACAGCACATAAAAACTAGCCAAAGAACTTCAAGAAATGATTAACGATCCCACTAAAATTCCTGCATGGATGACCAAACACTGGTATGAACATCACCAAGACCGGTTACAGAAATAGAAGATGTCACCAGTCTATGGGATTACACCATCTACACAGACAGAAAAATTGAAGCAAATAGGCCGGACACTATTGTTAAAAACCAGAAAGAAAATACTTGCCTATTAATTGATATGGCTTTTCCAGCGGATTGTAACATAGCAACCAAGGAATTCGAAAAACTGTCAAAATATAAAGGCCTGGAAATTGAAATAGAAAAATTGTGGAAATTGAAAACAAGAATCGCACCAGTGATAGGTGCACTTGGAATGGTAAAAAATGGAACAAAACAACACATTGAAAGAATCCCTGGAAACTCCAGCTTAAGAGATATACAAAAAATTGTCTTGTTAAGTACAGCCCACACACTAAGGAGAACTTTGTCTATGTAACGCGAAGGATTTTTTTATAATCGTGTCGCCCTAAGCAAGGCATTTTACTACCACTGTTGTGCAGGGGGTTACATAGGAGGAATGTTATGAGGAGTGAGAGGTTGCAGGGAGTGTCAGGAAGAGAGGATGAGAGGAAAGATATTACTAATGAGAGTGGGGTGGACGAAGTGGAATGTTATGAGGAGTGAGAGGTTGCAGGGGTGTCAAGAAGAGAGCAGGAGAGGAAAGAGAGTACTGATGAGAGTGGGTTGGGTGTAGAAAAGCATGAGAGAGAGGATGTACGTTAGTGAGACAGGAGATGACTATTGACTTTACATTTAATTCTTGGAAGTTGTAACTGATTGAAAGCAAGTATGCGGAAGAGAATTCCACAGGCTGGAAGTGCGAGAAAAGAAGCTAATTGAGTAGAATTTGCGTTTAAAATTTATTGGCTTCACAGTAAAACGGTGGGACATAGTTGCTAATCTTGTGGCTCGAGGAAATTCGTATATAGTGGGTACCAGTGAGCTAAGTTCATCGGAGCCGAAAGTGAAAGTATTTGTAAAAGAGACACGGGAAAGCTACATTGCGCCGGTGAGAAAGTGACTGTATCCTAGCTGCCAGGTCAGGATCGATCACATTACAGATTCTCCGTTGGATTCGGCCGAGAACACCTAAGTGGATAACAGGTTCACCGAACCAGATATGGCAGCAATACTCTATGCACGGGCGGATGGTAGACTTGTATACGTGCAGGATTGTTTGGGACGGACAAAAACTTCCTGGCCCTACACAGAAAACCGACTATCTAAGCAGCGGATTTAGCTATGGATTCTATATATTTATTGCACTTGAGGTCTGGTGTAAGAGTTAACCCGAGGAGGCGCAGTGTTTCGCTTTCAGAGAGATAAGCTTGATCTATGTTAATGGGCGAGAGGAACGATTGTCTGTGGTGGTTATTAGATAGCAGCTTTGTTTTGGAAGCATTAACATTTAGGAGCCATTTCTCATCCCTGTCCACCACGGATTAGAGGTCCTTTTCAAGCTCGGCAGCGAGGTTTGCTTTTTCATCCTCGGTAGATTTTTGATCGAGACGAGAGTAAGCTATAGTGTCTTCAGCATATATGCCCACTTGGGATCTTATTACATGAGGGAGATCGTTAATATAGATAAGGAAAATCGTAGGACCTAGAATAGAGCCTTGAGGGACACTCGCGTTCATGTGATAGTATTGGGAAGACTGTCCGTTCAATACCACCCTCAGTGTACGTTTGAAAGGAAGGACTGGATTAGGTCAAACAATTGTCCAGTTATACCATAGCCCTACAGCTTGCATAGAAGGCCAACATGCCAGACTCTGTCAAACTTTTTGGAGATGTCAAGGGCCACAGTTCGGGATTCGCGGTTTTTGTTGAAGGCCTGGTGTATATACTCAGTGATGATCGTGAGCATATCAGCAGTAGGCCTGGTGAAGCGGAAGCCGTACTGTTTGTCAGAGAAGAGTCTATTAGCTGTGAGATGTTGTACCACCTCGGCGTTGATGATGGCTTCGAACACATTGCCAAAGATTGGTGGGAGGTTGATAGGTCAATAATTAGCGGAGTCAGAGGGTTCTCCAATATTTTTATATGTAGGAACCAGGGAGGAAGATTTCCAGCAGGCAGGAAAGCAAGAAGCAGAGAGGCAGAAGTTATAGAGTTTAGAGAGAACAGAGGAGAGTTCAGTAGCACATTTCTTTAGGACAATGATGGGTATTCCGTCGCCACCGCTCGACTTATGGGGGTCAAGCTTAAAAATTATTTTGGAGACCACCGAGTGAGTAATTAGTATGTCAGTGAATTCGGCCTGGGTTCGGGGAGAGAAGTCAGGTACAGATACTCCAGACGAGTCCAGTGTCTAGTATATGGAGAATCTGCGAGCGAAGAACTGAGTCTTGTCTTTTGAAGAGGTGAGGACCTCAAATTCGTTGATTAGAGGTGGGATTGAGGGCTTACTGTTGTTCAGCACGCCTTTACAGAGCCACCAGTCGCCTTTGGAGCCGAACTTACAGGATGCTATACGCTGCTTCATTCTGGCTGTAAACAACAGCTTAGCTCCATTAAGTAACTTCTTGCATTCATTGCGAGGCGAGGCAAAAAGGTGCCTCTTATGATCTGACGCGTGACTCCGGTAAAGCCGAAAGAGGTGATTTCGGTGGGCGATGGCAGCTGAGCAGGCAGGAGAGAACCAGGGGGGATGGTTGGGATTTAAGTCTCAACTTTCTGGCAGGGATGAAAGCATCGATGCCAGTCTTAACCTAAGAGGAGACCTCAGCCGCGCAGTCTTCAATAGGAAGACTAAATACTTTATTCCAAGGGACGTCACTCAGGAAGTCACGGAATGAATCCCAATCGGCTCTTTGGTAGCAGTAAGATATTCTGCTGGTCTGAGGTTCTTGGATGGCGTGGAAGTAGAAGGAGATATTGACGGAAACTAATGCATGGTCAGAGTTTCCAAGAGAGTAGAGTTGCTCGATATTGCAAGAGTCAGGAGTGGATGTAAAGAACAGATCTAGTAGTGAATCGTGTCCGTTCGAGTTGGTACAGAAACGCGTGGGCAACTCCACCACCTGCGTAAAGGACTGTGTGATAGAAAAACACCAGTAAGATCTGTGACGTAGTTATGCAGCCACTCAGCATGATGGGCGTTGAAGTCGCCAAACACAAATATATGGGCAAACGGGTGGGAGGAAATGGCCTTGTCGATATTGTTGAAGATGCTGTCAAGAACGGAGCAGTCGGGATATGATAGGGAGCGGCAGAGAAAGATGTAGCTAACTGAGCTTAGAAAGGAGAGACGGAAACATATATAAGAACGATGTGGGTGATTCAAGAGAAATCATTCTGGCTAGAGGAAGGCGTTCACTGACGTAAACACCAAGCCCATGCATGTGGACATTGGAGTCCTTTCTGAAGAGGATAAAGTAGCCAGAGATAGAGAAGTCAGACGAGGGTATTGAGGAAATGAGATTAGTCTCACAGAGAGCTAGGATGTCAGAGGACTTTCGATGGAGAAAAGATTCAACGCTACTGAAATTGGTTTGGATACCGCGGATGTTAGTAAAGGAAATGTTAAGGGGTTTAGGTGATTTTAATTTGCCTGGTTTTGGGTTTTTTAGCGGAGGTATGTGTGTTCATGTTTAATGTTGTTGTTGTTGTTGTTGTTGTTGTTGTTGTTAGAGAGACCTCGAGTAAAGGAGACAAACGGTCATTAGCTGTGACATGCACTGGAAGGGAACTGGCGCGGCCTGCAGCAAAGTGTGGCTCCGGGGTTGCCCACCGAAAGCACCTGCAGAGACACCTATCCATGCGCGTCATGGTACTGAAAGGAGAAACAGTAAAAACATGAAATGTAGCCATAACAACACACCAAGACCTGCTGTAGGTCTACCCGCCGACTTGGTAGGTAGTGCGACCATAGCAGAAATGGAAATATGATGAAAAATGACAACATAATAATAATAATAATAATAATAATAATAATAATAAAGACCTGGAAATGAAATAAAAAATATGGAAATTGAAAGCAGGAATAGTACCAGTGATAGTAGGTGCGCCCGGAAAGATAAAAAAGAAACACAACAACCGATTGTAAGAAAACCTGGAAATCCTAGTTTAAAAGAAATACAACAAAACTGTTTTGAATAAGTAAAGCCCATACGTTGTGCGTTGTGGTACAGTGAATATCGGCTGGGAATGAGAACTCGGGGAGCCGAGTTCGAATTCCAGTTGAATTCATTGCATTCAATTACGCGCAAATACCCTTGGGAAAGGTATTAACCTGGCTCTTCCCTCAAGTTATGGGCTAAATAACAGGACAGATTGGGTTCTACAGCCTTGGCTGGCAACCAGTCTACCGCAGAAGCAATGACAACCTACTGCGGGATAATCTTCTGCCCTGTCAGTTATGTCTCTTTCGAGACATGATCGCCCAAGCGTGTTTCACGTGCGGCACTTAACTGACTGCAAGCCCATACACTAAGGAGAACTTTGTCTATGTAACCTTAGTGACGTTTTGGGAGATAGAAAAAAAATGGAATATAGCCATAACAGCGCAGAAATGTTTCGTAAGTGACACCAAAAAAATCTCCAGGAATAGTATTCTTGAGGATACCTGCCATCAATGAGAGTCCACTGGTGATGGCACTGCTTAGAACAGCTCATCTACTGAAGAAAAGGTTGTGTTCCTCATTTCAGAGTATGGGCTGAGATATCAACAATATCAGCTGTTTGGAACGTGTAAGAGTTGAAGTATATATCAACTCAAATAATCATATTTTTTAGACTAATGAATAGCGAGGGAATTTGAACATTGAGCAACGTGTACTATATGCCAATCTTACTGGTGGAAGATACCAATAAATGGGATGAAGATTGCTCTAAATATCAAACAAAAGCTTGTGGTTACTATTCTTTGGGATTTTATGGTTCATGAAGGAGCTCAAAATACCAACTACAAATTGGTGATACGTAAATGCAAACATTTAATAAATATCGAAAATCGAAAAAATCGGATTTTAGAAGAAGTGGTCCGATTTTAATCAAATTTGATACACTCATAGAAAAAGACATAAGAAACGATATTCAGAAGTTTCAAGGTTGCAGTTCTTACAATAGTGCGGAAAATCGATAATATATAAAAGTCAAAATGTTTGTGTGTGTGTCTGTTTATCTGTCTGTATGTCTGTATTTTTTGCAGCCCTTTTATTTCAGTTTTTGCTTCGGAATTGTAGTTCATAGTCTCAGCCATGATACCATTTACTCAGAGGACTTAATCAGACTTCAAAATTCAGTTTACGGCGAAAAAAACTTATTTGATATCGATACCAGGGAATCAAAATTTGACTTACATCCATTCATTTTTCTTTCAGTCTACGGTTTCGCATTAACTGGAAACAACTATTGCTTTTTAATCTTTCGTGCCAACGTCCAAAGAGTCTGAGCTCCAGGACCATGGAATAGTTTTAAAGCTTTCATTACACCCGAGCAACGCCGGGCTATATTGCGAGTGAAAAATAACAGGAATTTTGTGTACCATCAAAAATCATTTACAGAAAAGAACATTATCATAACCCTGATAGCCCCTCTATACAAGTGATTAAAGAAAGTCACGTATGTATTTTCAATGTAATAATGATATAATGCATATATTTATTGACTTGTAAGTTGTGGTGCTGTGGTTATCGGCTTGGAACGAGAAATCGGGGAGCCGAGTTCGATTTCCAGTCGTATTCCTCGCATTCACTTATTCACAAATACCCTTGGGAAATGTATTAATCCGTTTCTTCCTTCTTGCTATGGCTTAAATAGCTGGTCAAATTTGGTTCTATACAAGGAACTCAACGGGAATTCGAACTCGGTCCCGCGATTTCTCGTTCCGAAGCCTATATCCACTGCACCAAAATGCACATGCGTATATTCGGTTTCGTATGTTTGTACCCCAGTGTGCATTTTGCTTGTGTATTCCTCTATCACTAGCTTTCTCTGTCAATAATAATAATAATAATAATAATAATAATAATAATAAAAACAAGTGAATTTGTCAATTTCTGAGATGAGGTAGTATTTAAATTAGTTACTTGTTCGAACTATTGTCCTCGCCTTTAGTGCCATTATTACGCCGTTTCGGCTGTTGTACGCTCTGGCCTTCTTCAAGTGCTAGGGATTTGTAACTGAACCCTTTATTACGATCACTGGGGGTCTATCATTGTTGTGGGGAAATCTTCGTCGCCAAGTTGCTGTAGCCTGTTTGGGCCCGGAATGTAGGTTCAAACAGTGTATTAGAATAACAAAACAATATATACAATAATAAGTGTTAGTAATCACCAAAATAGAAACGTAAGTCCGAATGGTATAATTACGCTGCCTCTAGATTGGCATTAGACTGTGACACAGCTGCATCCTAGCTGCGTACCCGGAAGTCACGCAAGTAGTATTATATTGACGGAGGAAGAGTCCATTCCTATAGATAAGGGCACCATAACAATCGCTATCATTCCATTTGCGATGACACTTCTCAAGCCTTGTATTTATCTCCATTTCATTTAACTCTGTAAGTTATTTGTTCACACATGGGCCATTCGATATAGACGTTACTTGGTTCCAGTGACTTGACCAAAAACAATTGTGAGTTCAGTATCAGGCTACAGCAGTGGTGAAAAAATGACTTAAAGAGTTGAGTTAAAGGAAAATATCTACAAGGCTACCAAAAGTGGTATCGCAAATGGAATGAGATTGATATACCCCACTGATCGAAATAAAGGATTCCTAGTATCTGAAGAAGGCCGGAGCGTACAATGACTGAAAGATCGTAAACAAAGCAATAAAGATGATAACAACAATCCGAACAATGTAAATATTGAACTAAAAATAGTGTTCAAGTATGAAACAGACTGTCACTACTCCGGTTTTCCTCAGGTGCTAAGAATTACAATCATTGAGGTATACAATCATTGAGGTATACAATCACTGAGGTATACAATCATTGAGGTATACAATCATTGAGGTATATCATTTTCATCCCAAGTGCTATGTTGTTATCTCTCTTTAGGACACATGACCCAGTGGATATAGACGTTAGTTTTTTCCGGTGACTTAACCTAAAGAGTTGCGAGTTCAATACTAGGCTACAGCACTGGTGAGTTAAGTGAAAGTGAGCTAACTACATGACTACCAGAGATGGAACAAAAATGATGTACCCCAGTAACCGAAATAAAGGGTTTGATTCGAAATTCCTTGCATCCCAAGAAGGCCGGAGGGTACAACGTAATAATGGCAGTAAATAATAATAATACGTCGTAATAATGGCAGTAAAGATGAGGACAATACTCGAACAATGTAAATAGTGAAAACAACTTCATATAAATTTCGGCATGAGATTTAAGTAATATCTTAATTGGCAATTATGCAACTTTTACGGAAAGGAAGCTACAAGAAACTGGTATGAGTTTGAGTTTTGTTTAACGGCATATTTAATGCCAAAAAGATGGGGGTTTTAAAGGATTTTTTAATGTTAGGTTATAATGAGAAGATTTAGTCAGATTTTAATGAAAGTTGATTGGTTTTATTTTTTTATTTTAAAAAACTGAAAATGTCTTCTAGTTTTGTATTCAAAAATGTTTTGCTGAGAAGATATTTTTCATTCAAATATGTTATGATAATGTTTTCTTAAAAATGTTTTGTTGGTAATATTTTTTCTTTAAAAAATGTATACTTTTCTATAAAAGTCTATTAATATATATATATATTTATATAAAAGTGTATCTTATACTTTCATAGTGTTTTGACCCTAGTTTAGAGTTTATTTGCCCATAGCCGAGAACAACAACAATTAAGAGGTGGCTCATTGCTCCTCACAACCTCCCAATCAGAGGCCTTGCTGCTGGATGCTGTTTACGTCATTCCCAGGACCAAAACCTGGTATGAGCATCACAGACTCGGTTACACAGATAGGACTTTTAATAATTTCATAGAAATTTGCTGTGTATACAGACAGAACAATCACATCTACTCGTCCAGATATGGAGATCAATAACTACAAGACATGCAGATTGTAATGTTTCTTTGAAGATCTTGAAAAAAGCTATCAAAATACAAGTACCTTGAAGTGAAAATCTCAAGAATATGTCACATGATATTGCTAATTCCAGTTAGAGCCCTCGGATTGATTATAAAAGGTTCCGACAGACTCATTGAAGGGGTATCTTGTAGCTCATGTTTTAAAGAAATGCAAAACATTTTACTCACAAGTACAGCTCACATATTCCGAAAAGTTTCCGAAATGTGTGCGATCTTCGTTTTTTTTTTTATTACAAAATGATCAGTGGAAGATGTCATGAAACCATTTATGACCTTAGGTCTCAGGTTGAGACACAGAAAGAAATGTGCACACAACAAAAATCAAATGAAATAATTGTTATGGTGCCCTTCTACAAGGAATAGAGTTTTCCTCTTACTATATGTGTAACTTCCGGGAAACAGTTAAGTACGCAGTTAAGGAAAGCAAGTACGCAGTTAAAGCGAGCTACGATTCAGGCAATAAGCAGCGTAACTGTACCGTTCGGACTTACTTATTTCTATTTACTTATTATTAACATTTACTTTGTACATATGTTCTTGTTACACTAATACACTATTTGGAACCTACTTTCTGTTTACCGTGTCTTACTTCCGGCACAACAACTCCACAACAACTTGGCGACGAAGATTTCACAACAACAAAAACAACAACAATAGTAATAATAGTAATAATAATAATGAACGAAATTTGATTTCAATGTCGCAAGTTATGACTGTGTATAATTGCTTCTTTGGAAATTCCAGCCCCAAGAAAAAAACACAGCTTTGTTCTAAAACAATCAAAATCTCGTTAAGTAGACGGGAATTCGTAATCAATAACAATATAATAAGGCCCGACGACTCATTTACTCTATTTACATTGTTCGAACTGTTGTTCTCATCTTTGGTGCCATATTCACGATCGTACGCTCCGAGCTTATTCAGTCTGAACTATATAAATATTTTAAATAATTACAATATCTTATTTCAGAAAGATAGACAAATACTAAAGGATCGGTACGTACCTGATATACCAAAAATATGGGGACAATACAAAATGCCACCAGCTAATGTAAAATCTTATACACCCCTGCAGAGACTTACGACTCATTCTTTCAGGCTTGGCACCACGACTTCCCATGAATTCAAGGAGAGCCTGTCTGGTAATAGACAAGTAGAGGACATGTGTAAATTAATTGAAATTTCAATAAAATCTTAAAAAATTTACTTCTTTCTAATCCTTTTTACAAATTATTTCTATCGCAAATACAAATAAAGTTACAAATTTTTTAAAGTGCACACGAACTTTATGAACGCCTTGTATATAGTCTTTCTAAAGTTTACAATGACGATATTTCCTTCGGGTTAATTGTTAGCTGTCAAGGTTGTATTTCATTTTCTGAGCCGCTTCCTTGTGAATATAATTGACTCATTAGTCGGAAAGTCACAATCATATGTTCGAAACTCCGCCCACTTCATGGAATTAATGTTCCCAATCCAATCCACTCAGATTGCGTGTCTAGACGTGGTGAGTTTATTCACTTAGCTAACCACAGAGGAGGCACTATCGGGAACAGAGTGGACTTGGATTTATCCCTAGGAGAACGTACCAGTATAACAATACCTGATCAAGATGCTGACTTTCTGCACATAAACAACACTGGAATGGGAACAGATATATATTGGCAGGATAAAGACCTAGCAATGGGCTTGCTATTATACCAGCAATGGCTAACATATAAATGGAATACTTCTAAGTGTTGGCATTAAAATCCACATTACTAACCCAACTCTATGGCTGAGATACATAGATGACACCTTCATATTCTGGCCACACCAGGAATATGTCCAGCACCTACAATAAGATAATCAATGTAATTCACAATGGGCTTGATATTATACCAGCAATGGCTAACATATACATGGGATACTTCTAAGAGTTGGCATTAGAATCCACATTACTAAAACCAAATATGGCTGAGATACATAGATGACACCATCATATTTCAGCCACACCAGGAAGATGTCCAGCACCTACAATAAGATAATCAATACAATTCACAATGGAGAAAGAAAAGAACAACAAACTAGCTTTTCTGAATGGAGTAATATCTGCAACAGAGCATGGGTTCAAGACATTCATATATCAGAAGCCAACATTCACTTCAACTCTCACCATCCAATAAAGGAAGCATCCACTGACAACATCGAGTAAAAGTACTTTTTCATCAATATTGTAATTTAAAAAGTCATTATTAATGAGTTTGTTTAATGTTTTTTTATTCAGTGTAGAAAATCTTTTTCATGGAGGAGTTAACCATTTAACGTTTATTAAATTTTGCATAATCACTATTTTGTAATAGAACATTCATTTTATAGTTGAGAGTGCACGGGTTTGTGCTAGTTGTTTTTTTTATATTGGGAGGCAGTAAATTTATTTTTATTGGTGTCTATTAATATGTCAAGAAAAAGAATTATTATTAATGATGAGTTCATGGGCGAATTTAAAGAGAGTTCTTTTGTAGTTCATGTATTTCATCTATGATTTTAATTAAGATGAGAATATCATTTACATATCTTCGGGAGATGGAAGGCTTTTTAAATGTATTAAATGAAATACTTCTAAGTGTTGGCATTAAAATCCACAATCACTAAAACCAACTCTATGGCTGAGATACATAGATGACACCTTCATATTCTGGCTACACCAGGAAGATGTCCAGCACCTACAATAAGATAATCAATACAATTCACAATGGAGAAAGAAAAGAACAACAAACTAGCTTTCCTGGATGGAGTGATATCTGCAACAGAGCATGGGTTCAAGACATCCGTATATCACAAGCCAACTTTCGCTACAACTTCAACTCTCACCATCCATACAGTGTAAAGAAAGGAAGCATCTACTGATGACAACATCGAGCAAAAGAATTATGAACAACAAATGGTCAGTATAAGCAATACCCTACAATGTAACAACTACCCTGAGCACATGACAGCAGTTTCATCAACGCCCATAGTTACACCACGCAACCCCCATTCTGTCATACACCTGCTCAAGCACTTCAAATATGTCATCCGCTGTCTTCCTCTGTCTCTTTTTCCTTCTATCTGGCCTGTCAGTATCAGGTTCTCCAAGCCCTCCTTCCTCGTTGCTCGTCCAAGGAATTTTAATTGTTTCTTCATGATGATGCTTAATATTAATTTCCTTTTCGTTTCCATCCTTTCCGAAACTTCATCATTGCTCACATGCTCGATCCATGATATTCACAGCATCCTTCTGTAGAACCACATTTCAGTTGCTTCAAGTTTTTCCTTCATCTTCGATGATATTGTCCAGCATTCACTGCCATATTGAAGAACTGACATCCCATAGCAATTCAATACTCTCTTTATTTCTAGTGAAAGTTTCCTGTCTTTTAATACTTTACTCAGGTTCTGGTATACGTCCTTTGCCATGCCAATTCGCCTTCGGATCTCTGTGTCGCACTTTTCGTCTTTTGTTAGAACACTTCCCAGGTATTTAAATTTTTGTAACTGCTTGATTTTAGTATCCCCCACCTGTATTTTGCATTTTGGACTTGTTTTTGCTGATGATCATGCATTTGGTTTTCTTGCAGTTTATTTGTAGTCGTTTTTTGTCACTCTCTTTGGCTACCTTCTGTAGGAGGTCTTGTAGTTTTCTTTCCGTGTCTGCAATCAACACTGTATCATCTGCGTACCTTATGTTGTTCAAATTGTGGCCTCTAATGACAAATTCTGGCATAACATCTAGGGTCCTCAAAAGAGTTTCGCTGTACAATATTAATTATGCTAAATATATTCGTGAGACTTTGCTATCCTGAAGTATAGAATTGAGAATTCACTTGATAAATATTTGTACATTATTACCATTCCCATGGAGAGCTAATGAATATATTGGTGTTGATCAATATATTAAGAAAAAGAGTTTTATTATTTTTGTTAATTTCATATGTGAACTTAAGGACAGAGCTATTTTTTGTAGTTCGTGTATTTCATCCATGTGTGTCCTTTTTTTTTTTTTTTTTTTTTTTTTTACTAAGATAATATTATCTACATATTTTACGAAGGAGTATTTTTTAAAAGGTATTAGATATTTTATTTTCAAGATTAGCCATGTAGAAGTTACTAAATGTTGGTTCCAGAACTTTTTTTTTATAATCGTGTCGCCCCAAGCAAGGCATTTTACTGCCACTGTTGTGCAGGGGGTTACATAGAAGGAATGTTATGAGAACGTGTGAGAGGTTGCAGGGGGTGTCAAGAAGACAGTAGGAGAAGGAAGGGAAAACTGATGAGAGTGGGGTGGATGAAGAAAAAAGCATGAGAGTGAGGATGAAAGTTAGTGAGACAGGAGATGACTATTTTCAATTTAAATTCTTAGAGGTTATAGCTGTCGGGAAAGCAAGTATGCGGAAGGGAATTCCACAGGCGGGAAGTGCGAGAAAAGCTGATGGAGTAGAATTTGCGTTTACAGTTAATTGGTTTCACAATAAAAGGATGGGACCTAGTTGCTAATCTTGTGGCTCGAGGAAATTCATATATAGAAGGTAATCCATGAAAACACTATAGCGTTGTAAGTATATGTTGTTTTAATGGTCATAAAAGAGGATCTCAGTGGTACAAGTCAAGAGTAGATTTCGTAGTATGATAGGTCAAGTTTTTAATGGAGAGAGAGAGAGATTAATTGTTATAAATGTTCTTTACAATCACATCAATTGTTTCTCTAACTGGGACATTAGTAAATAAATTATCGCTATCAAGTGAGGCTATGATTTCATTATTGGGCTTTGGGTTTTTAGATTTGGATTAATTTAGGACTTGTTTTGATGCAGTATTTATCATATACCCCGAAAAGGAATACAATAGAAAAAGATCAGCCGAAGAATGGAACGTAACGCCAGCAATACAATATACCAGATTTATTATACTAATGTACAGTTAAGAATAATACATATATAGGCAAGCCACGGGTTGGAGCGAAATCGACTATCGAATAGAGAATACCTTCGCCTAAGACCTTTCAGTATTTACGAGCTTTCCCACGCAAGGCCAGATGTGACACATGGTCATTTTATAGTGGGTATTCCCGGCCATATAGCCAGGCCAGAAAATCTCTGCCTATTTTTCCCCAGTCGTGATTCTACCCTTCGGCGGAACAACGACTGGGTTTGTGTTCTATGCTCGGAAGCAGAGAACGCCCTCTACCCGAAGGCAGAGAGCTGACAGTGTCATAGAGCAGTCAGGCGAATGCCTAAGAGCTTTTGTATTTACTATCCTTCATACGCAAGGACAGATGTGACACATGGTCATGTTATAGTGAGTATTCCCGGCCATATAGCTGGGCTAAAAAATGTCTATTTTCCCCCAGTCGTGGTTCTACCCTTCGGCGGAAACACGACTGGGTTTGTGCTGTCTGTTTGGAAGCAGAGAGCGCCATCTACCCGAAGGCAGAGTGCTGATAGTATCATAGAAAAGTCAGGCAAATGCCCAAGACCATTTTTGTATTTACTAGCCTTCCCACGCAAGGCCAGATGTGACACATGGTCATATTATAATGGGTATACCCGGCCATATAGCCAGGCCAAAAAATGTCTGTTTATTTTTCCCCAGTCTTGGTTCTACCCTTCGGCGGAACCACGACTGGGTTTGTGCTCTCTGCTCGGAAGCAGGGAGCTGACAGTGTCATAGATCAGTCAGGCGAATGCCTAAGACCTTTTGTATTTACTAGCCTTCCCACGCAAGGCCAGATGTGACACATGGTCATTTTATAGTGGGTATTCCCGGCCATATAGCCGGGCCCAAAAATCTGTCTATTTTTCCCCAGTCGTGGTTCTACCCTTCGGCGGAATCACGACTGGGTTTGTGCTCTCGGCTCGGAAGCAGAGAGCGCCCTCTACCCGAAGGCAGAGTGCTGACAGTGTCATAGATAAGTCAGGCGAATGCCTAAGACCTTCTGTATTTACTAGCCTTCCCACGCAAGGCCGGATGTGACACATGGTCATTTTAATGTGGGTATTCCCGGCCATATAGCCGGACCAAAAATATGTCTGTCTATTTTTACCGAGTCGTGGTTCTACCCTTCGGTGGAACCACGACAGGGTTTGTGCTCTCTGCTCGGAAGCAGAGAGCTGACAGTGTCATAGAGGAGTCAGGCGAATGCCTAAGACCTTCTGTATTTACTAGCCATCCCACGCAAGGCCAGATGTGACACATGGTCATTTTATAGTGGGTATTCCCGGCCATATAGCCGGGCCAAAAAATGTCTGCCTATTTTTCCCCAGTCGTGGTTCTACCCTTCGGCGGAAAAACGACTGGGTTTGTGCTCTCTGCTCGGAAGCAGAGAGCTGACAGTGTCATAGAGGAGTCAGGCGAATGCCTAAGACCTTTTGTATTTACTAGCCATCCCACGCAAGGCCAGATGTGACACATGGTCATTTTATAGTGGGTATTCCCGGCCATATAGCCGGGCTAAAAAATATCTGTCTATTTTTCCCCAGTCGTGGTTCTACCCTTCGGCGGAACCACGACTGGGTTTGTGCTCTCTGCTCGGAAGCAGAGAGCACCCTCTACCCGAAGGCAGAGAGCTGACAGTGTCATAGAGCAGTCAGGCGAATGCCTAAGACTTTTCCCGTCATACCGCTCGTTACCGTGTTTTATAAGGTAGAACACTCCATTCTCGGGGATGGCAGGATGTTCCACTCTAACATTTTACTATGTATGTATGGTGTAATGTTTTAGCTAATGATTTTGGTTAGCTGATAAACAGGAGTGCCGATTTGAGAAAGGGAAGTTCGGTTTATGTGTTTTATCGTTCCATTAATGTTTATTGGTTTGTATTCACCATTATTTTGGAAAGTTTTTAATTTTTTGTTCTGCGTTGTTGGCTGGGATTAGTTTGTTAATTTTCAATTTTAGCTGATTAATAGGATTCCTGTGAATCTTTTAAAATTTGGTGTAGACAACGAGTCAGATTTATTTAACACTACCATTTTTATTTATTTTACAAAAATATTATTTTATTTTTCGGCTATAGAGACTACTGACGGCTCTCTGTAAATATGTGTTAAATAATAGCAACACCTCGATCCAAACTTTAATCACTGAATTTGAGGTCCTCGCATCTTCAGCAAACAAGGCTGAATGTTTTGATCGCATTTGATTCGTCTGGGGTATCCTGACTCGGCTTCCCACCTAAAAATGAGGCTCAACTTTGTGACGTTCACACTACTCCCTCGATAGCCTCTAACATAATTTCAACGCTTGATCCCCGTAAGGCGAGCAGAGGTAACGGAATTCCAATCATTGTCCTGAAGAGATGTGCTCTTGAGTTTCCCTTTGTTTTCTTCAAACTCTATAACTACTGCCTCTCTGCTTCTTGCTTCCCTTCCTGTTGGAAGTCCTCCTCTGTGGTTCTTCTATTTAGAAAAGCTGAAGAAACCTCAGACCCCTCCAGTTATCGCCCTATCAGTTTCCTACCGATTTTTGGCAAACTGCTCGAGACTATTATTAATGCTGAAGTGGTTCAACATCTCACAGCCCATGTTCTTTTCGATAAACAGTATGGTTTCCGCTTTAAAAGATCTACTGCTGATATGTTAACGACCATCACAGATACCAAGCTTTCGATAAGAACGGCGTAAATCCAGCTCTTGCACTAGATCTCTCTAAAGCATTTGACAGAGTCTGGCATGCTGGCCTTCTGCACAAGCTACATGGCTATGGTATAACTAGACGATTGTTTGACCTAATCCAGTCTTTCCTATCAAACCGCGTAATGAAGGTTATTTTGAATGGGCGTGCTTCCAGATACTATCATACCAATGCGGGTATCCCCCAAATCTCTATTCTATATCCTACGCTTGATTCTGACTAGCAGTATAGCCCGGCTTTGCTCGGTAATGAAGGCTTTAAAACTAATCCACGGTCCTGGAGCTCATACTCTTTAGACGTTGGCACGAAAGACTAAAATGCCACAGGTGTTTCCGTAGATTGAAAGAAAAATGAATGGATGTAAGCCAGATTTTGATTTCCTGGTACCGATATCAAATAATATTTTTTTCGTCGTAAACTGAATTTTGAAGGCTAAATAAGTTCTCTGAGTATATGGTATCATAGCTGAGACTAAGAAATAAAATTATACCTACTTAGAGCCAAACCCGAAGCAAAAACTAAAATAAAAGGGCTGAAAAATATAGACATACAGGCAGACAAACAGACACACACACAAAGATCTTGCCTATATATATATATATATATATATATATATATATATCGATTATATATATATATATATATTATCGATTATAATATATATATTATCGATTTTCTGCACTATTGTAAGAACTGCAACCTTGAAACTTCTGAATATCATTTCTTATGTCTTTGTCTATGAGTGTATCAAATTTGATTAAAATCGGACTACTTTTTCTTTAACCCGATTTTATCGATTATCGATTTTCGATATTTATCAGGGGTACCTCCACACAAAACCTAGCTAAGAACACTTGCAGACGCTTATAGTACAATTGTGTAAATTTTCAAGAAAATCGGTTCAGCCGTTTTGGAGTCTATAGGTAACGGACACACACACACACACACACACACACACACACACACACACAGACAAAGTTCCATTTATAAATAAGTTTAGATCTTCATCAACAAATTTCCTGGTGTAATTATATTCCAAGTAGGAATCTATACTGACGACAAAACAATTTCCTTTCGCTCGATAAGAAATCTGCCGATGCTTAAAAAGCAAATTTCGCTACTGATCTGGAAAAGGACCTCGAATATGTGGTGGACTGGGGTAAGAAATACCTCGTAAATTTTAATGCTTCCAAAACGAAGCTGCTATCATTTCACCGCCATTGATAACTCCTTTTACTCCACCATCTCTATCAGAATGGATCAGGCTAGTCTCCCCGAAAGCAAAACACTGCGCCTCCTAGGTCTAAATATATCAGCTGATTTCAAGGTGAATGCCTACATTGAATTCCTATCTAAATCTGCTGCTCGGAAGGTTGGTTCTTTGGTCGGACCATTGATTATTTTCTCGTCTAAATCTATCTTACACACATATAAATCTACCATCCGCCCATGCATTGAATACTGCTGTCAGATCTGGTCGGGTAATTGATTCCGAACGGGTAGCTCAACTAAAGTCACTTTCTCGCCTACGTAATGAGGTTTCCCTCTGTCTCTTCTACAAAAAGTTTTCCGGCTTCTGCTCCAATGACCTAAGCTCCCTGGTGCTCCCTCTGCATGAATTTACTTGAGCTACTAGACTAGCAATTAGATACCACAGTGAATCAAGTGTAACCGCAACTTCAGCGCTTTTATTATTTTTATGGTAATTTACCCATGCACACATGAACTCTTTCGCAATCAAATGTAACCTCAACTTCTTTTTCATCGGTTTCTTTTCTCGCACTTCCCACCTGTGGAATTCCTTTCCGTATAATTGATTCCTTGAAAACTACAATCTCCAAGAATTTAAATGCAAAGTCAATTGCCATCTTTTACCTTCTTGACTCACATCCTTTCTCTGACAACCCTTGTATCATGTTCTTCCTTTATTCCTGTATTCTCATCCGGTTCTTACTCATTCTCTGACTCCCTGTAACTTGTTGCTCTTTCTCATCTCACCTCTGCTGTAACCCTCTGCACACCAGTGGCGGTTCTGCCTTGATTGGGGGTGAAAGAATTAAAAAAAAGATATTAGTATGGTTATGTAGCTTCTGGGCAGTAAGTTTTAATAGTATTTCAAGTTCGGATGAATTTTTTTTTTTTTTGTTTAATCTTGTCACCCCAAGCAAGGCATTCCACTGCCACTATAGCGCAGGGGGTTACATAGAGGGATTGGGGATAGGAAATGTCAGAAGAAGGGGGATAGATGACTTAGGATGTACATAGGGAGAGAATTAGAGAGAGTGGGAGTGAGTTAGTGTGTTAGGAGGTGTCTATTGACCTTACATTTAAACTGTTGGAGGTTGTAGCCGTCGGGGAAGCAAGCATGCGGTAGAGAATTCCACAGGTGGGAAGTGCGAGGAAAGAAGCTGTTGGAGTAGAAATTGCGGTTACATTTCATCGGTTTCACTGTAAAAGGGTACGACCTAGTTGCCAATCTAGTATTTCGTGCAAATTCACATCTAGGGGGCACCAGTGATTTAAGTTCGTCAGAGCAAAAGCCATGCAAGTATTAAATTATTTCTTTTGTCTCGGAATAAGTTCAGAATTTCTTGGTCTGAATCATCTGATTCTTTTAAAATGTTTGTATGTTTTGATATAATATCTATTTCCGTTAATATATATATATATATATATATATATATATATATATATATATATATATATATATACATCTTCAGAAATGAATCGTGTTCTCTCGGTGACTAGCATGTGTATACACTGCTTATATACAGCACGTTAAAATTTCCCTTCTCTGATTCCATGAGTCGATGACTTAGGGAATAGCGACTCCGACTGACACCAAATCGGTCGAGTTTCGATCCCGGCCAGAAGCAAGTGGATGCGTCTAGCCACACTGATGAGCTGTGATACAGCGAAACAGGCTTGTATTTGAATGACTAATATATATATATATATTCTAAACATATACTGTTAAATATAAGAGAAAATGAATGTCTTCTGTTTAATCATGAGCCGTTCTAAAGATTGTATTTTGGCTTTAATTTCAGGTGAAAATAAAGACAAAAATTCTCCAACATTTTAAATAATTTTTTATTAAGCTGGTTCTAAGCTTTCGGCTTACATGAGCCATCATCAGTGAGGTTACAAGGACGTTAACATAAAAACATCTACCATCAGCGATGATTTTATCTTGAAAGTTGGGGTGGAGTTTAAGTAATTTCTTTGATGATCAAGAAATTCATAACTGATGAATTTATCCCTATTATTTGGATAATGAACAGTTACTTAATGCACAGTATAAAGTCTTTTTTGAAAAAAAAAGTGTTAAATTTCAGATATATTAGTGATTTCTGTAAGTCTATAAAATAATCTTTAAGTTGCTCAGGGGCGGTTTTCAATTTTAAAAATGACTGACAAAGAAGATTTTATTAATTTTTTTATTCAATTTTTCCAGTATTCTAATATGTTTCCTTTTACCTGGAGATAAGGAATGTAAAAATATTCCGTAATTATTTTTCCAAACGCTTTCAGCCACTTCTGTGGCCATTCTCAAGAGTTATTTTAGCGCTTTTTTATTTTTATGGTAATTTACCCATGCAACATCGGCTCGGAACGAGAAACCGGGGAGCCGAGTTCGAATTCCAGTTGAATCCATTGTATTCATTTACGTGCAAATACTCTTGGGAAAGGTATTGATCCGTCTCTTCCTTCCAGTTATGTGTTAAATAACAGGAGAGATTGGGTTCTATAGCCTTGGTCGGCAACCAGTCTACCGCAGAAAGCAATGTCAACCTACTGCGGGATAATCTTCTGCCCAGTCAGTCATGTCTCTTTCGAGACATGATCGCCCAAGTGTGTATCACGTATGGCACTTAACTGAATGACTGACACATGAACTCTTTCAAACTATAGATAAGCAACAGTTTCTGTTTTGTGCAGGAAGACTAGCAGATGGCTTTGACAGCCGGACCAATACAGTCAAGCTGGTGATTTTGTCATTTTGTATATGTTGTTCTTTCTTAATATATTTGTTTAATTCTATTCCGTTTTTTTGTGTTTTTCTTACTTGCCCCTTGTGACATAGAGAGCGCCCATCTTTCCAGGTAGATTGATTAATTAACAGTTCCAAAGGACTGAGAGGAAGGTAATAATTAGTTGGATAAAAGAGATTCCTGAGTAATACCAGAAATAAGCTTTTTATTATAATTATTTCTAGGGTTGCGTTATTAATTAATTAGGTAGAATAATTCCAGAATGATTAACGGACAGGTGGTGGTTTCTTCAGCTCACCGGAGGAGGACCGAGTGGTTTTAATATTTAACGGCCACAACCACCGGAGAGACCGGGCATAGATGCCGCCGGCAGGGTTACTACGTTACACCCTAACAAAGCCACTACAGTGATTGTATCATAGTTTTTTTCACTGTAACGTAATTTATTTTGTGTTGTATTCTAAAAGGAGAGTTCTTTCAAAGCGCTCACGTACTTCGCGCGACTGGAAATTTCGTGAGAAGCATTCTATTTTTAAAAATTCAATGATCCCTTTCCACTATTAAATAATGTAAGGTTGATGGTAGGAGAGAATTGTTAGATAATTAGTGTCTCTCTAATAGAAAGGTGCTTCGATATTGTGACTTAAATAGTATTCTTGTATTTTTCCTAAAAGATTATTGTAAAGTTTCTTGGGTTATATATATATATATATATATATATATATATATATATATATATCAGTGTTCTCGACAGGCTCCAAAGAAGAATCAGTAATGTGATAGGTACCGACTTGGCGGCTCGACTACACCCACTTCCCCACCGACTAGATGTGGCCTCCCTTTGTCTGTTCTATAAATACATTCATGGCTTCTGCTCCAACAAACTTAAGTCACTGGTGCCTCTGCAACAGGTGTTTACTCGTGCAACCAGACTGGCAACTGGGTCCCACCCATTCACAGTTAGATTAACCAAATGCGGACGACAATTCTACTCCTGTAGCTTCTTCTCTTGCACTTCCTGCCTGTGGAACTCGCTTCCCTATTCTTGCTTTCCTGACGGCTACAACCTCCAGGAATTTAACTGCAATGTCAATACTCATCTCTTAACCACTTGACTCTAGTTCTTTCATCACCCCGTGTATCCTTTCCTTTCTCTCCAACTTTGCAACTGTCATCACACCTGTATTCCCATCCTTCTCTCGCTTCTTACTAACTTTTTCGTCTTTCTCTTCACTTTCTAATTAATCTTTTTACTCTTATGTAGCCCCCTGCACATCAGTGGCGTTACCGCCTTGCTCGGGGTGATACGATTATATATATATATATATATCACATAAATTCAATAGTTTTATTTCGAGAATAGCTGTTTCAGCGGTTTATCAAAACTAATTTTTCAGCTCCATACCACAGACTAAACCTATGTTTGACAAAAAAAATTAAATTTTTTCAATGTCAATATCAAAATATACTCCCAAATAAACGAAAGCAGATCCTTAGTATGTGTTGTCATAGAAATAAGTATAAATTACAATAATGATCCTATTCTTTCAATTAGTCACAATAAGTTTTTTCTAAATTGGCTAAACAGTTATTTTCCCACCATCTACCACTACTAACTCAAGAGTCAAGCCACATACATCCCACTACCAAAGAGGAAATTTCTACTAAAATTCCGCTAGCTTAACCCAATAAAAACCAATACCTTCCAAACCCCTCCTTTACTAGAGCTAACCTCTGGGCTTAGCATTTTTCCTCATTCTGTGTTTATAAGGAGTTGAAAATGCATGTCTTAAAATGACATGTTGAAAATGGTTATTTCTCCGTTAAGTTTTATCGGAATTTACACACACACACACACACACACATATATATATATATATATATATATATAGAGAGAGAGAGAGAGAGAGAGAGAGAGAGATCTGTCCACTCGCTTCCTCATTTGTGTTCTTCTTTCAAAGCCTCTTATATTGTAGAACTTTACATATTGTTACATAAATATTGTCAGCTGAAACTCAGGCAAATATATCTGTCCGGTTTACTGCAGCTTGAATCTATTGGCAAGTTACGATTACACTTGATTACCGTTTTTGGCTGCAAATGCCGATGTCTAATGACATTCAGCGTGATGATGAGGTTTTAAGAGATCCGGGAAGACCTGTTGCTCTTGCTAATACCGTGTTTATGGAAGAACATTTCGTAAGACCTTTTGCTTGCGGAATAACATCTAAAAGGATGCTAATCTCTACCGGTGTGTGAAAGTGGCAAATGAGCGGGATCTGGAAAAGTATGAATAAATAAGTGGTGTGCATTCTAATACCCATCACTTTTAGAAGAGGAGGAGGAGAAAAAAGAAGAAGAAGAAGAAGAAGAAAGAAATAAGAAGGATTAGAAAAAGAAGAAGGAGGAAAAAGAAGAACGAGGAGAAGAAAAACGAGAAGAAGAAAAAGGAAATAAAAAGGATTAGAAAAAGAAGAAATAAGAAGAAAAAGAACGAGGAAAAGAAGAAGAAGGACATAAAAAGGGTTAGAAAAAGAAAAAGAAAAAAGAAGGAAAAAGAAGAAGAGCGAGAAAAGAACAAGAACAAGGAGGAGAAGAAGAAAAATAAGGAAATAGGGAGTGGAAAAGAAGAAGAAAAGAAAAAAGAAGAAAGAAAAAGAAGAAAAGAAAGAAGAAAGAAAAAGAAGAAAAGAAAAAAGAAGAAGGAAAATGAAGAAGGAAAAAAAGAAGAAAAAGAAAGGAGAAGAAGAAGAAGAAAATAAGATGAAGAAAAGCGCAAAGGAGAACAACATGGAAAAGAAGAAACATGATCGCCCAAAGCGTGTATAACTGTTGTGGGGTTCTTTCTTTCCATAAAGATGCATAGACGGGGAGAATACCGTATTTTTACAGAGACTTAACCGGAGAATACGAGAGTCCAGAGAGAGATTAGTAGTCAGTACATAGTAGTTCATAGTAGCTCTGTGCTCCACTCATCGAGGTTATTACGCAGTACCCGTCAACTTCCGTGTCTTTACGTTAATACACTTATTTTCTATCTCAATTACTGGTTGTTTGTCCTCTACTTATGCGGATCCCGGGATCCACATCAATAACGTATGGCACTTAACTGACTGACTATAGATTTTAGTGATCGGGAAGACATCCTCTTTGGGTCTTTTTACACGTCAATGTTTTGCAGGAAGAAGTGTTTTTTTAACTTACTTATCGCCGATGATGTGCGTTGTGGTACAATGGATATCGGCTCGGAACGAGAATCCATTGTATTCACTTACGCGCAAATACCCTTGGGAAAGGTATTAATCCGGTTCTTCCCTCCAGTTATGGGTTAAATAACAGGACAGATTGAGTTCTATAGCCTTGGCTCCAATAAGTCTACCGCAGAAAGTAATGGTAACCTACTGCGGGATAATCTTTTGCCCAGTCAGTGATATCTCTTTCGAGACATGA
The DNA here is from genome assembly GCA_037127315.1 of Ascarosepion bandense. Lineage (NCBI taxonomy): Eukaryota > Metazoa > Mollusca > Cephalopoda > Sepiida > Sepiidae > Ascarosepion > Ascarosepion bandense. Next base: position 6,428,880 of record JBBBDQ010001775.1, read on the forward strand.
TCACCCAAGCATGTATCACGCATGGCACTTAACTGACTGACTGAGATATTTATCCTTTCTTTCCTGTTTAGGATTCGGTTTCCGGTTCCTTTTAAAATCTAAAATCATTTTCTGATGTACAGGGTGTTGCAGCAAAATCCGACACTTTACAAAAAAACCAAAAACCAAAAAACAAAGAACAAAAAAAAACAAAAAACAAAAACGAAATCTAAACTTATTTATAAATGGAACTTTTTGTGTGTGTCTGTGTGTGCGTGTGTCCGTTACCTATAGACTCTGATACGGCTGAACCGATTTTCTTGAAAATTTACACAGTTGTACTATAAGCGTCTGCGAGTGTTCTTAGCTAGGTTTTGTGTCAAGGTACCCCCGATAAATATCGAAAATCGATTATGAAAAAATCGGGTTATAGAAGGAGTGGTCCGATTTTAATCAAATTTGATACACTCATAGACAAAGACATAAGAAACGATATTCAGAAGTTTCAAGGTTGCAGTTCTTACAATAGTGCAGAAAATAGATTATATATATATATATATATATATATATATATATATATATATATATATATATATATCGATACCAGGGAATCAAAATTTGACTTACATCCATTCATTTTACTTTCAGTCTACGGTTTCGCTTTAACTGGAAACAGCTATTGCTTTTTAGTCTTTCGTGCCAACGTCCAAAGAGTCTGATCTCCAGGACCATGGATTTGTTTTAAAGCTTTCATGACACCCGTGCAACGCCGGGCTATACTGCTAGTAGGCAATAAAAACAAAAGTTTTATATTCAGAGACCGGACAGTTTATTTAGCAACAGTTAAAGTCACTACATTATTGTTCAATGCAATCGCCTCCGCCGGCGGCGACGACCATCTCAAGGCGGGCGCGAAATGAGTCCCACGCTTTGGTGAATATGTCCTTGTCGATAGCGGCGAACGCATCAACGATGGCAGCTTTCAGAGAGACGACCGTCTTGTGGGCGTGCTTGTTGGTCTTGGCCACGATCACGCCCCAGAAGAAATAGTCAAGAGTGTAGCAGTCGGACGAGGAGGGCGGCCACTGGTCCGGCGACCAGTGGTGAAGAACATTGTTGAGCAGGCACGCCTGGGTCGTCTTGACCTTGAGTGCAGGGAAGCGGAGTTATTCTGGAATAGTTAGAGGCGTCCAATGGCAGTCTCATCTATCCAGGGTTTCACCACGCTCCTCAGCACCTTCTGGTAGATCTCAGTGATGACTCTCAAGCCTTTTTGAAAGAAGAACGGAGGCATGACGTCACTCTCGCTGGAGATGACGGCAATGTCCATGATGGAGGAGGGAAACTTTATATGCTTCAATAAATGACCCTCCTCAATGTCTCTGCATATTCAGCTCTCGTTCTGCCAGTTGCTCGTCTGGTCCCGGATAAAATTCTTTTCATCAGAGAAGAACCTCAGCATCCGAGCGAACCCTTGCTTGAGCCTTTGCAGCAAAGCCGTCGCCTTAACCTTCCTCGACACCTTGCAGGCATTCGTGATGCGCATGCGGTCAGACTCGCGGTAGGAGGAGTAACCAGTGTTTTTCTTGATCGTTTGACAGATTGTCAACTTGTGACAGCCCATGTCAGCGGCGATCTTGGCGTAGCTCTGGCTTCCATCATTGTCGACTGTCTCCTTGACGGCGGCGACGAACTCGTCGGTCCTATCCACCGAAGAACGAACGTTGTGGGCCTTTCGTTTGGCAGTAAAATCGTCCGCATTCCATTACTTTAACCCAAACCAGGCCACCACTTCCGCAGGCTTCTTTCCTGCTTAGGATTAGGCTCCCAGCTTCTTATAAAATCTAAAATCTACTTCAAATCTATACTCCTAATGTTTCCGGAACCGCCTTTTGAATGCATAGGTTTATTTATTGTTTCCTGCTTAGGATTAGATTCCCGGCTTCTTCTAAAATCTAAAGTCTACTCGAAATTTATATTTCGAACCTCTGCACACTGGTCTCTTAAAGAGGAGTAAAGATTTATGCATTGCTGTTTACATTTCGCTATCCGGTTCCTGCAAAAACCTATAGTCAATTTCAAAGCTATTCTTCTGTAGGGGCCTCGAATGATGCTCATCAAATGGCCTTATGCCAAACACAACCGAAATTCCCCCAATTTAAAATATCAGAAAGTTGGAGGTTGAATATTGAAATGTGGATGGATAAAATATTTCTACTTGTATGTTAAAGTAAAATCTTATTATCTAAATAGAAATAAAGAATTTTTAAAATAAGTGAAATTGTATTTACGGAACAGAATAACAAATATGCAAGAAGAAAATGTTCAACGAGAAAATGTAAGTAGTTAAATGTTCCACGGAAATTCAGAGTTCATGGTCGATAATAGCAGAATGTGTGTATGTAAAAAGATTAATCAGTCTTCTTGTTCTATGTGCTCTGTCCCTTCAGGACGTAGGCGATCATGACCTCCCACGTTTCCCTATCCATGGTGGCTCTGAGCACGCCTTCTCCTGTAACACCATGCAACCCTCGTTCCATCATCCAATTGATTAGGTCCTTCAGATACGTTATCCGTTGCTTTCCCCTGTCTCTTTTTCCCTCTATCTGGCCTGTTAGTATAAGGTTCTCTAAGCCCTTTTTCCTCATTGCGTGCCCCAGGAACTTCAGCTGTCTCTTCCTGATGCTCAGTATTAATTTCCTTTTTGTTTCCATCATTTCCAAGACCTCATCATTGTTCACATGCTCAATCCATGATATTCGCAGCATCCTTCTGTAGAACCACATTTCAGTTGCTTCAAGTTGTTCCTTCATCTTTGGTGGCATTCTCCACCATTCACTGCCATATTGAAGGACGGACAGCACCTAGCAATCCAGTACTCCCTTCCTAGTTTTTAGCGAAATTGTCCTGTTTTTTAAAACCTAACTCAACTTCTGAAATGCTTCCTTCGCCATGCCAATTCGCCTTCGGATCTCTGTGTCGCACTTTTCGTCTTCTGTTATAACGCTTCCTAGGTATTTAAATTTTTGTACCGGCTTGATTCTGGTATTTCCGACCTGTATTTGGCATATTGGGCTGCCCTTTTTACTGATGACCATGCATTCGGTTTTCGTGCAGTTTAATCAGTCTACTTAACTAAAAAATATGTGTTCCTTTCTCTTTTCTGGACGGCGAGTGATGTAAAAAAGAAAGGTGAAGCAATAAAGGAGATTGTACTTGTCGAAGTCAGATGAAGTATCTTGTTGTTGTTGTTGTCTTTGACGGCGTGTAGATGAAAAGGAAAATTGGAAATAGAGGTAGAACGAATGCATGTCGACGTGACGCGTTAGGGTCGGCGTCCTGAATTTCTTGCATACATTGCGAATATTAAGCCTTAAATAACGAGAATAATGATTGACCTTCAAATAGTGAGAATAAAGATTGAGCCTTAACTAGCGACAATAACGATTAAGCCTTAACTAGCGAGAATAACGATTAAGCCTTAACTAGCGAAAATAAAGATTGACCCTTAAATAGTGAGAATAAAGATTGACCCTTAACCAGCGATAATAAATATTAAGCCTTAAATGGTGTGAGTAAAAATTGACCCTTAAATAGTGAGTATAATGATTGAGCATTATACAACAAATCATAAATTATAAAATGAGTTCTTACAAATAATAAATTTTCTATTAATACGAATATATTATAAAAATCTTGTTGATATTTAATGGCCCATTGAATTTGCTGTGAAACAAACTGAACTAATAAGCGAAATAATAAAAGTGTATTTCTAATGACGCCTGTAACATATCAAGTTAAAATTAAATGAAAAAGACGCAAAGAGGCTAAACAAAAATTAGACGAAACTGAAACTGTAATATAACACCATTACGTTATGAAACCCCAGAAAATCTGATCTAGGCTATGGAATTATTCTCTATTTTAAGTGTAAAACTTTGTCGATGAGGCTGAAAATAAATGAAAAACAACGATTAATCCCTAAATTATGAGAACAGAGATTAACCCTTAAGTAGTGAGAATCGTGATTAAGCATTATATAGCGAGAAGGAAAGTTGACCCTTAAATAATGAAAATAAAGTTTAAACCTTGAATATTGAGAAAGATTCAGTCAGTTAAGTGCCATACGTGATACACGCTTATTGGGCCATCATGTCTCGAAAGAGACATGACTGACTGGGCAGAAGATCATCCTGCAGAAGGTTGCTATTACGTTCGGCGGTAGACTGGTTGCCATCCAAGGCTATAGAACCCAATCTGTTCTGTTATTTAACCCATAAATGGAGGGAAGAGACTGATATCTTTTCTAAACTATATGTGCGCGTAAGTGAATGCAACGAAATCAACTGATTAAAGATTCACCGCTAACTAGCGAGAATAAAGATGAAACATTAAATAGAGAGAATAAAGATTATCCCTGGAATAGCGAAAATAAATTTTGAGCATTAAATAGTGAGAATAAAGCCTTAAATAGCGAGAATAAAGATTGACCCTTAAATTGTGAGGATAAAGATTTAGCCTTAACTAGCGAGAATATTAAACCTTAAATAGAGAAAATAAAGATTGGCCCTTAAGTAGTTGCAATAGAAATTGAGCCTGAATTAACGAGAACAAAAATTAAGCCTTAAATAGCGAGAATAAAGATTGACCTTTAAATAGTGAGAATAAAGATTGAGCCGTAACTAGCGAGAATGAATATTAAGCCTTAAATAGAGAAGATAAAGATTGGCCCTTAAATAGTTGCAATAGAAATTGAGCCTTAATTAACGAGAACAAAGATTAAGTCTTAAATAGCGAGAATAAAGATTGACCTTTAAATAGTGAGAATAAAAATTGAGCCTGAATTAACGAGAACAAATATTAAGCCTTAAACAGCGAGAATAAAGATTGATCTTTAAATTGTGAGAATAAAGATTGAGCCTTAACTTGTGAGAATAAATATTAAGCCTTAAATATAGAAAATAAAGATTGGCCCTTAAATAGTTAGACTAAAGAGTGGGCCTTATTTAACGAGAACAAAGATTAAGCTTTAAATAGCGAGAATAAAGATTGGCCTTTAAATATTTAGAAATAAAGATTGAGCCTTAACTAACGAGTACAATGATTGACCCTTAACTAGCGAGAATAAATATTAAGCCTTAAATAGCGAGAATAAAGAATGACCTTTAATTAGTGAGAATAAAAATTGACCCATAACTTGCAAGAATAAAGATTAAGCCTTAGATCAGTGTTTCTTAAAGTCGTCCGTAGTGCGCCCCATGGGTGCGTTGAGGACGTGCAAGGTGGCAGTAGAAGTTTCCGCCTTGAATGGGGGGGGGCGTTGAACGTACATAATGGGGTGTTGAACACAGAAAGTTTGGTCGATATTTTTAAAATTATGAAATTTTATATTTTCTACGTGTACGTGACCATTGGACGTGTACGTGACCATTTTGACAGACAGTTCTGTTACTGGAACGAAAATAATGTGTACTTGGCTTGATCGCGTATCTTTTGTGTTGCTCACTGTCACTCAGACGGCCCAACAGTAGAGCAATTTTTCCAGACGCTGCCAGCAGGTTTAATTGATTTACGACTAATTAATTTAGATTAAAAAACGTTATTTAGTCTTAGACTTATTCATTTCATTGATTGCATATTACTGAATAAACTTCTATGCATGCAAACTTATTTTAACTCTGACGGAACTCCACTCTCATATACATTATTAAACTAGCAGTATAGTCAGGAGATGCTTGGGTGTAATGAAAGCTTTAAAACTAATCCATGGTCCTGGAGCTCAGACTCTTTGGGCGTCGGCACGAAAGACTAAAAAGCAATAGTTTTTCCAGTTAAAGCAAAACTGTAGACTGAAAGAAAACTGAATGGACGGAAGTCAAATTTCCTGCTATCGATATCAAATAAGTTTTTTTCGTCGTAAACTGAATTTTGAAGGCTAAATAAGTTATCTGAGTAAATGGTATCATGGCTGAGAATAAGAACTACAATTATACGTACTTAGAGCCAAACCCGAAGTAAAAACTAAAATAAAAGGGCTGAAAAAATGCAGACATACGTGCAGATAAACAGACACACACACAAACATATTGCTTTTCTATATATATATATATATATATATATATATATATATATATATATAGATAGATAGATATATATATATATTATCGATTTTCTGCACTATTGTAAGAACTGAAACCTTGAAACTTCTAAATATCGTTTCTTATGTCTTTGTCTATGAGTGTATTAAACTTGATTAAAATCGAGCCGATTTTTTCGATTTTCGATATTTATCGGGAGTACCTCGAAACAAAACCTAGCTAAGAACACTTGCAGACGCTTATAGTAGAACTGTGTAAATTTTCAAGAAAATCGGTTCAGGCATTTCGGAGTCTATAGGTAACGGACATACACACACAAAGTTCCATTTATAAATAAGTTTAGATGGATGATACATTGCCTGACAGACATAGCAGTACGCCGAAGAGGAATTTAAATATTTCGAGGAAATAGGAAAGAGACAGAAATTTAAATAGGGAACGTCATGCTGGCTATATTTAGATTTTGACCCAGCAACCAAATGAGCGTCACCAATTGGCTGAATCAAGCAGACCACTATCGACGGGAGAATCAAAGACACGTGGTGGCAACTTTAGTGCTACTACAGTTAGCCGCGTGCTGTCGAGATAAACGGTTGGGTTGGTAGACTAACTCCGGAACAATGTCCCGTGTATTGAAATGACTTATATAAGCTAACGGCTAAGATAAGCCACAAGAAATGGGCAAAATAAAACCGTTTATTTGTTGCCAACTAAAAACCTGTAAGTTATTCATTTTCGATTTCGTACCCACATTTTTACAGTTAGTCAGTTGAGCCTCAAATTGAAGAAAAAAGAAAATATTTTGTACAAAAAAAAGGATATGATAAAAAGAAAAAAATAGTCTAATCTTCTTGAAAAAAAAAAAAAGAAAGTAAAAGGGAAGAGAAAAAAAGTAATATTTTCTAACGTCACAAACAAAAAAAAAAAAAAAAAAAAAAATTTCTCTGTCCGAAAACAAAAAAAAGAGAAAAAGACATTTCTTGACAGCAGATGTAAAAATAACTTTTCAAAAGTCAGTCAGTTAAATGCCATACGTGAAACACGGTTGTGCGATCATGTCTCGAAAGATTATCCCGCAGTAGGTTGCCTTTAGTTTCCTGTGGTAGACTGGTTGTCTGCCAAGGCTATAGAACCCAATCTGTTCTGTTATTTAACCCATAACTGTAAGGAAGAGACAGATTAATACTTTTCATAAGAGTATTTGCGCGTAAGTGAATTCAAGAAATATGAGCTAGAATTCGAACTCGGCTCCCCCGATTCCTCGGTCCAAGTCGATATCCACTGCACCACAACGCAACGCACATAACCCTATTACATTAATTTTCTGATTTGATTGTTCCTGATAAATGAAAGCTTTATTTGTAATTATATCTTTGATCGTTTATTCACCCGATTTCTTTTATTTTGAATTATATATTTTAAAATTTTTTATTCCAAGTGAAAAAAAGACTTCACCCAATTTAATAATTCCTTTCCTTATACGTTTTTCTGCAATGATTCTTTTCTTTTCTTTTAAACTTTGAAATCATTTTTTGGTCAATATAAAACAAAATATATTATTTTTGAAAATATAAAATGTCGTCTCTTTCCATTCCTTTCCTGCATGTTGTTATTGTTCTTCGCTAACTTGTCGAAAGAGAAAAACCTGATTTCAACTTACAACTGTAATATATGCTTGGATATTATATCCGCACAAAACTCCGAGATAAAGATAGGAAATTGAATTAACTGATTTTAACATATACACAGTTCTTGTCGCTGACGGGGATCAAGGTTTGGTTGTATTTGCTACTGAGCAATTGCAAGCTAAGCTTCAGATGTTTTGGTGGAAGAGGGTGCTTCACAACGTGGCTTAAGTGAACGGATGAGCAAATTTGTGGTGTTTCAGTGGCAAAATCTAATTTACATACAAATAGTAAATGATTTTCTCGTTTGATAAATCGTATAGACAGGACAGAAATAAGTGATCTAGCACTTATACTTTCGTTAATTTTTGCTATTAATACAGAATTTAAATAAATGTTTATATAGCTCTATTCACAAATTTACATCATCCATGCTTCGATATCTCGTTATAAATTAGTAGAGTTCAGTCATTAAGCTGGCCTATTCTGTTTTTCCAATTTATCAGTGAGGACTTTGATGTAATGAATATGTACACGCCTTGGTTCTCCCTCACTAGAATGTGATTGGCTGGTGTCAGGCATAAATACAGACCAAGGCAAAAACGTCCAGAGTGAGTGAGAGCGCTTCCAGGCCTTTTGGCTGGGAGTAATGACCACTTATCACTTAAAACTGAATAAGACCAGTTTAAGATCAGTTTTGAACCCAGCTACCGCGTGAGCGGGGTGGGTACAATTTTGACCAGTTTACATGGGCGTACGCGCTCAAGGTCCCCCACGTTAAAAATAACCTGTGTCACACCTCTCAAGTGGAGGATAAGAGTAAATATCGTGAGTGAGAGAGCTTTCCGGACTTTCGGCTGGGAGGCTAATAACTACTTACCACTAGATACGCCCAGTTTAAGACCGATTTTGAAAACAGCTAACGCATAAGCGGGGGATGGGTAAAAGTTTGATCAGTTTACCTGGGCGTATGCGCTCAGGGTCTCCACGTTTTAAAAAAAACTTGTGTCACATCTCTCTCAAGTAAGGGAGAAGAGTAACTTTCATGAGCGAGAGAGCTTCCCGGCCTTTTGGCTGGGAGGCTAATGACCACCTAGCTCTTAAGACCAGATAAGACCAGTTTTGAACCAAGCTACCGCGTGAGCGGGATGGGTAAAATTTTGAGCAGTTTACCTAAGCGTACGCACTCTGGGTCCCCACGTTAAAAAAGACCTTCTGTCAAGTGGGGGAGAAGTGTAAATATCGTGTGTGAGAGAGACCTACAGATCTTTTCACTAGAGGCCTAGTTGTCTACTATTTAATACACCTACGTCTCAGGATACTGCATACAACGATTACGTCTACGTACTAGATTGACCTACCCGGTTACTTTTGCCTAAACCACTTCACTACCTCGTATTGATATATATATATATATATATATATATATATATATATATATATATATATTCCTTTCCGGGACAAATTAGACTGTTAGATTATTAGTCCGTTTGTAAGGTTTTTTTTAATTTCGTCGTAAGTTCATAACATATATTCATTTAAGAGCATTTTGTTACTGTCATTATTTCCCAGAACACATCAAAGAAAAATGGCAGACAGTATTCTGTTGAATATTTGAAATTTGGCTTTATTACTGTTCCTCATAATGATCAGAAGCCAATGTGTCTTATTTGTGGGAAAGAACTCTCTAACGAGGCGATGAAGCCATCAAGGCTCGCTGAAGACTTAAAAAAGGCATCCTCATAAAGTGAACCAAGATCTGTCGTACTTTGAAACTTTAAGAGACAAATTAAGGCAAAGAAAATCCATCGTCTCCCTAATGAGAAAACAGACACAAAAAGCGCTGACGATGGACTCGTTTGTTCTTACAATATTGCCAAACTAATTGCTAAATCAGGCAAGCCGCATTCAATTAGCGAGCAGCTTCTATTACCCGTCGTCGTAGAAGTTTTGCGCACAGTAGTACATCATAGTTCTTCCCGTGCTATTACTAAATCTGGTAGACCTGAAGGAGACAATCACTACATTTAAATTTGTTGTTTTTCATTTTTTTTTTCTCTTTTTCAGTGCAATCTTGTCAATTACACCCTAAATTTTCCGACTGACAAAAAAATTTGGGAAAATTTCAATTTTTAAACAATTTTGGAGGGGGGGTTCAGTTTTTCATACAACGTTATAGTAAATCGATCCTCCACTTTGGGACCACTAGCCGGTACGATATTACCGCCACTTTTAAATTTGTTGTTTTTCATTTTTTTTTTTTTTACTTTTTTCAGTGCAATCTTATCGATCACGCCCTAAACTATGAAAGACAAAAAAAAAAAAAATTTCAATATGTAAAAAATCTTAGTAGGGGGCTCATTTTTTCATACAGCATTATAGTAAATCGATCCTCCACTTTTGAACCTATCGCCGGTAGGACGTTACCACCACCTGTAAATTTGTTGATTATCAATTATGTTTTTCTTTTTTCAGTGCAATCTTATTGATTAAACCCTAAACTTTCCGATGGACAAGAATTTGGAAAAAATTCAACATTAAAATAATTGGGGGTGGGGTTCAGTTTTTCATACAACATTATCGTAAATCGATTCTTTGCGAAATTTTTTGAATAAAGCCATTTTTGGAGTTTCCGAGGAAGATGCCATCGTAAGAACTAAAGAAAACTTGAAAACGACAAAAACAAGAGCAACAACTCGTCCCCCCCTAAAAAAACAAAAAAAAAACAAACAAAACAAAGTGACCCCAACGCGAGTGATTCCAAAATGGAGGTTTGATTTACTATAACGTTGTATGAGAAACTGAGCACCCTAAAATTGTTTAAATATTTAAATTAAAAAAAATCTTTTTGATAATCGGAAATTAAAAGGTGGTTGTAGTCTCCTTCAGGTCCGCCCTAAATCTATTCCTCTCAGTGATTTTATTGTTCGAAGAAGAATTGACGAAATGGCCGAAGATATTAAAGAAAGTGTGACACTCTGAAAAAGCAACGAATCTACGCTACCAGGCAATGAAACACTGCTCTTGGCTTATGCTCGTTTTATTAAAGATAAAAAAATAATTCAAGAATTACTGTTTGATAAAGAAGAAAACCGAATGCATGGTCATCAGTAAAAAGGACAGCCCAAAATGCCAAATACAAGTCGGGGATACAAGAATCAAGCAGGTACAAAAATTTAAATACCTGGGAAGCTTGATAACAAAAGACGGAAAGTGCGACACAGAGATCCGAAGGCGAATTGGCATGGCGAAGGAAGCATTCCAGAGGTTGAGTAAAGTAAGAAACAGGACAATTTCGCTAAAAACTAGGAAGAGAGTACTAGATTGCTACGTGCTGTCCGTCCTTCAATATGGCAGTGAATGCTGAACAATATCATCAAAGATGAAGGAAAAACTTGAAGCAACTGAAATGTAGTTCTACAGAAGGATGCTGCGAATATGATGGATCGAGCATGTGAGCAATGATGAGGTCTTGGAAATGATGGAAATGAAAAGAAAATTAATACTGAGCATCAGGAAAGGACAGCTGAAGTTCCTGAGACACGCAATGAGGAAGGAGTGCTTGAAAAATCTGATACTAACAGGCCAGATAGAAGGAAAAAGAGACAGGGGAAAGCAGCGGATAACATATTTGACGGACCTAATCAGGTGGATGACGGAACGAGGATTGCATGATGTAACAGGAGAAGGCGTGCTCAGAGCCACCAGGGATAGGGAAACGGGGAAAGCCATGACCGCCTACGTCCTGAAGGGACAGGGTACATAGAAGAAAATAGAAGAAAATTTGGAAACACACTTGAGGTGTGTCTATTTTACGGCAGTTGAGTATTTCTTCAAAGAAAACGATATACCAATGAAAAACATTGCTTGTGCTACAGATGGTGCTCCCGCATTTGTCGTTCCGTGTCGATATGTACTGTACCACAATGAGCAAGGCAGTACCAGAAGTTTTTGCGATACACTGTAATTCATTGGCAGCATTTGGTTTCCAAAAACTTGATTTGTCGTCTTCATAATTTCCCCAGCATTGTTGTTAAATCAGTGAATAAAATTAAGAAACAACCCCTCGAATATTACGTCAATTGTGCGTCGATAATAACGAATAATTTCACCGTCTCCTTCTACATACTGAAGTGAGATTGTTATCCAAAGGGAACTGTTTTAAACGGTTTCGTTCTCTGTACGACACAGTCGTGCAATTTTTGCAGTAAAATAAATGCAGTGATTTGAGTGATGATCTGTTGGATAGCAAAAAAGATATTGCGTATCTAACTGATTTATTCTGTATATTCAATGATTTAATTTTGCAATTACAAGGTGTTTGCACAAGCCTCATTAAGGCAAAATCTAAGATCTGTACTTTCATAGACAAGCTGTGTTTCTTCCGAGAAAACAATGGTCGTCGGAATTTATATCATTGTCTAAGTCTTAAACTACAAACTGATGACACTGATACTTCTAGAGTAGATGACGATCACTTGATTTATTGTGATCATTTGAAATCTTCGCAGGAGGACATGATTTTAAGAGACCAAGATTTTGTAAATATGGAAATACCAGACTAGGTGCTGAACCCATTTACTTATATTTGTGCAAGAGACACTAATCTACCAATTCAAGGAGACTTAATTGTTGTAAAAAACGACTTTAAATTGAAGCCGCTATTAAAAAATTGTACGTAGATTTTTGTTTGAAGAAAGAAATTCCGGAAAGATATCCAAATTTGTGGGAGGCAATTAAACTTTACTTCTTTGCTTTCCCATCATCTTAAATGGCTGAACGCGGTTTCTCAACTTCTTACTAAGCAAAGAAATCGCCTGCAGTTTGTAAAAAGGGGAGATTTGAGACTACTTCTAAGAAGTATCGTTAGTGAATTAGTCAGAAAACACCAATATCATCCATCGCATTAGAAGTTCTTGCGAGATTCTCAGCTCGTATAATATAATCTGTTACAGATTCACTTTTTCGTCTCCTTAACGAAGTTAATTCAATATATAAAGCCATGAGTTTACCTTTTGACAAGTAATGTTCCCGCAATATTCTTAAAGCTTGGCGGCCGTCGCCTCTGGTTTCTCACATTATTAAAGACAAACTCCTCTCATCCAGGCATTGTATTAATTCGACGAACACGGTCGCATTTCTTTCTATGAAATCATTATCTTCTTTCTGGTTCTCTTGGCAAAGAATGATGTCCTGAAGTTTTCGTATGCTAAAGTAGCCTAGGAATTGCACTTCCCACAATTCGTCTCCGTCAAAATTCTGTAGTATACTGGGCCCATAACCTTTGTTGACCACGTCTACCATAGTTTATAAATATAGAATACAGCGCAGTACGTTACCTGTTCAATGAAACAATGTCAAAAATTAACACTCACAAGCCAGACACTCTAATGAATCGGATTATATCGCCAATACTCGGGAAGATATGATCGCCTTTTATACACGTCGCATTGAATATTTTGAGCCTTCTGATTGGTTAACCCTTCTATTGGTAAACTATAAAATGAGTCAGCTCATGGCTGGCTCACTAGTATACAGGCGTACGCTTATCGTATATAGATGTGTTTTTAATGTCATGGTTTTTCCACTTTTTAAGTGTCCCTTGTAAATATGTGGTATTGTGGTGTGTGAAGAATTTGAAGATGATGAATATGTTCTTGCGGTAAATGTGCAAATTGTTAATGAGTGATTGGGTCGTGATAGTATTTAGCTAGGTATAGGATAGTGAGTTTCACTCTCTACTCACCCCCTTTTCGGCCTTGTGCCACAATTTTTTGTATTAATATATGAATATAAATATTGTATCCAAAAACTCCAACAGTTCTAAGTAAAAATTCATTTATATGTAATATATCTTGCAATTTATAATATACAGTTATATAACCATTCGGGGCCGATGGAAAATCAAATTGTGTCCTAAGGAGGGTGGTAATTAAAAAATTGAAAAATACTGCCTTAGATAGTGAAAATAAAGATTAACTCTTGAATAGCGAGAATAACTTAACCCAAACGCGTTCGTCAAGGAATTAAAAAAAAGAAATTGCATTTTTAAGGGTCAGTCAGTTAAGTACCATGCGCGATACACGCTTTGGGCGATCATGTCTCGAAAGAGACATGACTGACTGGGCAGAACATTATCCCGCAGTAGGTTGCCATTGCTTTCTGCGGTAGACTGGTTGCCGACCAAGGCTATAGAACCCAATCTGTCCTGTTATTTAACCCATAACTGGAAGGAAGATACGGATTAATACCTTTCCCAAGGGTATTTGAGCGTAAGTGAATGCGAGGAATTCAACTGGAATTCGAACTCGGTTCCCCGATTTCTCATTCCGAGCCGATATCCACTGCGCCACAACGCACATTTTTAAGGGTAGTTTTTGTGTTTATTTTAGCTGTGGTGAAAACGGCTTACCTCGAAAACGCCGACGAGTCTGTGCGTCGTGTGGAATCCAGTTACTCCGTAATAAAACGAACCAAACTGGTGGCACCCATGTTTTATGCCAGGCGGTCTCGAACAGTTAACGCGAAATCTCGTTGTATTATCGTTCGCATGCAAATTATGGCCGGTCTTCGGCTGTATAAAGCCAGCCGTTTTTTGAGAACGAAAGATGGTTGTTGCTTCTTGCTGACAGAAGAAGAAGAAGAAGAAGAAGGCCTGCTTATTTCCTCCATTTTTTTTTTGTTTTTCTTTTCACACTACATAAGCTTAATTACGACAATAAGAATTCTATTTTAATTTTTAAATAATAAGAATAACAATACTCAATGCTAACTCTCGAAATTTAAAATTTTTAATATCTATGATCTTCAAATATTCCATAAAAAATGACATTGATTTTTACCATTTATGCCACTTTACTCTTCAAGAAAAATGCGCGCATACAGCATTGTCTTTGGCTTCTTCCACTTTTATTTTTATTCTGCATGTAAATCTCTTATGAAATGATGTAACTTTACGAATCCTATTAATCTCAAAGACGCAAGAATATGGCAATTAGTCAATTATATTGCAATCCTAAATTAAAGATGCTCGTATCTTTAAAAAAAAATAAAATCATCAGTTAACATCCTCTGATGTTCATGAAAAATTAAATTAATGATTGCCACTATTAATGTTAATAAAATTCCACAAAACAAATGAAGCCTTCTGATAAACAACTTAAAGAATTAATCTTTCAATGGTAATGGTAATATCGTTTCTTTATAAAGAATTCAATATTCATTGACCGAACAGCCAGTGCAACTTACGCTTGAAAATTATTTAATGTTCATATTAAAAATGTGCTCTGTGGTGCAGTAAATATTGACTCAGAATGAGAAGATGGCGAGCCGAGTTCGAATTCCAGTTGAATTCATTGCATATACTTTACGAGCAAATGCCCTTAGAAATGTATTAATCCGTCTCTTCTCGCTCGAGCTATGGGTTATATATTAGGGCAGATTGGGTTCTATAGCCTTGGCTAGCCACTAATATACCGCTGACCGTATTGGCATACTACTGTGTTAAAATCTTCTGCCCAGTCATGTCTCTTTCGAGATATGATCGCCCAAGCGTATCATCACTGACTGACCGAGTTTTCTCAAGCATCTTTCCGGGAGAGCTGCTGGTTTTCTTCATAACCTTTTGTTTATTGTATTGTAATAAACGAAATTTATAGCAGCGGAATAATACCAGACGACCTATGCAAGTCGATATTTATAGCACTGCCGAAGAAACCAGGTGCAAACGAGTGTGAACTACACAGAACTATCAGCTTAATGAGTCACATCACAAAACTGATTGTCAGAATCCTGATGAATAGAGCGAGAAGCAGAATCAGGCCAGAGATAGGGCAGGAACAGTGCGGGTTCGTCAAAGACACTGGAACAAGGAACGCCATATTCATGATTAGGATGCTCTCTGAAAGGGCATTACAAATGAAGAAAGACTTGTACCTATGCTTCATTGATTACGCGAAAGCATTCGACAAAATACGACACAAAGAATTGATGGAAATGCTAGGCAACCTCGACATTTTCGGCAAAGATATAAGAATAATCAAGAATCTCTACTGGCAGCAAACGGCCTGCATACGGACAGGTAACGACCTCAGTAGATACACAAAAATAGAAAAAGGCGTAAGACAAGGATGTGTCTTTTCACCGGATTTGTTCAACCTATACAGCGAGAATATTTTGAGGACCCTAGATGACACACCAGGATTTATTATTGGAGGCCACAACCTGAACAACATAAGATACGCGGACGATACAGTACTGATTGCGGACACGGAAAGGAAACTGCAAGATCTCATACAGAAAGTAGCAGTGGAGAGTGACAAGAAAGGACTACAAATAAACTTTAAGAAAACTGAGTGCATGGTCATCAGCAAAAGATACAACCCAAAATGCCAAATACAGGTGGGGGATAACAGAATCAAACAAGTCCAAGAATTTACGTACCTAGGAAGTGTTCTAACAGGAGATGGAAAGTGCGACACGGAGATCCGAAGGCGAATTGGCATGGCAAAGGACGCGTTCCAGAAGATGAGCAAAATACTAACACACAGGAAGATCTCAATAGAAACGAAGAAAAGAGTGCTAGACTGCTACGTGATGTCAGTTCTTCAGTACGGCTGTGAATGCTGGACAATATCATCGAAAATGAGGACAAAACTGGAAGCGGCCGAAATGTGGTTCTACAGAAGGATGCTACGGATATCGTGGACTGAGCATACAAGCAACGACGAAGTGTTAGAAAGAATGGCAACAAAAAGGAAATTGATGCTGAGCATCAGGAAGAGACAACTGAAGTTCCTGGGACATGCAATGAGGAAGGAGAGCCTGGAGAACCTGATACTGACTGGACAGATAGAAGGAAGGAGAGACAGAGGAAGGCAGCGGATAACATATTTGCAGGGCCTGATCAGGTGGATGACGGAACGAGGGTTGCCAGGAGCAACAGGGGCAAACATACTAAGAGCCACAAGGGATAGAGAGACGTGGAGATCCATGATCGCCTACGTCCTGAAGGGACAGGGCACATAGAAGAAGAAGAAGGTCAACATCCGGATTATGATATTAGTTTCCTTCCAGTAACATGTGATATCCATTTTAGACGTTTCTCTTATTGAAACCCGTCAGGAGATTTGATACACGAGTCAGTAACCGTGGTTGGGACAAGGATAGTCCTTGCTAAGACCTACAGGTTTCAATCGCTTGAAGTTATTTTCTTAGAAGGCCGTTGTGTATAACATATTTTGGAATAAGTTTAGCCATGCTAGAAATCAATACGAATGCTTCGGTCTTACAAGGTTATTTAAGGATATGATTTTAAGAGTAATATTTTAGGTTTTGTGGCATCTTGCGGTGTTCGTCAAAACTACACTTAGTGCAATTTTCGTATGTTCGATTCTAAATTTCTTGCCTGAAAACTCGAATATTTTTTACTAATTTAAATTATATTTGTTTTATAATTCATTTCAATAAATATTAAAATGTAGATATGTTCTTTTAGAAAATCTGATTCATTGTGTTGTTTAACTCTATAAAAATCTATCTTGCACGTGTGTAAGATTACTCTACCCTTAGTCTATGCATTGAATATGTGTTATGGTGAAACACACCTATTCTATAGTGAACAGACCCTCCAACCTAATTTAAGTAGTAGTAGTAAGAGTAACGAGGGTCAGTCCATGTTGAACGATTGTAGTCGACAGTTAATCGACGACTAAAGTAGTCAGCGACCTGGCAAGATTACATTGCGTAATTCATATTATATCAAGTTCCTAACGTTTTGTACGTCGAACCTATTAGGACCGACATTAGCACAAATACTAGCCTCCACTGTGAAAATAACACCGCAACAATATGGCTCTTACTTCCGCTATCTATTTACAGATTCTTGATATAATCTCAAGAAGAATATGTAATGTTATCGGTCCTAACTTGGTATTTACCTTTCTTTCAATTTTCTACCGTCATAACTTAGCTTCCCAGTGATTTTTTTTCCGAAGGAATATCATGGTAATTGTTATGATCAGCTTTATTCTTGGGTATCTCGTTTTTAGAAATTTAAGTAGAGTGAAGGGCAAATAGATATCGGCGTGGGATGAGAGATCGAACAACCGAGTTTGAATTCCAGTAGAAATCGTTGCATTCACTTACGCGTAAATACCATTGAGAAATGTTTTAATCCATCTCTTCTCTCTCCATCTATGGATTGAATATCAGGACAGATTGGGTTCTATATCCTTGCTTGACAATCAGTCTTACACAGAAAGCAATAGCAACCTAGTTTTATTGGATTTATTATTTTTCAATCCAGAGCATATTTTCATTTAGATAGCACTAATTTTTTTAAAAAAGTAGGTGATTTACAATCTCCAAAAACTCTTACTTTTAACAAAAAAAAAAATGGTCAGGGAACACGAAGGATATGTGCGAATTTTCATAAAATAAATTAAGTAGTAGGGTAGCACATTTTAAAAAAAAATTACGAATATTTTCTTAAAAAAAAAATGATTTCATTCATTTGTGAATAAGTCCTGAAAATTTCATTAAAATCGGACAATTATTTGATTTTTTTTGCAAGAATTTCCAAATAAATGTTTTCTACGAAAAAAACGAACAAAAAAATCAGTGTTAAAAGTTAGAGAAGGCGATGACGTAAACAAAACAAGATTTTAACCAAAATTTCGAACGTATTAAAAAGGATTAAAAAAATTCAAAAAATAATTAAAAAACATTTTGATTTTTCATCTTAAAAATAACATAAACATTTTGATGATAAAACTTTATTTTCGTTAAGTATGTGGCCTTTTTCATTACGCTGTGCTGTTTTTCCCTCGAAATAGTGAAGGCCCCCTATTTATAACTCTAAGAAATATTCGCTCCTTACCATCATCCAAAATTCATGTTATCCTATCTATTTACACAGACGCGTTCAGAAGATTATTCCATACTTATCTCTACCCCTCTTGCCTTTAACATATATCAAGATTTTCCAAGCCATCTTATTATTATAACTCATTATTATAACTTCATAATCAAGGTTAACGTAGCATGATTGCGTCCAGGTGGGACCTTAATTCTAAGAAGACCTCCGATCAGCGGTGCCATATCATCAACACTACCCTAGACATATTGAAGCTGTAGGAAGAGGATTGTTTTTTAAATTGGCCATGTGTCATACATAACCGAACTTCCTACGACTTACAGGTTTTATCCACAATTATCCAAAGGTTATCAGAAGATGGATTTGTAGATGTATAAAAGTATACCTTTAAGTATGTTTAAATAGAAATTTATTAATGGAAAAGAATAAAATGAATTGGCAGAAGTTAATGTTCAATGTAAAACAGTATTAAGAAGTTAAGGGCATCAAGAATTCTAAGTAGTCCTCGCAAGAGGGAGCTTATGTGTACGTAGGCAGGAACATATGTATGTATGTATGCATCTTTCGTAGGAGTGTCTTTGAAGTTATCGCTCAGGGTGAATTGTGAAAAGGAAAGATGTGAGAGGTGGGAGAGAAAGATAGAGACAATAATAATAACGATCACTGGATTTTTTTCAATGGTACGTGTTAATCACGCTCGTCTCTTTTTACTCTGGCGACGGTCGAGCTTGCTCCGTCTTTTATTTTGTTTGTAAGTCACTGGGGAATTCACTCCCGGGTGTGGTTCTGGCCTTTCTATTTTGTTTTAGATGTTTCCTAGTTTTCTATTGGCCGAAAAGCATTTCGCATCGAGGTGTGAAGTTTCGCTAATTTTGTGTGTGCTAAGCAAAGTTTGTAAATTCGAGAAAACTTGTTTATTTAAAAAGAATCAATGAGTAAGTGCTTAGCATTTGAATTTTTAAATCTAGAACTTATGTTCATTACAATATTACCAATATTTTCGTATAGTCTATTTATGAATTCGAATTCCAATTGAATTCTTTGCATTCACTTACGCGCAAATACCCTTAGGAAAATCAGTCTCTTCCCTCCAGTTATGGGTTAAATAGCAGGATAGTTTGGGTATTATAGCATTGGCTGGCAACCATTCTACGACAGAAAGTAATGGCAATCTACTGCGGGATAATCTTCTGCCCAGACACTAATGTCTCTTTCGAAGCATGAGCGACCAAGCGTGAATCACGCATGGCACTTAACTGACTATTTATGAAAGTTACCAAACTTTCAGCGCATTTAATTATACATGTTGAAAAGAAAAACAATTTAAAGATAATGATATCTAATACTAATTTTATCATTTTGGGCTGACAATTCTTATTTACCTTCGAAACAAAAGTAGCAAATTTGAAAAAAAAATGTTTTAGATAAACACACGCAAATCTATAATGCGATGTTTGTCTGAATCGGTTTGCATGATATAATCCTATCCAATTATTTGCACTAAATACTGATCAACATATATATGAAACGAGTACGTCCGTGCCGTCAAATCAAGGCAAAATATTTACATCGATATGACGTCTAAAATGACGCCAACATATCTATTGATGTGCGTTGTGGTATAGTGGATATCGGCTCGGAACGAGAAATCTGGAAGCCAAGTTCAAATTATAGTTGAATTCTTTACATTCACTTACGCACAAATACCCTTGTCTGTTTCGAGACATGATCGCCCAAGCACTTAACTGACTAACTATAGAGTATCTTAAAATAATCCAAAACCTTGAGCATGACGGGATATATATATATATACCAGTTTCTATATATATCGACGATAAAATTATTTAAAAGAAAATAATAAGCCACTTTTCAAGAGCGAACACGCCGCAAGACCTTTCATAACTGAAAAGTAAAGTAAAGTTTAATAACAGGTAGTAAAGAGAATGAACTATGTCGAAGTTGTCTCACTATTGTCTCTCTAATGAACTAATTGGAATGAATTATAATTTATAACCAATTTAAATGACGTGTTGAGTTTTCCTTTATAAATATCATATTGCTCTGAATAACACACATTGAGATCTCTATACAGATATAACACTTGATATTTTATATTAAGTTGATCTTGTTGGATTATCCTCGCCGTTTATGGACTGGACATCTATACATATATCAGGAAAAAGTGTGACAAGCCGTGAACATTTTGCTTAAAGCGTAGATCATTGTTAATTCTATTATTAATATTACTTGCTTTTTTGCATAATATATTAAGTGTATTATAGACATTTAATTTTTCAAAAAGGGAGTAATATTAGTAATAATAATAAATTTACGCTTTAAACAAAGCGTTCACGGCTTCTCACACTTTTTTATTCTATGCCAATTTCCCTCGTTGGAACAACCCCTATTTCTGTTTATATATATATATATATATATATATATATATATATATATATATATATATATATATACAACAACCCTTCTTATAATTAACAGGATTATAAACCCAGTGAAAAAATATTAAAAAGAAAAGACAAACGATTTCACAGAAACGAAGTCCTGAAATTTAAAAAAAAAAACTCGTTCATGTATCTGATTTTTAGTCATGTCAAATATATATGCGATATTCTTGTCAATAATTTACCTGGCAAATTATTCCAAGAGAAAAAAAATACTAATTATTTGCGATAGAAATCCTTCATAAACCACTCACAATAAGAAAATATTACAAATCATTCCACAAAAGAGATAGTCAGTAGTGGATTTGCTTAAGAAAAAAATGTGACTCACGAGTCTCATACGGAATAGGGTATGACTAGTAATGAGGTCTCTACACACTTCTAATTCTAATATAATTAGATTTTTTTCCAGTGTCGAGGGAGTTATAAAGAATTTTATGACCAACTGTCTACGTTAATAAAAGTCTAATCTAATTTGGCGTGGAGAGAGATACAGCTGGGTAACTCAGGCGTGTTAGGTCAAAATTGTATTTTCATTATTAATCAATTCACATTAAGCAAGGCGAGAATGACACTAAGACGCACTGGGAGGGAGATAAGACTGAAAGTGAGAGAGAAAGAAAAAAGCCTTAGAAGGAATCTAGAAGCTCAATTTTAAATAGAAAACCAGAGATATACTCTACTCCAGTTAAAAAACAAGGGATACAGTTCCAAACCTGATAAAAGACCGGGGTAGAGTGGGATAATAGGTGAACTTATTTACCTCTACTATGATTGGGCTTATTCTCTTCTACAAGGTCAGAAAACGTGGCATACCAGTGATGAGATGTTTAAAATGATATCAGGTAAAGGTATATGGAACAGCGAGGAAAGGAAAAGTAAGAGTTACGGGAAAATTACAAAGAGACTTCGACGATTCCTGACCTCAAACCATATATATATATATATATATATATATATATATATATTGTAACTAAGTTGTTGAACTCGTAGTTTATTTACCTTTTTGTTCAAGCATTTACTTTTATAAAGAGTACTCGGTACAAATGTAGAGCGTTACTATGAATTTAAAAACATTGTAACAGCCATTACAGTATATATATATATATATATATATATATAGTAGAGCCCTTGAAATTTAGAAGTTCAGTTCCAATAGTGACAAACTCCAAAGAGAACTCAATGTTAAAATTTATTGTTAAATTTAACAGAGTATTATAATCAGGAAACAAAAGTTAGATATTTTTATAAATATATTGGTAATAATATATTTCACGGATTGCTGGTGCCGCTTGTCAGATCAAATTCTTACAACAATGAATGTTTCAAATTTATCCAGACGAAGTCAAGTGAAATAGAAAAAAACCTATTAAATGGAAGATAAAATGGCTAAGAAAAAGAGAAGAGAATAATAAGGGAAAAAGAGGGTTTAACTTAACGTATTAGATATTAGTTTCACCAAATTCATACATCAATTAATGCTTCAAATTGACTCCAACGAAGTCAAGTGAAATACAGAAAAATAAATATTAAAAAGAAGAGAAAATAAAGAGAAAAGGAAAAAAGAAAAATTAGGGGAAAGAGGGTTTAACTTAACGTATTAGAACTTAGATCCCCGCAGCGTCTTTGACCTAGATTCATAAAAGACTTTCGTGAGGGGAAAAAATGAACTTTGACCAGAGTGGTCAGTTTTCTGTTGTAGATGTATGACATTGAAGTTTTAAATTTAAATTAGGGGTTGAATTTATGCTCGAAGAATTAATTGTTAGTTTTTCGATTTAATTTTAATCGTAATAATAATAGTAGTATTATATTATTATATTTGTAGTAATAATAACGTGGTAATAAAGAAATTAAAATCTAGAAACATAAATTTAATAATAATTAAAAAATTTAAAAAATAAAAAGTAAAGAATTAAAAAATTTGAAAAAGTTAAAAAAAAACTAATAATTTAAAATAGTTAAAAATATTTAAAAAAATAATGACCAGAAATAAAATTTTATGATATAAATAAATATCTAAAATGTTTAAAGCATAAAAGAAAAATTAATAATAATAATAATAATAATAGGGTAAGGTCTAATACGTTAAGTTAAACCCATTTTCCCTTATTCTTCTCTTCTTTTCTTTCTATTTTCTCTTCTTTTTAATATTTGTTTTCTATTTCACTTGAACTCGTCGGGATAAATTTGAAACATTCATTTTTCTATGAATTTGGTCTGACGAGCGGCGCAGCCAGCCACGAAATATATTATTACCAATGGATTTGTAAAAATATCTAACTTTTGTTTCCTGATATATATATATATATATATATATATATATATATATATATATATATATATATATATATGCAAGTAATCGTGCATATATAGCTTTTCTGGTGTTAAGAAAACAGTGATCGATGTAACATAGCAGAGCTATGAAGAATATATTAATAAATATAAATATTATGCAACGTTTAGAGCAAGATACGAAGTTTCATGCATCATGCAATCATCAGGTGCATATTATAAACTAACAGTTTCTAGATTTAAATTTTTATTTTTTGTTTTCGCATTCTACATGTTCGTTGTAAATTTTAAATGTAGGGTGCGATTTTTTGATTTATCAATTTTATAGAAAAGATCCCAATAATATCGCTTAAATATTAAAACTGATCCAACAGAAAGCACAATGTAAATTTAATTTACAGAGCAGATATTCATTTATTTCATCTGTAAATTCAGATCACATTTAGAGGTGATAGCTCTTTCAACAGGTCAGTTTGAGACCTACATTATCAATCCCAGTCAACCAGAGAAGGGCGGAAAATTCTTGTACCGGAAGCAAGGGTTTGCAAAGGAATGGCTGAGGAATGTTGGTTAGAAAAGGGTCAATCAGGTGAGAAACTAGTAGTTATCTTCATTTGGTGATGGAAGGTATAAAATTTGTCTATTGGGTCAGGAGTAGTAGGCAAGACAAAGCTTCGTATTCTGCAAATTTAAATTCTAATTTTTGCAAGACGCAAAACATATTATGAATCAATGGAAGGAAGGGGATAATTAATGACGTTTAAACTTATTACGGAGACAACACTTGCTAATTAATTCGTTACGTTTATTAAGACGTACATTTGAGTATTGAAATTTTAGAATCGTAATCTTTTCTGCTAAACATAGATTATATTTATCACCTAGACTATTAGCAGTAGAAGCCTATTAACTTCCGCTTTATCTGTGGGTTTAGGCCTTCTTCCTTCAATTTCCAGTATTTTCGGACTGTCTGAAACCTTAAACTAGGGTTATTAAAAGTATACCTATGCGTATATAAAAAAAATTTGTCCACATTACTTATACAGGAATAGCTAATCTTCATCAATTTCTTATTCAATATTTTACTCAGGGAGTTATCTTTGTAAAAATGTGTACTTGTTAATTCAAGAAAGAACTTTCCAGTACAATCTTCCTTTTCCTGTTTTTACCTTTTATTGACAATGTATGTCTCGAGCTGACATGTCTGGCACGTGTTAGACCACCAACGACCACAAATGATCATCAGTCTAAACGAGGTTTTAAGCAAGCCTATATAATACAATTTTTGATTCATCACAAAAAACATATCTGCTCTGAAATGTTGCGTAATGTCAACAAATGTAAACATGTTACGGAAATTAACGAAGATTAACGAAACTTAGTTATAAACAACCGACAATTTGAGATGATGTTTTATATAGGCTCATTCATAAAAGATAAAATAGTTCTTGTCCTAATACTTTTGCAAAGGACTATATATATATATATATATATATATATATACATATGGCCATTCACACGCAGACAGCTCATAAGTACAGTCGGATTACTTCCACCTAGCACTGAATCCTGACCGATGTATATATATATATATATATATATATATATATATATAACACTGATCTTTATTGTAATAGAGAGGATATATATATATATTCTTCACGACTCGACGACTTAATTATTGCAAAAAATCATAATTAGGCACTGTCAAAATGAAAACACGCGGCAAGAGCTTTCATGGTAATAAATTTTAATAACTGGTAGTTAAGAGAACGAGCTTAGCCGACGCTACTTCGCTATTGTCTTTCTCTCTCAATGAGCCTGACATATATATATATATATATATATATATATATAGCGGTTGTTATTGTAATACAGAGGATTAGGTTCTTCTACCTTTTCCCTAAAAACAGCATAGGCTGATGAAAACAAATCCCAAACATAACAAAAAAATAAATTCTTCACGTCAAAATTTTTATATTATTATTAAGAAAAATAAAAGCATTTTTCACTCTTTTAATATTTTTTAATCCGTTATTAAAATTTCTTACAAATGTTGCGTTATGTTGTTAAATTATTTATCAACGACTATATTTACTAAGCGAAAATTGAACAGCTTTATACAAATCATAAGGAACCAAGACTTTTAATTTATTTTTTATGTTTATAAAACGTGTCCAATTTGAAAGTTTTGATCACATTACATGACATTATCAAAAAAACGGTATCCATGACTATAATAAATTTAAATTCAACATTCCTATTATTAGATTACGAAGAATATTTTCAACATTTTTAAGATTACCGAGTACGTCAAAAATGATATAAACAAGTGTTTATCCGTCATTTTCTTAAATTATTTTTTAATAGATAACCTCTCCGTAAAACGAAACGACTGTCATTTTCTTAAATTATTTTTTAATTGATAACGTCTCCGTAAAACGAAACGACTGTCAACAACTTATCAGAGCTTGTTAAATGACGAACGTTGAAATGTGCATAAAACACTGTTACTGTTTGTTTTAAAAATCCATTTTTCTATTATTTTTACTTAAAATAAATAATATATTTCAAATCAGATTAATTTAACAAAGTAACAGACTTACAAATTTTTTACTAATATTTTTTTTAATCATATCGCCCCAAACAAGGCAGTCTACTGCCACTGGTGTGCAGGGGGTTACATATGTGGAAAGTTATGAGAAAGAGTGACAGGTTACAGGGGTTGTCAGGAAGTGGGTAAGAGAAGTATGAGAATACTGATGAGTGAAGTGGATGGAGAAAAAAGGATGCCAGTCATCGAGATAGGAAAGGACTATTGACTCCTGGAGATTGTAGCTGTCGGGGAAGCAAATAAACGGAAGGGAATTCCTCAGGCGGGAAGTGCGAGAAAAGAAGCTATTGGAGTAGAATTTACAATTTATTGGTTTCACACTAAAAGGGTGGGACCTAATTGCTATTCTTGTGGCTCGAATGAATTCATATATAGGGGGCACCAGTGAGTTAAGTGCATCGAAGCAGAAGCCGTGAAAATATTTGTAGAAGAGACACAGGAAAGCCTGTGAGAAAGTGACTGTATCTGAGCTGCCAAGTTGGGATCCATCATATTGCAGATTCTTTGTTGGATTTTGTCAAGGGCTCCTAGGTGGATAGCAGGGGTACCCAGTCAGACACAGATGGTAGATTTATATATGTGCATGATTGCTTCAGACGGGAAAAACTTCCTGGCCCTACACAGAAAACCAACCTACTAAGCAGCGTATTTATCTATGGATTCGATATAGTCATTCCACTTGAGGTCTCTTGTGTGAGTTAACCTGAGGAGGCTTTCAGGGAAACTAGTCTGATCTATGCAAATGGAGGGTAGGAGCGGTTGTATATTTTTCTATTATTTTTAACTTAAGGTAAATAATATTTTTAGTATCAGATTAATTTAACAAAGTAACAAATGTAAAAAGATTTTTACTAATATATCCCAAAATAAAAATTTTAAAAATAAGTGCGTTCATTTCTGAATGAGACCTGGAAGTTTAACTAAAATAGGACAATTATTTGATTTTTACTAAAATTTCGAAATTAATGCATTATTTTATTAATTTCAATTTAAGTCTAAATTAGCAAATATTACTCAAAAGAAGTTTCAAAAACCTATGTCATTTTTGGAAGATTTTTTAAAACAAAGAAAATTACATTGGGATGAAAGACGACTAAAGCGAGCACTAATAATCTATTTTTTAACCCTCTGTTTTCTGTTTAGTAAATAAATTCCAGAGTAATTTGCTTCTTTTTTTTAATAGTATCACCCCGAGCAAGGCGATAATGCCACTGATGTGCAGGGGGCAACATAAGAATAAAAAGATTAAGTAGAAGAGTGAAGATGAAGACAAACCAGCTGGAAAAGAGCAAGAGAAGGATGGGAATGCAGGTGTAGTGACAGTTGCAAAAGTGGAGAGAAAGGAAAGGATATATGGGGTGGTGAAAGAACTAGAGTTAAGTGGTTAATAGATGAGTATTGACATTGCATTTAAATTCCTGGAGGCTGTAGCCGTCAGGAAAGCAAGAATATAGAAGCGAGTTCCACAGGGAGGATGTGCGAGAGAAGAAGCCGCAGGAGTAGAATTGTCGTCTGCAATACTGGAAATAGTAAATTTAATCATTTAACTTTAAATTAAAGCTGAAATAAAAACGTACAAAAGCTTTGACATTTCGAAAAAATCATTTTAAATGTTTGGTATCGCCATAATCACGTAAATATCATATATCCACTGGATTTCTCATTCATGAACAACTGTAATGTTTGACGTGTTGAATTTGTTAACCACAACCTCCCAGTATAGCAACCTTTTTTTTAACATACTATATATTTCATGTGATTTGTGAACACAACTCTCCACATCTTCCCCGATTTTGTTGTACTAAATGCCTATGTTTGTTTCCGTTCTACAATCTATTCGCACAAATTCATTAAGTAATTTACCTGGTGTTTTAACCTGCCTTACTCGCATTCGCTCGGCTCAGTGAGTGTTAAATTCTTCGAACCATCTTTCCTCTTCAGATCCCGATATTTAATACCAGTTTTCTTTCGACTGCGAGCAGTAGTTGCTTTTTCAACTGCATTCATAAAAGATCCCACCATGTTATCCTCGTCGGTAGAAATACATCTACGTCACCACAAATCTTTTTTATATTTATGAAGAAATTAGGATGAGGTATTGTAACGACTTATACTGTTTAAATTGTTCAAACTGCTTCTTCATTTTTATTGTTATATCACGACGCTTTGGCTTTCTTGCAAAGTTACGGCAAGTAGAAATCAAATTTCCCCAGTGAAAGAAATAAAATGTCCGGTTTGAAATTCTAATCTGAGGAAGAACGGGATTAAAACAGCCAAAATGTTGTGAATATGACAATAAAGATGAGGACAACAGTCCGAATGATGTAAATAGTGTAAATAATTACAATATCTCAGCTGAGAAATATAGACAGATATTAAAGGTGAATATGGAACTAAGCATAAGAACAACACTCTGAAAAATAAAAAAAATAGTCTAAATAGTTACAATATCTCATCTTAGAAATATCGACGGATATTGAAGGCGAATACGGCAATAAAGATGGGGACAACAGTCTGAAAAATATAAATAGTTACAATACCTCATCTTAGAAATATCGACGGATATTGAAGGCGAATACGGCAATAAAGATGGGGACAACAGTCTGAAAAATATAAATAGTTACAATACCTCATCTTAGAAATATCGACGGATATTGAAGGCGAATATGGCAATAAAGATGGGGACAACAGTTCGAACAAGAAAAATAGTCTAAGTCGGGATATGACATATACAACTAAAATTACTGAACTGACAATGGTTCGGATAGCAGACTAACAACTAGTCTTGGAGCATTACGTCAAATTCCAAAACAAGCAGAAAACAATGTGAAAACTACACCACTGTGCCTAAAAAAAATCCACCATATTTATTGAATAACCCTCTTAAAAATCCTTATACCGAAAGATTTACGTTATTTATTGAATGACACTCGTAGAAGTCCTTAGACCGAAAAATTTACCTTATTTGTTGAATGACCCTCGTAGAAGTCCTTATACCGAAAAAGTCACCTTATTTATTGAAAGACCCTCGTAAAAGTATCTGTATCCGCCATCGAAAGAAGTCTATGACATCCACTTTAACACCGTGGTCTGAATATAGCAATGCTTGACCCTGTTGTGTGCGGTGGGATTGTCAATTGATTAACGCCTAAGCATTTGTTTGTCGAAGGATACGATATTATATACAATTGGCCATAGGTCAGCATCGCGTTGAAAGACCGGTTCCCGAACGATCAGCGAAGTTAAGCTATGTCGAGCCTGGTTAATACTTGAATGAGTAACGTCCTGGAAATGCATGCGGGTGGTGTAAAGGATAATGGTTCGGAATTGTTTATTGGAGAGTCGAGTTCCAATTCAGGTTGGGTTCGTTATGTTCACTTGCGCAAATATCTTTGAGAAAGAAAGGAATCCATCTTTTATGGGTTAAGAAGTGAATTTTGTATCATCGAATCATTATTACTGTGAAATAATAAAAAAAAATCTCACAGACTAAAATATTTTCGTGGTTTAAATAACCTGCAAAATGTTGATAAAGCATAAAAAACAGATTTAAAGAAAACGCATCTCTAAACTCTGCATGTTGAATTAACTTAGCACTATTTCACTTTTGGAAGGCATGAACCTTTCTCCTGCTCTCCACCCCGGAAATTTTTTTTTTTTTTTTTATAAGCGTTTCACCCCGAGCAAGGCATGTCACTGCCACTACTGCGCAGGGGGCTACGTAGAGTGGAGAAAGGATGATTAAATATAGGAAATGTCAGAGGGTGGGTGATAGGCGGGTAAGGATACCGAGAATGAGGGTTGGGTAGATGAGTGTTCTGAGAATAGTTGGGAGTTAGTGTGATAGGTGTCTATTGACCCTACATTTAAACACCTGGAGATTGTAACTGTCGGGAAAGCAGACTTGTGGAAGGAAGTTCCACAGGCGGGAAGCGCGAGAAAAAGAAGCTGTTGGAGTAGAACTTACGGTTACATCTTATTTGTTTAACTGTAAAAGGGTGGGACCTAGTTGCTAATCTAGTATCTCGTGTAAATTCGTGCTTAGGCGGCACCAGTGATCTAAGCTCATCGGAGCAGAAGCCATGAAATTACTAGATTAAATAACAAGATCAATTAGGTTGTTAAGCCTTGAATCGAAACTTCTCCAGGAGAATAACTATTCTTAATAAAAACCTTTCAAAAGAAATCATGTAAACTCATAAAAGTAAAAGAATATGTAGAGAGCCATGGTCATCTGTAATTGAAATGAAAACAGTGATGTCACACACACTGAATCTATCATAAAAATCTAAAATTAAGAATTAATAAACCCAAAACACCTTCGAATATCTCAGTGTATTCATCAGTTATAATACATTTAGTAGATTTTCTTAAAAAACTGAATATAGAACAAGCTGTGCCTCAGATAGTTTCACACATTACCGCAAGTCGCTAAAATGTCAAAACATTAACACAAGAACGCGAGTAATTTTTGTCAAATCCAAGATTACATTCATTCAGAATTATCGGTCATATCACGTTGAAACACCGGTTCCCATACGATCACCGAACTTAAGCAACGTGAGCATGGTCAGTACAGAAATAAGTGATGACTTGGAAATACCATATGCGGATGGTGTAATTGACAACGAGTACTGTTAATCAGAGATTGTTAATTATATTATATAATATTACTTATATTATAATTAATATAATTATTTGTATCATAATTAATATTAAATTAATATTAATTGATATTATTAATTAATACTATTGATTTAATTATCAATTGATTTAATTAATATTATTTAATTATATATATATTATAAGTTAGATATATATATATATATATACATTTATATATATTTATATATATATGTATATTATAATTATTAATTAATATTATTTAATTATAATTTAATTAGCATTATTAATTAATTTAATTAATAATTAATTTAATTAATAATTAAATATTATTAATCATTAATTAATAATATTAATATTGACATTAATATAAAAATTAATAAATTCATTGTATAATAATTGTATTAATCAGATTGTTAATTTTATTGTTAATCAGAGATCTGAGTTCAAATATTCACTTAGGAAAAGTGCGAAAACCACATATTTTACCTCCAGCTATGAGTTAATTAGTAAGACTTGTATCACTAAATCCTCCAAGTATTCTACGCTTTGCGTTTACCTGTCTCCCGTTCTCTGTATCTGACCTGTGAGTATCAGATTTTCTAAACTTTCTTTCTTCATTACGTATCCCAGGAATTTCAGTTGTCTTTCCTGATGTTAAGTAAAAGTTTCCTTTCGTTTCCATTCTCTCATCGTTGAACACATTTTCGGTCCATAGTATCCTCATTATCCTTCTGTAGAACCACATTTCGGTTGTTTTACGTTACTCCTGCATGTTTGATGGGATCCTCCAGCAATCACTGTCATATTGAAGACCTGACAGTGCACAGAAATCCAATAGTCTCTTTGTTTCTAACGAAAATTTCTTGTCTCTCAATACTCTACTTATCATTGGAATGCATCCTTGGCCATGCTAATTTGACTTTGGATCTCGGTGTCATAGTTTTCGTCTTCCAATTGAACATTTCTAAGGTTAGCGACCTATTTTGCTGAAAACTTGTTTTAAAAGCATTTTTTAATGTTTCAACTGATACTAATGCTAACGGATAAATGCTAATTGCTTCCTTGTAAAACAAATACTAGTCTTACCAATCTTTTTCTATATTCCACGTCATCCCAGGATGTAAAGTTTCATAGCTCTTCACAATTTTCTGTTCTTTGTAGCTCTTAATAACTTCTGTCTTTTTTTGCTATCTCTCTTACACACCTACTCCGACATTTATCCACTCAAGCTTCCCAGGTAGGTTACGAGTTATTTTCCTCTGACCCTCATTCTTCATTCACTCCTGTGAGTATCAAATTTTTCAAGCCCTCTTTCCTCATAATGTAACCCTGAAATTTCAACTGTTTCTTTCTGGTGTTAAGTATAAGTTTTCTTTTTATTTGCCATTGCCCCTAGAACTTCATCGTTCCTCACATGTTTGGTTCATGATATTCATAGCAAACTTATGGAGAAACACATTTTCGTTGTATGAAGTCTCTTTTTCATCTCTAAGAGGATTTTACATAATTCACTGCCATATAGTATTGTTGGTGCTACAGTACTTACGAGGAGCAAGTGCTGTGAGCAATCCCCTTAGATTAAAAACTAGACCTCTCTAAGTGCAAAGAACTCTAGATTTTGAGTTTGAGTTTTGCTTAACGGGATATCAACATCTGTGGGTTATTTAATGCCAAAACAAAGTGGGGTTTTAAAGAATTTTTTTTAATTTTCATTTGGCGGACCTGAAGAAGAATACCACCACCTTTAAATTTTTGTTTTTCATTTTTTTTTTTTTTTTTACTTTTTTTTCAGTGCAATCTTATCGATTACAACCTAAACTCTCAGATTGACTAAAAAAAAAAAATTGAAAAATTTCAATATTTTAAACAATTTTAGTGGGTGGGGGGTTAGTTTTTCATACAACGTTATAGTAAATCGATCCTTCATTTTAAAACCACACGCCGGTACGACATTACCACCACCTGTGAGTTTGTTGATTATGATTATTTTTTTTACTTTTTTCAATGCAATCTCATAGATTAAACCCTAAACTTTCCGATTGACAAAGAAAATTTGGAAAAATTTCAATATTTAAACAATTTTAGGGATCGTGGTGGGGGGCTCAGTTTTTCATACAACCTTTCAGTAAAAATCGATCCTGTGTGATTAACTTTTTTGGTTGCTCATATTAAACAACTGAATCCTTTGCGAAACTTTTGAATGAAGCCATTCTTGGAGTTTCCGAGGATTATGCCATCATAAAAACTGAACAAAACTTGAAAAAGACAAAAACAAGAGCAAAAACTCGTCAACAAAAAAAAAAAAAAAAAAAGAAACAAAGCGACCTCAACGCGATTGGTTCCAAAATGGAGAATTGATTTACTATAACGTTGTATGAGAAACTGATCCCCCTCTAAAATTGTTTAAATATTGAAATCTTTTCAACATTTTTTTATAATCGGAAACTTTATGTAATAATCGATAAGACTGGGCTGAAAAAAGTAAAAAAAAAAATAAAAAAATAAAAACAAATTTAAATGTGGTGGTAGTTTCCTTCAGGTCCGCCGATCAGATATAGTGAGAAGGTTGATTTAGTCAGATTTTAATGAGAACTTTTTGTTTTTATTTTTTTTATTTTAGAAAACTGAAAATGTCTTCTAGTTTTGTATTCAAAAATGTTTTGCTGAGAATAATTTATTTTCCTTCAAAAATGTATTGTTGGTAATATTTTTCTTAAAAAATGTATGTTTTTCTATAAAAGTCTATTTTTATGTATATATTTCTATAAAAGTGTATTTTTATACTTTCACAGTGTTTTGACCCCGGTTTAGGGGTTAACTATTTGTCAATAGCTAGGACCCTAACAGGTGCTACAACTCCGGGTCAGAGTAGACCTGAAAACAATAGCAATTAAGAGGTGGTTCCATGCTATTCATAACCTCCCAAAAAGAGGCCTTGCTGCTGAATGCAATTTACCGTCATGCCCAGAACAAGAAAAAACTCTAGATGGCTCAGTTAACTAGAAATGATATCTCAATAAATCACCGCAGAGAATGTAAAGGGAGACCACTCATTTTCAATCCCAAGAAAATTAATTACTTCTAGCAATTAAATCTTACTATTATTAATAAATGAACACCTTGGCGTGGTATAATGGTTAGCAAGCTCGTCTCGATAGAATCATTATAACTGAGTAGTGAGTTCGATCCTCATTGGATACACCCTACTTTCGGCCGTGTGTTACGTTTAAGCTACGCTTAGAAAATCACCTTCCTCCAGGTTTGGGGGGTTGGGCGCAAGGCTCACAAACCTGCCCCATAAAAAAACAGTTTGTTACGGAAACAGCAAAAACGCTGCCCTACATACCATTAGGTGTAAGAAAATGTTTATTTTATTTTATTTTTTATCATTAATAATATATTTATAGGTTTTCCCGTAAAATAAGTCAACTATTTAACATGATTAAACAGATTTAAAATGGAGGATATATCTAAAGAATAGCTGTTGTATTACAATATCTCGATTGACGACTGTCATCGATTTCATTTGTCAATATGACCTCTCAGGCTCCTTGCTCATGCTCATTCAAGTTATCTGCAGATGTCGGGAAAATGAGTAAACGGATAGAGTATGGCTTCTCCAGGTGTCCGATCTTCTAAACTCAGAAGGAAACTTAATCAGACACCCAATTGCCGTGCTTTTTTTTTTTTTTTTGGCTTCTTCAAATTGTGTGCTTCTTGTCATCGACACAAATATTGGTTCTGAGACCAACGATCGTACCGATCTCAAATCAGATCAATAAATGAATCTTGGTTTATCGTGTTTCCCCACATAAAATTTTGTTTCAGAGGGGCACCACGTTAGCTTCTACCCATTTCAAGGGGCACCACGTTAGCTTCTACCCATTTCAAGGGACACCACGTTAGCTTCTACCCATTTCAATCGAACCAAAAGATCAAACACATGATTAAATTCTGCACCTTTGTATACAGATGAAAATAACATCTCTACGGATAATAGGCGAATACGAGTGGGTCTGTGCTGACAAAAATAACGGCAACATGATTATATTCCCATGGTGTCTAAAATGACAGCGACATATATATTGATATAACTACTAAGAATATCTTACATTAAAACATAAGAAGAAAATATAAACTCTTCTATGCACGCTTACATCTTTTAAGTTACGCCATTCAAACTTTCTAGGGACACATATCTACAGGGAAGCCAGGTCGACACATACTTTTTGAGTTTACGTTCAGCAATTTTCCCTTTTGCACTTTTTGGCCAATGGAGCCGATTGTTTACATTTGCTCCGTAAAACAGCTAAGATTTAAGATGGTTGCTGAATTACGTCACAGAAATCAAGTCACGCGTGTCAAACGCTACTAAAATAATTTTTATTAAAAAAAAATGAGCCTTTATATTTAATTTTTATTCCGACGTTTTAAAAATTCATATGGTCAACAACAAAAAAAAAAAATTGAATATTTTTTCACGTAATTTTGAAACAAATGAAAAAAAGTGCCATTGGTTAATTTAATTATTTAAGTCTTTTTTTTCAGATTTCATAATTCATACTTCAGAAAATAAAATTTAAAAAAATAAAGCTTTAACAAAATAAATAATTTTTATTTTTATGTTAAATTCATTTAGTCAACAAAAAGTGTAAATATTTTCCCCCGTAATTTTGAAACGAAAACAAACTCAATGTTGTTTACAATGTCACATTTAAGTATATGTCTTTTTTTAAAGTTTACTTATTTCATATTTCAGAATATAAACTTTGGAAAAAAAAAAGCTTTAACAAAATTAAATAATTATTATCTTTATGTTAAATTCATTTAGTCAACAAAAAATGTAAATATTTTCCTCAATAATTTTGAAACAAAAACAAACGCAATGTTGTTTACAATACGTGTGGCACGCGAGGCAGAAACACTGGAAGAGCGTCATTCCCGACGTGTCCGTGATGTAAGTGCGACACGTAAAATGTTCTACTAAAATGTTCTGAGTTGCACGGGCAACGCCGGGCTATAATTCTAGTATATATATAAAGTACAAACAAATACACAACGTATACGACATAATTATTGCAAACAAAAAAAAAAAAGAAAATAATAAGGCACTGTTAAAGAGCGAACACGCGACGAAAGCGTTCATAACTGGAAGTAAAGTTAATCACTGGCAGTAAAGAGAATGAAATGAGCCGACGCTGTCTCACAGTTGTCTCTCTGATGGATTGCGCCTCGATTTTGTCATTCTTTCATGAGCCTCACACACACACGCAGCGCGCTCGCGCACGCACACACACACACACACACACACACACACACACACACACACACACACAGAGGGCCATAGCTGATGCTAAAAAATGAATGGGCACAGAAATAACGGATTTATTAGTTCACAATGTGATGACGTCATCAGTGGCATCCGTTTCCAGAAACTATGATTTTTGCGGATTTTTTCGGCTATTCCAATGGAAATTAGGCACAGAACGTGAACGAAAGCAGGAAATCGGGTTCGGACTTTCTGAGTGTAACCAGTCTTTTCTCCCAAAATTAATAAATAAACAAACAGATTTTTACTGCGTTCATTCGGATGTTTTCTTCGTCTTTCTTTATTCTTTCTTTCTTTCTTTCTTTCTTTCTTCGTGAATTGTTTAGTTTGATTTCTGCAGAAGACATTTTTCCTTGCCCGGATTTTCACTATGAGTGCACGGATCGGCCCGGACCTGTGCCCGGTAGTCAGATACGGCCATGGACACACACATAAGAGGACCTGCATATCAGAAGTAATAAACCTCTTATCAATTGCACAGGTTACCAAATTTCTGGACGCATACTACAACGCGTTTAGAGTGTATATTTGAAATATAATTAGATAATGCACATAATTACTTCCCTTGAACATTAAATTCCCTAAATGTTTTTTTACGTTATTTTAAAAATCTTTCGCAACTCTAAATATTCCATATCTGATAATTCACGCCTCTACGCGATCACATATTTTCAGGCTTGCACGTGTTTACATTATTACTTCCCTTGAATTGAAAAAAATATCTTAACGTTTATTTACTTCTTCAAAATGTCGTAACACGTCTTTTTGCTACAAGACAATTGTTGATGTTTAAAACTGTAAATTTGGTCCTGATGATGAACGATGACGTTCAAAAGTACTCGGTTAGCCTATGGAAAATATTTGCATGAATATAATTCGTAAATAAAAAGCATCATTAGAAAATATGAGAAAATACAAAAGAAAATCTGCAATACTAAGTTGTCTCTATCATTTAATACAACGTGTTTAATATATATATATATATATATATATATATATATATTAAACACGTTATATTAAACGGTAGATACAACTTAGTCTTGCAAATTTTCTTTGTATTTTCTCATATTTCCTAATGAGGCTTTATATATATATATATATATATATATATATATATATATATATATATAGCTATGGAAAATCCCAAAGACTAACGAAATGTTTTAACAACCGACAATTTATTTGTTTGAACATTATGCTTAATCGATACTTGTATAATGCTCAAATAAATTACACACACACACACACACACACACACACACACACACATATATATATATATATATATATATATATATATATATATACTTCTTCAAACATTATTTTTAATCGATACTCGTATTTGAGGAGATATTCTGTTTTTAATGAAGCAGTTTAATTATATATTTATTTCTCCCAGCTTGCTTATTTATGACTATCAGTATAGACCGGCGTTGCACGGGTGTAATGAAAGCTTCAAAACTAATCCATGGTCCTGGAGCTCAGACTCTTTGGACGATGGCACAATTATTAGTTGTTTCCAGTTAAAGCGAAACCGTAGACTGAAAGAAAAAAGAATGGATGTAAGTCAAATTTTGATTTCCTGGTATCAATATAAATTAAGTTTTTTCGTCGTAAACTGAATTTTGAAGGCTAAAAAAATTCCTCTGAGTAAATGGTATCATGGCTGAGACTAAGAACTACAATTATACCTACTCAGAGCCAAACCCGAAGCAAAAACTAAAATAAAAGGGCTGAAAAAAATGCAGATATACAGGCAGATAAACAGACACACACACAAATATCTTGCCTTTTATATATATATATATATATATATATATATATATATATATATTATAGATTTTCTGCACTATTGTAAGAACTGCAACCTTGAAACTTCTGAATATCGTTTCTTATGTCTTTGTCTATGAGTGTATCAAATTTGATTAAAATCAGACCACTCCTTCTAGAACCGATTTTTTCGATTATTGATTTTCGATATTTATCGTGGGTAGCTCGACACAAATCCTAGCTAAGAACACCCGCAGACGCTTATAGTACAACTGTGCAAATTTTCAAGAAAATCGGTTCAGCCGTTTCAGAGTCTATACGTAACGGACACACAGAGACACACACACAGAGACAAAGTTCATTTATAAATAAGTTTAGATAAATTCGAATCCTGTCGAATGACACTATTTCGTAGCAAAATATATCGTAGATAATCAACCCGGTAGAAATAAATATATAAATTCTGCTGAATGACGCACATTTTTGTACAAAATTTATCGTAAATAATCAAGGCTGTGAGAAGTAAATATATAATAATACTGTTTGATTAAAAACAGAATATTTGCTCAAATAGAAGTATCTATTAAAAATAATAATCAAACAATTAAATTAAATATGTCGGTTGTTAAAACCATTTTGTTAATCTTCGGGATTTTCCGTAGCAATGTATGTATATATAGTTATTATTATAGTAGAAATGGTGGAAAAAATGCTGTTAGATTAGGGTGAATAACTGCAGAATATAGATCGTAACCTATCTCAAAAATGATTTATTGTTAAAAAGTTTCTCAGAGAAATAGCTTCGCCGATTTCTCTAGCAGCCAAATACATATTTAGAGATTCTTGATAAAATCCATAGAAGAAACAGCAACATTAGCAGTCCTGGTATGGCATATCGGCTTCAGTCACTTTCCCACTGCTGTTAAGTTGCTTTCTTGTGCTTTTTCTATAAAAACTTTCATTGTAATTGTTCGGATGATGAATATATACTAGGGTGATTCAATAAATAAGGTGAATTCTTTGGTATAAGGACTTCTAATACAAATAGAAGCTTACATTTTTTTTAATTTTTCAACGTAGTCTCCCAGCAGTGTCACACACTTTTTCCATCTGTGCACAAGCTTCCGTGTTCCCTCAGCGTAAAACCTTTGGACTGATATCCCAGCCAATTGCTCACAGCACTTTTGACTTTATCGTCACTTCCAAACTTCGTGCCTTTCGTAAAATCTTTCAAGGGACCAAACAGGTGAATGTCTAAAGGGGTAAGGTCTGGGCTGTAAGGGGGATGAGGGAGCAGTTGCCAGTCCAGCTCGTTGATGGTCTGCATCGTTTGGGCAGCTGTGTGAGGCCTTGCAGCTGACCTTTGAGTAGCCAAGGTCAACATGGACAGTTTTGTATGCTGTCCAAACAGATACGCTCAAAGATTTGCAATGCCATCCACTGTTACGCTTCTGTCAGACTAAATGATGCCATTGACTGATTCGATCACCTCAGTAGTCCTCACTTCTGTAGGCCTGTCTTCAACATTGCTCCATCATTCTTTAAACAATTTAGCCCACTTGTAGACATTTTTCTGGCTGAAATATGTGACACCATGCACAGTTGATATTCTGCTATGAATTTCAACTGGTTTGCACCCTTCAGCAACCAAAAAAAACTTGATAACTGACCTGTGTTCAATGCTGGAGAATGCTTCTTGGTCGGCCATCTTTGTTAATTTCCAAAACTTTTATTTTTTTCAATCAGCAAAAAAATTAAATCCTTTTGAAAAAAAAGTAAAGGAAAAAAAAATTAAAAAATAAGTAAGCTTCTATCTGTATTAGAAGTCCTTATACCAAAAAATTCCCCTTATTTATTGAATGACCCTCGTAGAGGTCTTTATACCGAAAATTCACATAATTTGTGGAATGACCCTCGTAGAAGTCTTTATACCGATAAATTCCCCTTATTTATTGAATGACACTCGTAGAAGTCCTTATGCCGAAACATTCACCTTATTTATTGAATGACCCTCGTAGAAGTCTTTATATCGAAAAAGTCTCCTTATTTACTGAATGACCCTCGTAGATGTCCTTATACCGAAAGATTCACTTTATTTATTGAATGACCCTTGTAGAAGTCCTTATACTGAAACATTCCCCTTATTTATTGACTAACCCTCGTACTTAATAGCTCTCTACAGGCTATATGTTTTTTTTTCAGTTGAATTTATATTTTCTTCAAAAATATAAATTCACTATCAGTCGTTATCTGCTGTGTTCCTGATTAGTTCTCTATTAGTTCTCGCTCATTAGTAAATATTTTGTTTTCTAATTCTTCAACTCCCAGCATTCTCTTTTGACGTAGTGGCTTTATTACCTTGCTTGGAGTAAATCCAATTAATAAAAAGATGATGACTGACAAGTAAGAGCGTTAGATAGTCTATGAAACGTTTGGTTTTCCGATAGACCAAACAAAACTCAGTCAATAAAAAAGCACCGGTCATCGACTGATAACCAATATTTGTTGAATTACATACGAGTATCTCCTCGTGCTTTTTGGCCAGATGAATCTAAATTCATGTCGGTACTTAGATAGGACGATTTAAGAACAATTCACATTTATATCGAATAAAACATTACAGTTATGACCAGGCGGAGGTTGACAGGTCGGTAGATAGAGATATGAACTGACTGAAATGTAGAACTCATTGTCACCAAATTCGAATTTAATAAATAATGAGAACTCATTAAGTTGTCGGCAGGTGATTTCGTCGGTCATATTCAAGTAGGTTCGGTCATAAAGCTCTATTTTCAGATCGGGGCAAGTTCTGGTTTTCCATCAGTTCATAACAGAAGCTACCAAGTTGAATAGTCTTTTGTGGTAGTGAGAATGTTGTTTGTTGTTACGCATCAGCCGTTCATACAAAGTGGAAGATTTCGGCATGTTAAGGTTTTTCAGGGCTTTATCTTGTTCTACAGAAGCATGATGATGATACGATAGACGGAGCATTTAAGCAACGGCAAAGTTTTAGAGAAAATGGAAACAAACAGGAAACTTATACTTAACACCAGAAGAAACAGTTGAAATTTCTAGGTCCTATTATGTGAAAGGAATGCTTAGAAAATCTGATACTCACAGGAAAGTTTGAGAGAAAAGGAATAGAGGAAAATAACGCATGCATAATAAGCTTGAGTGGATGGAAGCCAGAAGAGGTTTTGGTAGAAATAACAGAAAGACAAAATTTTGATAAGAGCTGAAAAGCAAAGGAAAATGTGGGGATCCAGAAGAAAGAGTCAGTCAAGTGCCATACGTGATACACGCTTTGGGCAATCATGTCTCGAAAGAGACATGACTGACTAGG
Organism: Ascarosepion bandense; assembly: GCA_037127315.1. Lineage (NCBI taxonomy): Eukaryota > Metazoa > Mollusca > Cephalopoda > Sepiida > Sepiidae > Ascarosepion > Ascarosepion bandense. The sequence continues at coordinate 6,469,894 of JBBBDQ010001775.1, forward strand.
CAGAAGATTATCCCGCAGTAGGTTACCATTGCTTTCTGCGGTAGACTGGTTGCCAGCCAAGACTATAGAACCCAATCTGTCCTGCCGTTTAACTCATAGCTGGAAGGAGAAGAGATAGATTGTATTACATTATTTTATCAAGTATAATTAGTAGGGGATCAGTTTATTACTTCATAACAATAGAAAACCGATCCCTCACTTTATGTCCAGTAGAAGTTTCATTTAAGTTTCCAACTATTATATTCAATCAGTCAGTTAAGTACCATACGTGATACAGGCTTGGAAGATCATGTTTCAAATGAGACATGACTGACTGGGCAGAAGATTATCCCGCAGGAGGTTGCCATTGCTTTCTACTTTAGACTGGTTGCCGACCAAGGCTATAAAACCCAACCTGTCTTATCATTTAACCGATAACTGAAGAGATGAGACGGATTAATACCTTTCCCAAGGGTACATGTGCTTAACTGAATGCAAGGAATTCAACTGAAATTCGAACTCGGCTCTCCGATTTGTTGTTCCGAGTCGATATTCACTGTACCACAACGCACATCCAGAAGGTAGTGACTTTCTCTAAAGTGGCATTTCTAGGAATTTCACAGAATGAGATAGGGGTGTTCGGAAAATCTTATACCCGGAGAACAGACTAAGGCAAGCGGGTTCAGAAAAATCAACGCAGTACATTCTTAATGGGCTTGAGCAAATGAATGACGGAACCAGGTTTTAGAAAAATAGAATAAAGCAAAATGTATTCAGAGTTACAAAGGTCAGGAAATTGTGGAGATCGCTTACGCCCTGAGGGAGGACACTTCACAAGAAGAAGATGAAAAAGATGGAAATAAATTATCATTAGGGCTAAATATCGTAAGCCTGTCGAATGCATAAAGAACACATCCAAAATATCTTATTTTTGCGCCCTTTGATTGTCACGTTCTTGTTTCACTCGCCAGCGGTGGAAATACCTACCCTTCACTTGCTTCCCTGATATCTACAACCTCCAAATGTTTAAATGCAATATCAATTGCCATCTTCTATCTTCCTGAATTTCACATCCCTTTTTCTTTATTTTGCACTCTCTCTACCTCTCTCTCTTTTTCTCTGTCACCCCTTAAATTTTTTTTAACAGATGACAAAAAACTCGGTACTGAAATCCGAAGTCGAATTTATAATCGAAAGTGCCTACCAAAATCTAAGCAAAGTATTAACCCCTTCTCCTTATATATATACGGTTTTTAACATAAGTGTCTTTTTCAGACTTAGGCGAATAAACACGTTCAAAATATAATGTTAAAAAACAGACGTGTTTATATGTTGATTTTGATTAATTTGATGCTCTTTTCAGCCTGAAATGAGTCCAGTTGTCAACTCATACGTCTAGTGGAGATCCTAGTCGCCACTCGGATACATCAAGGTGACTCAGTTTTTAGATACTAAATTAAAAACAGGAGAATGAAACGTTTTTTCCTAAAATAATTGCGGAGAATCGGCTAAGAAACAAAAAATTATCATTTGAAACAAAGAAAAGAATACTTAGCTGCTATATAAAATCAGGCCTCCTTTATGCCAACAGAGGTTGGACTATATCCTCACAGAAATAGTAGAAACTTGATACAACAACATATTTTAACAGAAGGATGCAGAGAATAACACAGACTGAACATGAAAGCAACGAGGAAGATTTAGAGAAAATGGAAATAAATATCCTTGGGAAAGGTATTAATCCGTCTCATCCCTTAAGTTATGGGTTAAATAATAGGACAGATTGAGTCCTATAGACTTAACTAACAACCAGTCTACCGCAGAAAGCAATGGCAACCTACTGCGGGATAATCTTCTGCCCAGTCAGTCATGTCTCTTTCGAGACATGATCGCCCAAGTCTGTATCACGTATGGCACTTAACTGGCTGACTGAATATAATAGTTGGAAACATAATTAAAACTTCTGAGTATAAAATGGGGGATCGGTTTTCTATTGTTATGGAGTAATAAACTGATCCCTCATTAATTATATCTAATATAATAATGTAATATTATCTATCTCTTCTTCCTCCAACTGCGAGTTAAATGGCAGGATAAATTGGGTTCTATAGCCTTGGCTGGCAACCAGTCTATCGCAGAAAGTAATGGTAACCTACTGCGGGATAATCTTCTGCCCAGTTAGTCATGTCTCTTTCAAGACATGATCGCTCAAGCGTGTATCACGTAAGGCACTTAACTGACTGATACGTAGCATCAGAAAGAGAGAATTGAAATTTCTAGTGCTCATAATGACGAAAGAGATCTTCGAAAATTTAACGTTTACAGGACAGATTAAAGGCAAATAGTACAAAGGAAGCAGCTTATAACCCACATTAACGAGCATAAACAAATGGACGACAGAACCGAGATTGGGAGAAGAAGCCAAGGGGCGACGTTTAGCAAGAAATCAGTCAGTTAAGTGCCATACGTGATACACGCTTTGGGCAATCATGTCTCGAAAGAGACATGACTGACTAGGCAGAAGATTATCCCGCAGTAGGTTGACATTGCTTTCTGTGGTAGTCTGGTTGCCAACCAAGGCTATAGAGCCCAATCTCTCCTGTTATTTGACTCATAGCTAGAGCAGGAAGAGATGTATTATATTTTTAAGTAGTAATTAGTGGGGGATCAGTTTATACTTCATAATAATATAAAAGTGATCCCCCACTTTATGTCCAGTAAAAGCCTTAATCATGTTTCCAACTATTATATTCAGTCAGTCAGTTAAGTGCCATACGTGATACACGCTTTGACCGATCATGTCTCGAAAGAGACATGACTGACTAGGCAGAAGATTATCCCGCAGTAGGTTGCCATTGCTTTCTGCGGTAGACTGGTTGCCACCCATGGCTAGAGAACCCAATCTGTCCTGTTATTTAACTCATAGCTGGAGGGAGAAGAGATAGATTATGTTACATTATTATATTCAGTATAATTAGTGGGGGATCAGTTTATTACTTCATAACAATAGAAAACCGACCCTCCACTTTATGCTCAATAGCAGTTTTAATCATGTTTCCAACTAGTATATTTAGTCAGTTAGTTAACTGCCATACGTGATACACGTTTTGTACGATCATGTCACTTTCGAGACATGACTGATTGGTCAGAAGATTATCCCGCAGTAGGTTGCCATTACTTTTTGCAGTAGACTGGTTGCCAGCCAAGAATATATAATCCAATCTGTACTATTATTTAACCCATAACTGGAAGGAAGAGACGGATTAAACCGTTGCCAAAGGGTATTTGTGCGTAAATGAATGCGAGGAATTCAACTGTAATTCGCACTTCGATCTCTCTTTCCGAGTCGATATCCACTTCAACTCAAATCACATGTCATTGCTTATCTTCGAACTCATGCCCATATCGTATTGTTCACACTTTTTGTCGGTACTACTCACCGGCCATTTTGTTTTGAGATGTGTGTCGAAGTGAATCTTTTATCTATTCTATTCTGTCCCTATATAGGAAAATCTCGCCTGGTGCTTATTCGGTACTCTTTAGTTATTGCTCAACATGTTTCCATTGTGTCTTAATCTGACAAACCTTTTCAGTCTGGTGGTAAGGCCCAGTATCGTGACCAAGTGAAAAGATTAAAAATTAACAAAACTTGTCTTATAGAAATATTGTATATTTAACTGTAAATACAACAGAAGAGTATTACACGACTAGTGCGTGTATCGGTTGTCCAGCGTTCAATCAATTCAGCTGTTCCCCAAAGGACTCCTACTATTTTTTTAGGAGGTGGAAGAGTTAAAAATAGACTCTTTAGAGGAAGGACACCACAACACCCAGACAATGTCGTTAATCTTGATCTGGATCAGGTTTATTTTTTCATTCTAGTTTGACTGGATGACTTCCATTGTTTTCGTGTCTGTCATTTCAAGGAATGCGCCGTAGTCTCCACGCATGTCAATGCGCGTTGGCGGAGTCTATTAAAAACATAGTTGGTTGTTTATGTTGATTCATAGATGCTTTTCCACCCTTTGACAGGTCTTGTAATTTGTCCTGCATAGTGCCCACACCACCCTCCTCAGAGGGCTTGCGCCCAGCGGGGGCGCCGGCTTAGTGTCAGTTCATAGAAGCTCTCCCACCCTTTTGACTGGTAATTTAATTATTGAGAGCAGAATTTCGGCAGTATTAGGTTGTCCCAAAAGTTCGTAAACACTTGCGAAATGGGTTTATCTGGTTCAGCACAATCGAGACAAGCGATGGGTTCAAAAAGGGCAAGAGACACCGTCGGTTCCAAAACAAGATCGATTCGGCAAGAAAGTCATGTTGTGCATTTGGTCGAACTTTGAAGAAATAGTGCATTTTGAGTTGATTCCGAATGGTCGTGCCATTAGTGCCGAACTTTACTGTCAGCAACTTGAGCGGGTCTACGAAAAGTTGAAGCAAATGTACCCGGCTCTGATCAACCGAAAGCGCGCTTTGATGCAGCAGGACAATGCCAAGCCACACACAGCCAGGAAGACCAAAGACAAGTTTGAAGAGCTGGACAACGTTGAGGTTCTGCCACATCCAGCCTACAGTCCTGACTGTGCTCCGTTAGATTACGGCCTTTTCTGCTCAATGCAACACTTTCTGAAGGGCCGCCGATTCGACTCGTTTGATGAAGTCGAGGAAGCAAGTCAAGAATTCTTTGATTCGAAGCCGGCTGAATGGTAGTTTGACAAGATCCGAAAGCTTGCAGATCGATTGTAGAAATTCTTGGAAAATGATGATCTTTATTTTGAAAAATAATTTTTTGTTGTTATTGCGAGTAAAGTTTCAATTTTTTGCAAGTGTTTTCTGGTAACCTTAGATTACTTGGCGAGTAAAATTTCAATTTTTTGCAAGTGTTTACGAATTTTCGGGACAACCTAATAAAATTAAAATGTTTAAAAAAATAATAGATTATTTACATTCTGGAATGAGTCCTTCGTTTCACTAATAAAATCAATTTTTGTAAAAAAATTTAATTTCTTAAAATTTCATTAATTTACGTGGCGGGGATAAGTAACAGTTGTATGTCCAGTTGTATGTGGCGGGGGTAAGTAAGAGTTATATATATATATATATATATATATATATATATATATATATATATATATATATATATATATTCCTCGGGAAATAGTTAACATTAGTAGCAACAACCAGAACCTGGCATGTAATAATTATTTTATTCATTAGTCAAATATCTGGAATTGTAGCAAACAAAATGCAATTCTGGATTCTGGATCAGGCTTTTTTTCACTCTCGAACCGATATCCACTGCATCACAGAGCACATCCACCATAATCTAGATGCCATATAAAAACAAAAATATAAGAGAGTATCCGCTAAAAATAACGTTTATTTTTATAAACATTATATCTATGTTTTTACGTGTTAGAAGTTGTAACAAAAGAAAAGAAAGGATTCATTCAAATGCAGAGCTCTATGAAAACACAAAATAAACTATGTACAAAAATATAACTAAGATATAAAAAACAGTAAACCTAGAGGTCTGGGTCTACTGGCGAACTGTTACGAAGGATGAGTAAGTTGGAGTCAACAATCTTTACAACGTTAGTGTTACGTGTTATAAGTTATAACAAAAGAAGAAAATGATTGACCAAATATCAGAACTAAATCACAGACAAATATTTAATTTACAAAATACACCAAGTAAAATATTTACAAATATACTATTTTTGTTGCATTCAAAACAAGAAACATAGAGTTTGTTACTGGCGAGTGTTACGAGAAGAGAAGGGGAAGGTAAGGTGTCAAAAATCTTTACCCAGTTAAGCCAGCGAAGTAGTTTAAGGGTCAATGAAAGAGTCCAAATAATTTAATTCCATGAGGTTCTCTTTCAGGTTTTAGTTGGTCGGCAACTTTTCTTGGAGATTCTTTCGGCTGGATGCACAGATTAACGAATCGAGCCGAAGTTGATAATGTTCGCAAATCCTTTTAACAACTAACTACTCTCTTCCCAAAACTTTATTTTATAGGGGCTAACACCTAATTTGTATATTTCTAGAATCCTTTCAAATTCTTTAGATTTTACTCGAACATTCTACAATCTCCCAAAACGTTCTGTTCGTAATTTCTCTAATTAACAACTACTTCATGAATTAAAACTATTTTGTAATAAGAAGTAGGACTCAATAGAATCCCTTACTGTAACTTTTTAGACATTATTAGTATTATTTTTTTTATATAAATACATCCTCTTAACATTAAGGCTAGCGAAGCAATCTAAGTACTGTTACTGGAAATCCACCAATATATGTATATATAGAATAATTTTTAGTTTGGTCAATGAAACTATTCAAAAGATCTATTTACTATGTTAGTTCCAGGATGTCCTTTTTTGGGGTTTTGTTGGTCGCTAATTTTTCATAGAGATTCTTTCGGCTTGATATAATATTCCACGAATCAAAAGCCGGAGATGATAATACCAGATATTTCCTTTTTACAACTGACAACACTCTTAAAAAAAAAAAAACTATTTTTATAGGGGCTAGCATCTAATTAGCATATTTCTCGAATCATGTAGATTTTTCTCGAATATACTGGAATGAACAAGAATCTTCCAAACGTTCTATTTCTAATTTCTCTATTTTATAACTACTTCATGAATGAAAACTTATTTGTATTAACAAGTAGGACCCAGTATAATCCCTTACTATAAATTTTAACCTTTTTGTTGATTTTATTAATAATTTTTATATATAAATGCATCCTCGTAACAATATGCATATGTGCATATATACGTTGATAAGGACGGAATGAGAAAGGATAGGGTCTCATTATATTTTATTTGACGGCTTATCAACACCCTGTGTTATTTTTAAAAAAGCCGAAACAAATTTTCATTTGCAATAATATACATATATTTTTTGTTTAAATGAAGAAATCAGGGAGCCGAGTTCGATTACCAGTTGAAATCGCTGGATTCCCTTACGCGCAAATACCCTTGACAAAGGTATTAATCCGTCTCTTCCCTTAAGTTATGCGTTAAATAACAGAATAGATTGGGTTCTACAGCCTTGGCTGGCAACCAGTCTACCGCAGAAAACAATGGCAACCTACTGCGGGACAATCTTCTGCTCAGTCAGTCATGTCTCTTTCGAAACATGATCACTCAAGCGTGTATCACGTATAGCAGTTAACTAACTGAATATAATAGTTGGAAACATAATTAAAACTTCTGAGCATAAAGTTGGGGATCGGTTTTCTATTGTTATGAAGTAATAAGCTGATCCCTCATTAATTATACTTAATATAATCATGTAATATAATCTATCTCTTCTCACTCCAACTGTGAGTTAAATGGCAAGATAAATTGGGTTCTATAGTCTTGGCTGGCAACCAGACTACCACAGAAAGTAATGGCAATCTACTGCGGGATAATCTTCTGCCCAGTCAGTCATGTTTCTTTTAAGACATGATCGCCCAAAGCGCGTATCACGTATGGTACTTAACTGACTGAATATTGAAAATAACAATTATTTTTTCCGGGTACAATTCCAACTAAAGTTGTGGTGAAGCTACAGTTTTTTCCACGTGCCCTAAGGGTATTTTCGGGTAAGTGAAGGTAATGAAAACGACTGACATTCGATCTCGGCTCTTCGATTTATTATTCCGAGCCGCTATCCATTACAAGACCCGCACAAGAGATGGAGAGGGGCTGATATGGCGAGAAGAAAAGCGTGAGGATAATTTCCTCGAAATTGAAAATCAATCATTATCTGGGGGAAAGAGGCAAATTACTGTCTTGCTGAAAGAAGCGTTTTATCCGTAAGTGCACTTCGAGAAACCAGCGCCTTGTAAAAAAAAAAAAAAAATAACAAAAACAAAATATGTTAAAACAAAACAAACAAAACTTGAAAACAAAATATAGAAATAAAGTCAGATTCCTGAAAACAGAAACTCAACTCAATTTCTTGCTTGTTTGGTGAAATATTCCACTTAACAACATTTTCCCCTACCTATCATTTAATCAATATTCAGCTATTTTAGGATTGGAGCTTGTGGAAGTGTTCTTTATTTACCGCCATTATTGTATATATAAAATTACTATTATATATATATATATACTAGCAGTATAACCCGGCGTTGCTCGGGTGTAATGAAAGCTTTAAAACTGATCCATGGTCATGGAGCGCAAACTCTTTGGACGTTGGCACGAAAGACTAAAAAGCAATATTTTTTTTCCAGTCAAAGCGAAACCGTAGATTGAATGAAAAATGAATGGACGTAAGTCAAATTTTGATTTTCGGTATCGATATCAAATAAGTTTTCCGTTGCAAACTGAATTTTGAATGCTAAATAAGTCCTCTGAGTAAATGGTATCATGGCTGAAACTAAGAACTACAATTATACCTACTTAGAGCAAAACCCGAAGCAAAAACTAAAATAAAAGGGCTTAAAACCTGATTTTGATCAGACCCGATGGGATACCGGGGTATCGATTTCCAATATCGGAGTCAAATAAGTCATCCAAGGATAAACTAGCCTAAATAAATCCATGAAAACTTAACGTACCTATCGGGAGTATAATTGGAGAAAATGAGTCTTATTGATGGCTTAATATCGGTTTTTGATCAGATTCGATAGAATATCGTGGGTATCGATTTCCGATATCGGGGAAAATGGGTCGTCTAAGAAGATCTATTAATGTTTGAGACATTAAAACTATAATTTTACCAAGTTAGAGCAAATTCTGCAGCAAGAATGACGATAAAAGGGCTAAAATCCAAATCTAATATATATATATATATATATATATATATATAAAGAAAGACAGGTAGAGGAGTATGCTAGCATAAAATGTTACAAAAGCTCTCACACAGACCAAAGAGTGAGGAGACTACATCAAGAAAGAACAAACTGAAAAAAAAGACAAATATACATATGAAATATTTCCTCCAAGCATAAAACCAAAGAAGAAATAAAATTAAGGAAAAAAAAAATGAAAGACTCTAAGAAAAAAGGCAACAACTCCCCACTACTTCACCTGCCACAACATAAATGCAAACACAAAACAAACCATATACTGCCATCAACAACACCAGCACTACCAACGACATCAACGACAACACATCCACCACTAACGACAACAGCATCACTAACAACAACATCACCACCAACAACAACACCATCACCAACGATGACACCACAACCACTACCACCAACGACAACACCGCTAACACGAACGACAACACCATCACCAACAACGACAACGCTACCGCCACCTCCAATAACACCTCCTACGATAGCAATACCACCGTTAAAGACACTACTACTACCACCACCACCAACATTGTATGACTGAGAAGTTGAGGCTTTTGGATGCCTGCGATGTCAGTGATTAAGACAACTGGAATGGTGGTCATTGAATTCAGTCAATCAGTTAAGTGCTATACGTGATAAAGGCTTTGGGTGATCATGTCACTTTCGAGACATTACTAACTGGACAGAAGATTATCCCGCAGTAGGTTTCCATTGCTTTCTGCGGTAGACTGGTTGCCAACCAAGGCTATAGAACCCAATCTGTCCTGCCATTTAACTCATAGCTGGAGGGAGAAGACATAGATTATATTACATTATTATATTTGGCATAATTTATGGGGGATCAGTTTATTACTTTATAACAACAGAAAACCGATCCCCCTCTTTATTTTTAATTTTTTAATTATGTTTCAAACTAGTATATTCAGTTCGTCATTTAAGTGCCATACGTGATACACGCTTTGGGCTATCATGTCTATAGGACCCAATCTGTCCCATTTAACCCATAACTGGAGGGAAATGACTGATTAATACCTTTCCTAAGGGTATTTGTGCGTAAGTGAATGCGAGGAAATCAACTAGAATTCGAACTCGCCTCCGCGAATTGTCGTTCCAAGTCGATATCCACTCCACCACAACACACATTCTGGTCAGAGAAATACCGTACACGAATATGTTTGCAAAACGGGTGTAGAAAGATAGCATTAGAAATTTTATCAGAAATGGTATTGAGAGAAAAATAATCGCAGACTGCAGAATAGTGTCACTTTGGGTTGCTCCCCGCTAGTGCTAGCAGGGACAGCAATCCACGCATGATACAGCACTGCAAGAACTCTAGACGCTACGCAAGATTTCGGGCGTCTAACCACGATTTGGGGAGCAGCAACCAGAAAACTGTCAACCCTGTACACTCAATATGAAGCGACGTAGTCCCCATCTACACATATCACAAAAAGATATTGATATCATCGCTATTAAGGCCTCAAAATGAGAAAGGAACCTTAAACAGGAAACAAGGGATGAGCCTTTACTTCAGTTCAAGATGGCGGAGAGCATGGACCAGACGATAGAGAAGCCTATCTTCTTCTTCTTCTTCTTCTTCTTCTTCTTCTTCTTCTTCTTCTTCTATGTGCTCTGTCCCTTCAGGACTTAGGCGATCACGTCTTTCCACGTCTCCCTATCCCTGGTGGCTCTTAGCACGCCTTCGGATCTCTGTGTTTCACTTTCTACTTCTGTTAATATTTTAAAAAATTACTAAGATTTAATTTAGCAAAACTTGCTATATCAAAATTGAAACAAGAAGTAATAATCGCAGATATATCTGAGAAATCAAGCATAAGCTCCTAGTATGTCTTTCCAGCTAAATTACGTCTTAGAAAATTAATTCAGTTCATTTATTTGGAGATTGGATCATCGGTGAATTAGAGTGCTCATCAAATATAAGGGAAAGACTAGATGCAACCGAAATGGGGTTTTACAGAAGGATGCTCAGAATATCACGGACCTAACATGCGAGCAACAATGAGGTTTTGGAGAGGAAGGAAACGAAAATGAAACTAATATTTAACATCAAGAAATGACAGCTGAAGTTCCTAGGATGTGTAATGAAGAAGGAGAGCTTAGAGAATCTGATACTCACAGGTCAGATGAGGGAACGTGTGATAGCGGAAAGCAACGCGTAACATACTTGATGTGCTTGAGCAAATGGATATCAGAGCAGGGTTTAAATGGAGTAACAGGAGAAAGTGTGTTAAGAGCCACTCGAAATAGGAAGATGTGGAAGGCCATGATCGCCTATGTCCTGAACAGGCACGGCACAGAGAAGAAGAAATAGGATCTTTAGAAATTTTTAACATGAAATAAAAGGTCTTTGCATGTATCCGCTAACATGAGGGTGGATTTGCATGCCTAGTTAGAGAACAAAAGAAGTCTGTTAAACTTTCAGCTTTGCACTTTGGGCGTAAGTTTACCAGTACAGGTGAGTAGAAAAGACGTAAAAATACGACACGGAGATCTGAAGGTGTATTGGCATGACCAAAAATTCATTTCAGAAACTGAGTAAAGTATTATGTGAGAGGAAACTTTTACTGGAAAAAAAAGGAGAGTGCAAGATTTTTATGTGATGTCTGTCCTTCAATATGGAAGCGAATGCTGGACAATCTCATCAAAAGTGAAGGAAAGACTTGAAGCAGCCGAAATGTGGTTCTACAGAAGGATGCTGAGGATACCATGGATGGAACGTGAGACGAGGTTTTGGAGAGGATGGGCACGAGAAGAAAGCTAACCCTTAACATCAGGAAAAGACAGATGAAGTTTTTGGGACATCGAACGAGAAACCGGGGAGCCGAGTTCGAATTCCAGTTGAATCCATTGTATTCCCTTACGCGCAAATACCCTAGGGAAAGGTATTAATCCGTCTCTTCCCTCCAGTTATGGGTTAAATAGCAGGACAGATTGGGTTCTATAGCCTTGGTCGGTAACCAGTCTACCGCAGAAAGCAATGGCAACCTACTGCGGGATAATCTTCTGCCCAGTCAGTCATGTCTCTTTCGAGTCATGATCGCCCAAGCGTGTATCACGTATGGCACCTAAACTGACTGAATGAGGAAGGAGGGCTTGGAGAACCTGATGCTCATAGGACAGATACAGGGGAACAGAGACAAGGAAAAGCAATGCATGATATATTTGATGTACTTCAGCAGATGTATGGTGGATCGGGGACTGACTGGGTTAACAGGAGAAGGAGTATTAAAAGCGATAATGGAAAGAAAGATGTGGAAGGCCATGAACGCCTACATCTTGAAGGGACATGGACAATAAAAGCCGACGTTTGGTGATAGTTTTTGAAGTCACTTCGAGCAAACAATTTTTACAAATTCTTATGATGAATGATACTTAAAAGGCACAATGGGTACATATTCCTTACATTAACAAGACTTTCCTGAGTCCGTTGTACCTTCAGATTAAGTTTATCGGTAAATATGGGTACCCGTTAAGGATAAAAGCAGATTATTCTTAAGCGGGTGCGTCTATTGACTTCCAGATTGATGTATTATGTTTTTAAGTCTCTGATCTTCGAACTTTTAAAAACCCAAAGTATAACACCCCGATTGGTTAATTATCCTTCCTCTTTCTCATGTGTATTCGTCTCTACTACATCTGTGCTGAACGGGTCCCGGTTCTGATTATTTGCAAGATTTAGGACACGATCCTTATTTCGTACGTAAGTAGGTGCGCGTGTTGCCCTCAACATAGATTTGACCATCTGCACGATTACATCTGTATTTTCCTGTACAATTGAGGGACAAATTTGCTAACTAGTTGTCAAACTTCTGTTTACTCTCATGCCTTCCCTAACACAACGGTCTTTCTCGAGGGCAAAAAAAAAAGAAAAGAAAATGAAAACACTATTAAGGAAACAAACCTTACAATGGTGCCCCGTAAACAGAGAAAAAACTTTTCGAATTGTAATACTTTTATTTTAATTTTTTAAGAAACGGTATTATCCTTATTGGTGAGTTTTGCACAGGCATAAGGATCACAGGTGCCATTTACATTTTCATGTCCTGCTGATCCAAGTCGGCACCATTTGGTTTTGATTTCCGGCGGCGAAGCATCCGTTCGGTTTTAATCTCCGGTAATCTTCGGTATTTTGGGGCCCAGCAGCTTTTCAAAAATATTATGGGATGGATTGCTTGCATCTTTTCTTGTGTCGATTTTCATTTCCTTTTTTTCTTTATTTTATGTTTTCTTTCAATCTTACTTGTTTCTTTTATGGCATCTTTCTTTCATTTCCCTTTTTCTTTCTTTTTTCTTTCTTTTTCTTTCGAATGTATCTGTTTCTGTCATTTTCTAAGTTTTTTGCATTATTTATTTTTTTCTTTCTATTATCTTCACCCTTCTTTCTTTTTTTTTAATTACCGACAAAACTTCATTTTCGCTTATCTTATAATTCTCATTCTTTCTTTGTATTTTTGTCTAAACTCTATCGTTTTAGCTTTTTTTCCTATCTCCCAATGCAAAACCTCTACTCCTTTCTGTGTTATATTACAGTCTGAGGCACTTTGGTTTTCTTTCTTATTTTCATTCTTGGCTTATGGGCTTATTTATTTTCTTCTTTATTTCTTCTTTATTTTTGTTATTGTCTATGCTTTTTCTTTTTCTTTCTTTCTTTCTTTGTATTCTTTTCTATATTCTTTCATTATATATAAACTTCATTTCTTTCTTTCTATCTTTCTTTTTTTCTTTCTTTATCTATAAACTCCCTTCCTTCCTTTCTTTCTTTCTTTCTTTCTTTATAAACTCCCTTCCTTCCTTCCTTTCTTTCTTCCTTTCTTTCTTTCTTTCTGATTTCTTTCATGATATATATTCCTTTCTTTCTTTCTTTCTTTCTTTCTTTCTTTCTTTCTTTGTATTCCTTTCTAATTTTTTCATTATCTTTGAACTCCATTCCTTTCTTTCTTCTTTCTTTCTTTCTTTCTTTGCATTTTTTCTAATTTCTTTCATGATATATATTCCTTTCTTTCTTTCTTTCTTTGTATTGTTTTCTAATTTTTTTCATTATCTATGAACTCCATTTCTTTCTTTCTTTCTTTGTATTTTTTCTAATTTCTTTCATGATATATTCTTTCTTTCTTTCTTTCTTTCTTTCTTTCTTTCTTTCTTTCTTTCTTTAATTTCTTTCAATATCTATAAACTCCATTCTTTCTTTTTTCTTTCTTTCTTTCTTTGTATTCCTTTCTAATTTCTTTCATTATCTATAAACTCCATTTCTTTCTTTCTTTCTTTCTTTCTTTCTTTCTTTCTTTCTTTGTATTCCTTTCTTATTTCTTTCATTATCTATAAACCCATTTCTTTCTTTCTTTCTTTGTATTCCTTTCTATTTTTTTTCGTGATATATATTTGTTTTTGTTTTTCTTTGTACTCCTTTCTTATCTCTTTCATTATCTATAAACTCCGCTTCTTTTTTCTTTCTTTCTTTCTTTCTTTCTTTCTTTCTTTCTTTCTTTTAGATTGTTTTGCTTTTATTTCCTGTTTTTTTTTATTTTGGTTCAATTCAATTTCAAGAAAAATAAGCCAACGTTAACACATTTACACATAATTGGCTTCTCTGAATATCATTTTTAAAACAAACCCATAACGACAGACATGTCATATTATCCGATGACCTTTAAATCACAGAATTCAAATCAAAATTATCGCTGGCCTCAAAGAACGATTGCCGAAGATAAATTGTTTAAAGTTCTATTTAAACAAATTTAATTAAGTAAATAGAAGGATCTGTTTAATTGCTTGTAATTAATTTATTCATAGATTAATATCCGTCATAGATTTATTTGTTCGGTTGGTGAATTCTGCGGGGTGTCAACACCTGGTTGAAATCATTTCTTTTTTCTATAATTGTCGATTAAATACCTGAATGTGCGTTGTGGTGTCGTTGATATCGCCTCGAAACAATAAACCGGAGAGTCGAGTTTGAATTCCAGTTAAAAGTACTTTGACTCCTTGTGTTTACTCCTACTACTAGATTGGCATTAAGGTCCCACTTTTTTACCGTCGAAATAGTTAAATGTAACCCCGTCTTCTACTCTAGGCATCGCGTGAGCAATTGTCTATAAAAAAGATCTCTGTAAAATAATGTAAGGTTGATGGTAGGAGAAAATGGTTTCATATAAACTGCGTCTAGAGATTATATGCAAGTTATAAATTGGTATAAAGAGTTGCGTCTTAAAATTCCTATTATGATGTTGTTTAGATTCTACTCAATATTATTAAATTTGATATATAGTGATAGAGAAAACTATTGTTTTTGGTTGGAAAAAACTTTACTAAGTTAACAAAACAGACTATTCAGATTGCCAGTGTTTTTTTTTACAACTATTAATTTTGGTATTTTTACATTATTATACCTTGTAAAACTAATGCACAAAGATAATATGAAAAGATTTTAAAACAATTTCTTAAACGAAAAACGTAAAAAAAGATTTCATTTTAAAGATAAAGATATATTAACAAAAAATAAGAAGAACCTTCTAAAATTCATTGTAGAAATTTGCAATTTTAGCGGCTGGTAAGTTTTTTACAACAACTTTAACTGCCTCCCAGAGGTCACACTTGCTGTTGAATTGCCTTCCATTAGAATAAATATCTCTCTTGAGGATGCTTCACAGGTTCAATGGGATTCAAGTCACAACTATTTGAAGGCCAGTCCATGAGAGAATCTTCAACAAATCCCTTTTCTTTCAATCAGGATTTAGTAAAATTTGATGCATGAATTGGTGCGTTGTCTTGCATAAAGATCATAGATCTACACTTGGCTAAATACTGGTTATCAAACCATTAAAAGAAATATTGCTCTAGAAAATCACAGTAACTTTTGGAATTCATTTTAACCCCGTCTTTCAATTTAAATGGACCAACGAGCTCATTACCAATAATCCCAGCCCATATCATGATCCAACCGCCGCCTTGTTGACGTTTAAAATCATTTCTTGAGTCATGTTGCTTGCAAACGCATCCTCGAGCCCATCCATCGGTCCCATCGAGGGTCATCCTTGATTCGTCTGTAAAAACACTTTACTGAAATCAGTTTTCATGTAATTTTTACCCACTGCAATCTTTTCTTCATTTTCTTTTTCTTAAAATGGGTTTCTTTATTTGATTTTTTACATCAACAAACTTTCTTAATGCTTTACACCTTGTTTCTCTAAATAACTAAAAAACAACCGGTATCGTCCCAGTTTTATCAAGTTTACACCTGGGAATTAAAATAAGATAAGTGTAAAATAAATAGAGGATGGCTAATGAGGGAAAAATGCAAGGAAATCTAGAGCCCAATCACATTCAAATCTATCAAACAATCCCTCTGCTTACAGAGAGATGGCTTGTGGGATCTGATGTATAAGGACTCTAGAAATTTTAAGTGATTTGAAGAGTGGGACCTTGATAAGATAGAAAAACGGTCCACACTAAATCCAGAGACACAATTCCTGCTATTTATCAACGCCTGGATTTGAGAATAAAACAACACTTACCTCATAGGATTTTGAATCTGACTGCCAGCAATGACCGACTAGTTAATGCATCCTGGTCGTCTAGGAATTATATATAATATAACATAATAATATATCTATCTATCTAAACTCATATAATAAATGGAACTTTGTCTGTGTGTGTGTGTCTGTTACCTGTTAGACTCCGAAACGGCTGAACCGATTTTCTTGAAAATTTACACAGTTGTACTACAGGCGTCTGCGAGTGTTCTTAGCTTGGTCTTAGGTCGAGGTAACCACGATAAATATTGAAAATCGATAATCGAAAAAATCGGGTTATAGAAGGAGTGGTCCGATTTTAATCAAATTTGATACAGTCACAGACAAAGACATAAGAAACGATATTCAGAAGTTTCAAGGTTGCAGTTCTTACAATAGTGCAGAAAATCGATACTATATATATAAAAGGCAAGATGTTTGTGTGTGTATCTGTTTATCTGTCTGTATGTCCTTTATACAAATTAACAATTTTTTTTTTCATTCTTCACTGCTAGATATATGTTTCACCTCTGCGCCTGACGCCTGTCAAGTCTCGCAGCTTTGCCCTCTCGGCAACTCCGACCACGCTGTAGTCTCTCTCAGTATTTCTTTCCAATCTCACTCCCCCCAGGACCCCCCTACTTATAGAACCTCCTACCTCTACCAAAAAGCTGACTGGGATGTCTTTCGCGATTTCCTCTCCGACGTCCCTTGGGGAAAAGTGTTTGACCTATCAGTTGATGACTGTGCCTCTGAGGTCTCGTCATGGGTGAAAGCTGGCATTGATGTCTTCATACCCACCAGGAAGTATTGCTGAAAACCTCATTCCTCTCCGTAGTTCTCTCCGGCCTGCTCAGCCGCCATTGCCTACAGGAACCATTACTTCCGTCTATTCCGGAGACAGCCAACTGATCACAATAGGCGCCTGTTCACATCTGCTCGCAATGAGTGCAAGAGAACCCTAAATGAAGCCAAACAGTTGTTTGCTGAGAGAATGCGACAGCACATAGCTGACTGTAAGTTCGGCTCCAAGGACTATTGGAGGATTTGTAAACGAGTGCTCAACAATAGGAAATTCTCAATACCTCCTTTAATCCATGGATTTGAGGATCTCACGTCATCTGCGGACAAAGCTGAGTGCTTTGCCCACAGATTCTCATCCAACTCTACATTCGACTCGTCCGGAGTACACCCACCCGACTTCCCTATTAGAACTGAGGCCAAACTTCACGATGTATATATTACCCCGACAATAGTATCCAGAGTAATTTCAAAACTCGACCCCCATAAGGCGTGTGGAGACGATGGAATCCCGGTGATAGTCCTTAAGAGGTGTGCTCCTGAACTTTCCCCTGTCTTCTCTAAACTATTTAACTACTGCCTTTCTGCTTCCTGCTTTCCTGCATGCTGGAAATTCTCTTCAGTCTTTCCTGTATTTAAGAATTGTGGTGAACCCTCGGACCCATCCAACTATCGCCCTATCAGTCTTCTACTGATATTCGGGAAAGTATTCGAGGCTATAATCAATGCTGAAATAGTTCATCATCTCACCGCCCACAAACTGTTCTCCGACAGGCAATATGGATTCCGCTTTGTCAGGTCCACGGCCGACCTGCTAACAACCGTAACGGAGTACATGCTACAGGCCCTTGATGAGTCTGACGAGGCTCGCGCGGTTGCTCTGGACATCTCCAAGGCTTTCGACAGGGTTTGGCACTCTGGCCTCCTATGCAAACTACGTGGTTATGGTATTACCGGTCGCTTGCTTGACCTACTCCAATCTTTCTTAAATAACCGCAAAATGAAGGTCGTTCTGAATGGGCGTGCCTCTTCGTCCTACAGCACGAATGCTGGTGTCCCACAGGGCTCTATCCTGGGCCCGACGCTCTTCCTTATTTTCATCAACGACCTCCCAGATGAGATCAAGTCCCAAGTAGGCATCTACGCAGATGACACTACTATATACTCCCGCTCCAGTAAGAAACCTGTCGTGGCGGACAGACATAATCTCGCTGCTCACCTTGAGCGGGATCTACACTCTGTGGTGAACTGGGGCAAGAAGTGGCTTGTCAACTTCAATTCATCTAAGACCAAGCTGTTGTCTGTCAACCATTACAGGCAACCTCTCCTGCTTCCCATAAGCATGGACCAAGCGATTCTCCCGGAGAGTAATACACTACGCCTCCTCGGACTTACCCTGTCCTCAGACCTCAAATGGAACCACTATATTGAATCCATAGCAAAATCTACTGCTAAGAAGATTGGGTCACTATGTCGATCCAGGATGTTTTTCCACCTGAATCCATCCTGCATATATACAAGTCAACCATCTGTCCGTGCATGGAGTACTGCTGCCATTTATGGTCAGGTGCCCCTGCCGTTCTCCTCAGTGTTCTTGACAAGCTCCAAAGCAGAGCCTGTAATGTGATAGGTACTGATCTGGCGACTCGACTGCAGCCACTTCCTCATCGTCGAAATGTGGCCTCCCTTTGTCTCTTCTATAAATACTTTCATGGCTTCTGCTCTAATGAGCTTAAGTTACTGATGCCTCCTCAACAGGTGTTTACTCGTGCAACCAGACTGGCAACTGGGTCCCACCCATTCACAGTCAGGTTAGCCAAATGCAGACGACAATTCTACTCCTGCAGCTTCCTCTCTCGCACTTCCCACCTGTGGAACTCGCTCCCGTATTCTTGCTTTCCTGACAGCTACAACCTCCAGAAATTTAAATGCAAAGTCAATACTCATCTACTAATCACTGGACTCTAGCTCTCTCCCCTCCCCTGTATAACCTTCCCTTTCTCTCCACCTATGTACCTGTCATCACACCTGCTTTCTCAGCTTTCTATTGTTCCCTTCTAACTAGTTTGTACTCCTCACTCTTTTCTAATTAATCTTTTCACATTTATGTAACCCCCTGCACATCAGTGGCGTTTCCGCCTTGCTCGGGGTGAAATTATTAAAAAAAAAATGTATAAAGGGCATATTAATACTATCGTCAAAATTAAAACCATGCCTGGCGTAGCATCAATGAATCTATTATTATTATTATTATTATTATTATTATTATTATTCCTCCTGTTTTGTACAATCTCTTACATGGTTAGGATGTGGTGCAGTGGATATCGTCTCCGAAGAGAAATCGAGGAGCCAAGTTCGAATTCCATTTGAATTCCTTGCATTCGCTTACGCGCAAATACCCTTGGGAAAGATATTGATCCTTCTTTTCCTTCCAGTTAGGTGTTAAATAACAGGACAGATTGAGTTCTATAGCATTGACTGGTAACCAGTCTACAGCAATAAGTAATGGCAACCTACTACGGTATAGTCATCTGCCAGTCAGTCATGTTTCTTTAGAGACATGATCGCCCAAGCGTGTATTAACGCAGCATCAGAAAATCTGTTATTGTTATTATGCTTAATGTTTTGTACAAACTCTTACCCGGTTAGGATGTGCTTTGTGATGCAGTGGATATCGGCTCGGAACGAGAAATCGAGGAGCCGAGTTCGAATTCCAGTTGAATTCCTTGCATTCGCTTACGCGCAAATACCCTTAAAAAAGGTATTAATCCGTCTTTTCTCTCCTATTATGTGTTAAATAACAGGACAGATTAGGTTCTATCGCCTTGGCTGGCAACCATTCTACCGCAGAAATTAATGGCAACCTACTGCAGGATACTGATCTGCCCAGTTAGTCATGTCTCTTTCGTGACATGATCACCCAAGCGTGTATCACTTATAGAACTTAACTGACTGATTTACCTGGATAAATAAATATAGTCAATTCTGTTTGCACAAATTTTCATATTAAGAAATGCTCAACATGTACAAGATATACATTTTTTTATAATAAAAAAAACTCTCGAGTAGGTGAGAAATTTCAAACAGTGCAGTATTTGAATGTTTTATTTGGGAAAGGTATTAATCCGTCTCTTCCTTCCAGTTATGGGCTAAATAGCAGGACAGATTGGGTTCTATAGCCTTGGTCGGCAACCAGTCTACCGCAGAAAGCAATGGCAACCTACTGCGGGATAATCTTCTGCCCAGTCAGTCATGTCTCTTTCGAGACATGATCGCCCAAGCGTGTATCACGTATGGCACTTAACTGACTGAAGGCTCCAATTATTGCGGGATTTAAAATATAGTTTTATGGTGTTACATTCAATTTCATGATCCTTTTATATTTACTTATTTTGTCTTATCTTTTTTTTTTAATCATCTCACCCCAAGCAAGGCATTCCACTGCCACTATTGCGCATGGGGCTACATAGGGGAAGGTAAAGAGAAGGAGTGGTTAGACATAGGGAATGTCAGGAGGAAGGTGACAGATGAGTAAGGATAGCGAGGATGAGGGTTGGGCAGATGGGAAGAGTGTTTGATAGAATGGGAGCAGGTTAGTGTGTTAGGAGGTGTCTATTGACCTTACATTTAAACTCCTGGAGATTGTAGCCGTCGGGGAAGCAATCGTGTGGAATGGAATTCCACAGTCGGGAAGTGCGAGGAAAGAAACTGTTGGAGTACAAGTTACGGCTGTAAAAGGGTGGGATCTAGTTGCTAATCTAGTATCTCGTTCAAATTCGTATTTAGAGGGCACCAGTGATCTAAGTTCATCGGAGCAGAAGCCTTGAAAGTATTTATAGAAGAGACACAGGGAAGCCACGTCGCGCCGGTGGGAGAGAGACTGCAGGCGGTCTGCCAAGTCGGTATCTATCACATTACAGACCCTCCTCGGAACCTTATCGAGAAGCCCGAGGAGAACAGCAGGGGCACCCGACCTGATATGGCAGCAGTATTCAATCTTTCAACGGATATATTTTTTTTTATCTTATGCCATATCTATAAGTTTCAGTTTTACTTTGAGTTTTGTTTAACTGCTTATCAATCTCTGTGGGTTATTTTATGCTAAAAATGTAGGGTTTTAAGCTATTTTCTTTTATTTTTGATCTTCGGTTATAGTGAGAAGATTGATTTAGTCATATTTTAAAGATTTTTTTTGTTTTTATTCTTTTTTATTTTAGAAAACTGAAAATGTCTTCTAGTTTTGTATTCAAAAATGTTTCGTTAAGAATAATGTTTCTTTCAAAAATGCTTTGGCAATCATTTCTTCTTCAAAAATGTATTGTTGGTAATATTTTTCCTTCAAAAATGTATATTTTTCTATAAACGTCTATTTTTATGTATATTTTTCTATAAAAGTTTATTTTTAAGTATAAATTTCTCTGAAAGTGTATTTTTATACTTTCATAGTGTTTTGACCCCAGTTTGGGGGAGTTAACTATTTGCCTATAGCTCGGACCCTTACAGGTGCTAACACTTCGGGTCAGGTTGGACCTCAGAACAACAGCAATTAAGAGGTGGTTCTATGCTCCTTACAACGTCCCAATAAAAGGCCTTTCTGCCGGATGCAGTTTACCATGAGCAGGATTGCCATATCTATGTGAAAGCATTCTTTGTGGATAGGTTTTAATTGCAATATATTAGCTTTTATATGTTTCTCGGTATAGATGGAACAATTTTCAATATGATATCCAAAAGTATTATTCACTAAGTGGCGCAGTATACTATCTCCCCTCTTCTTATTCTTATTGTATAATAACTGGCCTTTCGTATCCACGTAAGCATGTTTGCTATAGCGGCTGGCTAATCCCTATTATACTTGTTCAAGATCCACATACAGAGTGGTCTTCGGTTTCTAGGGAGAAAACCGTAATCAGCAGTCTGGACGAAGCTAGTGCACTCAAGCCCTCAGTCACGAGAACTTGCAACTTTGAGCTAACACAACTAAAATGTTCCGTTTAGCAAGTTTAAATGATAGATATGTCTAACGGAGGTGTATTTTTCAGGAACGATTCGATAGTATAGTCCCTCTAGTCTGATAGCATCAGGGTCATATCCCTGACAAATCCACCACAAGATTCGAACCTGCGTTTCAAGGTTATAAAACGAACTTTGCATTAATATATTGTTGAAGGAAAAAAATTATTACCAGCAATGTATTTTTGAATACAAAAGTAGAAGACATCTTCAGTTTTTTAAATTAAAAAATAAAAATAAAATAATACAAATTTGACTAAATGAACCTTTTCACTATAACTAACATTTTAAAAAATATCTTAAAACCCCAAAGTTTTGGCATTAAAAAACACACAGAGGTGTTGATATGCTGTTAAACAAAACTCAAACTCAAACCTCTCACATCTCGGGAATTGTTTTAATCATTTCACCCCAAGCAAGGAAGTTTTATTGAACTTGAGAGAATGGATGCGAGTTAATAAGATAGGAGATGTCTATTGACCTTACATTTAAATTCCTGGAGATTGTAGCTGTTGGGGAAGCAAGTATATAGAAGGGAATTCCACAGGCAGGAAGTGCAAGAAAAGAAGCTGATGGAGTAGAATTTACGTTTACATTTTATCGGTTTCACTGTAAAAGGTGGGAACTAGTTGCTAGTCTAGTGCTTCTTGTAAATTCATACATAGGGGGCACCAGTGAGCTAATTTCATCGGAGCAGAATCCGTGAAAATATTTATAGAAGACGCACAGGGAAGCCACGTTACATCTGTAAGAGAACGACTGCAGCCGAGCTGCCAAGTCTGTATGGATCACATTACAGATTCTTCGTTGATTTTTGTCAAGAACCCCGAGGTGAATAGTAGGGGCAGCCGACCAGATGTGGCAGCAGTATTCAATGCACGGGCGGATAGTAGATTTATATATTTACAGGATGGATTCAGAAGGGAAAAACTTCCTGGTCTTGCACAGAGAACCGACTTTTTAACCAGCGGATTTAGCTATGGATTCGATATAGTCATTCCAATCTGTTATTGCTTGTAACAGATTCAGCTAGTTTCTTCTAACGTTTCCTAACTCCAAACGAGCGTTGGTTTTGTCACAAAAAGAAAGAAAACATGCAATACCTCTCTTCACTCGCCCGAAATAAATCCCAAAACGATGATAGCCTCAGCTTCTTGGGATGCAAAAGGCATTGTGTTTATTATGTGCAGACGGGTCACACAGTGAAAGAAGAATAGTAATTGCGAAAGGCTTTCAAGATAAACAGTCAATAAATACCGACGAAATGGGTCCGCTTTCATCAGGAAAATGCCCCAGCACTCAAGTTCTTAGTTTCAATGACTGTGACTTTGAACTGGTTGATCACCCCTCCCGATTCCCTTTTATTTGGCCCCATCTTACTCGCATCTGTTCTTCAATATGATAGAAACATCTTCGCTGGGGAATGATTTTTTGACCAACATGAAAACGTTTCACCAATTTTATCGAAACACTGTAAGTTGGACTTACAAACATGTGAGTATCTTGGTCAGGCTATAATCCTTCCAACCGCCTTTCCTATGTTCAAAAATTCTTTTCAAGTATAAAAATATTAAAAAAAAACTATAAAATATTATAAATCTTGAAAGTGTTGAAAGATATTGGAAGAGTTACGCAAATCATTTTGCTTATTGTTGTTATAGGAAATTGTTCATTATTATCAAAAGATTTTAAAAGTAATTAAAATTTACCAATAGAATATGCTAGAATTATCATTCACTCTCAAGAAGCCATATTCATGCAGAAACAAATATAGAATTCCATAGCAATAAAAATGTTTTGTCAAGGGTGTTACTATTAAAATGAATTGCAAATGATTTTACGATAAAATTCCATTGAAAATTTCTTCACCGTATAAAATCATTGTGAAGTTTTTTTACTGTAAAAACGACTTCGAAATGATCTTTATAAAAAATAATAACAACAAATCGTTTTGGCTGTAAAAATTAATTGTACAGGATTTTGCAATAAAAAATGCTTTGCAAATAATCTTTGTGCAAATGCATCACAAATGATTTAAGGTTTATTTATCAATATTTTGCAAGATATATGCGTCGAGAATATAATGAATACATTTAAGCTGGCTTCAGAGAAGAAATGATAATTATATTCATAATTTTTTTCTGTGAAGTCGATTGTGAGTTCTGTGTTTGTTGTTTTCATTGGTCAGGTAGGCTCCATGTGATTTTGCTTTGTGGTGTTAATGTGTGTACGTTGGCCTGTGTTGATTTTTGTGCCTGTCTCATACTGTCCGTGTGTTTAAGTCCTAACGATTCGAGTGAGATGATTACGTGCTTATGTGTTTGTGTATTATATTTCTAGTTGGTCTTGCATGAATTGACTGAGTCAACACATGTGTTGATTGAGGGATATTTAGAGTGCGTTGAATATTGATTTTCTAAGTGCCGCTTAGATGTGGCATAAGGCCGAAAGTATGGGGTACCCAGTGAGGATCGAACTCACTATTCAGTTGTAACAGGTTCTAGCGAGATGAGCTTGCTAACCATTACATCACGGTAGGGTGCCCTAGAGTGATTTGAATGTGTGTGAGTGCGTGCTTGTGCGTGTGGAAGCATGGTATAGCGGTTACAAATAAGTCAAGCAAGCTACCCTCGTCAAAAAATGTGCACTACAGGTGACCCACTTCTTGACAGAAACGCATAGTCAAACCTCGGCATACATTCACAGTTAGGTTGGTTGTTTTTGTTTTTATGGCATATCAACCTCGGCGGGTCATTTATTGCCAACTAAATATTTTTATATATTTTCTTTCAACAATTTGTTGTTTTTATATAAGTTTTGTGTCTAGTAATACTTTTTTCTTTTCGAGTATCAAGATTCATTGGGATTTGTTTTTTAAGAGCAGGGTCCTCAACTGCTACCCTGTTATTTAACCCATAATTGGTGGGATGACGGATTATTACCTTTCCCAAAGGTACCAGTGCTTAAGTGAACGCAGTGTATTCAACTGGAATTCGAACCCGGCTCACCGATTTCTCTTTCCGAGCCGATATCCACTGCACCACAACGCACATCCGTCACTAAAGGTTTACAGCACTTAGTATTCCCAAGCGGTCACTCATCTAAGTACTGACCAGGCTCAACGTTGCTTAATTTCGGTGATCGAGCGAGAACCGGTGTATTCAACGTGATATGGCCGTAAGCTCACGGTTAGATCTTCGAAAGAATTAGCAAACGTCTGTGAATCTTTTGTCTTGAATAACATCTTTTGTCTTGAATAATTCCATGATGCATTTTTTTCCAAATCTGTCACACAGTTACTACTTTGCAACGCAAAAAAAGTATAGGTCACTAATGGGAGTTTTTACTTCTCTTGTCAAACCAACTTCTCCCTATGATGCTGTGAGCTATATATTTATATATATCTATATTTACATATTTATATATTTATATATATCTATATTTAGATATACTCGTATAATTATTATGCAATCACAGAGAAAGGATTTTATAAACATACACATGGATTGACTGGAGACGTTCAGAGGATGTCGTCGTTCATCGGAAGACAGTTGACAAAATATGCTTTCGAATGTCAGATTTTTTCATTCTTTTATTGACAGAATATACTCGGTGCAGGGTCCACCTCAAGGTGTTTTTAAAATAGTCGTAACCTTTACATCTAGACTGGGGCGAGTAAAAGATGGAAGGGTAAATATAAACAATTTTAACAGGAAATGACCGATTGATCTGAGGCAGGTCTGCCTTGATGGCATTCATTATCTAGAAGGGAACTAGAAACCGGGACGCCGATGATACTTCATAACTTTCCTTGCAAGGCTCGTTTAGAATTGTTCTTTCACCAGAAAAGCAAACTGCTACAAAAGCAATACATTAATCTAAATATTTGAGCCATGTAATTTATCAGATCGAGTCTGTCATATGGATGTGGTGCGCAGTACCAAATTTGTTCAGAAATATCTAAACTCTCAGCTGTATATAAATTTTCTAAGAGCAATATTTACTAGTGACTGCGAATGAAACCTGTAGGTCTTAGCGAGGAACAGTCAGTCAGTTAAGTGCTATTTGTGATACACGCTTGGGCGATCATGTCTCGAAAGAGACATGACTGACTGGGCAAGAGATTATCTCGTAGTAGGTTGCTATTACTTTCTGCGGTAGACTGATTGACAACAAAGGCTATAGAAGCCCAATTATGGTTTGTTTTTCTAAGAAATGTTATTTAATTGTACTCTGATCAGAACTTAATAAAAAAATTTCCAAATGTTGGAGAATTTTTGTTTTATTTTCAACTGAAACTAAAGCCAAAATACAATGTTTAGAACGACTCATTATTAAACATAATAGACATTCATTGTCTCTTATGCTTAGAAAATTATCAGCTGCCTCGATACACTATATATATATATATATATATATATATATATATATATATATATATTGAAAAATAAAAATCAACTTTAAGTCATTTTATTAGACTTTAAGTCTGTTTGCCACAATATTAATGTCGTAATTTCACTAGAAAAGTTTTAAAAACATAAAACCATTTATCTGCAAAATAAATAAGAAACAAAAGTATATACATCATATTTAAAGTACGTACATTTACAAGATATTTAACTAAAATTTGGTACATTTAATCATAATTGGTTTATTTTATACTAACACATTTTAATAGCTGTATTTTATTTAACCTTACAAAATAATTTTAATTTATAAAGTCTTAGAGCAAACCACATTCTCAAATAAAGAGTCCTATGGAATGTCATGGCTATTACTGCTGGGTTGGTTGTTTTTTTTTTCGCCTAAACATCCAAAACTTGGAGAATAGCTTTCGCCGCTGAAATAAAAAGGCAAGGAGAAAAGGAAAGATACAGAGACACTAGAGAGACAGTTTGGACACTGATTTTATTGTTGGTTCAAACGACCTCTTGTTGGGGAAATTCCTTCCCGAACAGTTTGGCACGTCTTTACCAACCAAGGTCCAACAGCTATTTTTGGCACCAGAAAGCCTATCTTTTTACACATGCGTCAATTGTCTTTCCTGTCAGAGGACTACTGGGAGATTTTGTTTATTTTATTTTGTACTTTTATTTTATTTGGTATTTGTATTTTATTTTGTATTTTTTATTTTATTTAGTGATTTTTATTTTATTTTATTTTATTTTATTTAATCCCTACAACACATCCCTACCAAATGTAGCGGAGCTACAGTAAGGATGCATTGAAGATAGTCTTTTACTTTTCAATGTACATATAATTTTGTTTATGAGTGTATTTTTATGTGTAGTAAAAAAGGTCATTGTTTCTTGCAAACCGCACACGTCTACGCGAGCTGATGATTGGTTCCTTTGCTGAGTCTTTCAGGTGTTGGTGATGATGTGTTTTCTGTTAGGCTGTGTTTTATGTTTTCATTCTTTTTCTGGGGATTGCCGAGTCTTGCTGGTTTCAATCGCTCAATTGAAACAGTTTGCTCTCACCAGCCAATGTCTCTATGATAAAATATTTTTCTTCTTGTTTTATTACTTTGTATGATCCTGGGGCTTTCAGAGGTTTCCTAATCCTGTCGATTTGCAGCCATACATGTGTTGCTGATTGTAGTTCTTTAGGTATAAAGGATTTTTGAGTTGTATGTAGCTGTCCTTCTGAAAGGAGGGTTATATCTAACTCTTGCATCTCTTTGGCAATTTGTTTATGTCATCTTTTGTCAGGTCGTGATATTCCTGGTCATCTTGGAAGTAAGGTTTTTGATGATGGATTTCGTAGCTGAGTGTAAGCGTCCTTCAGAAAGGAATGCTATGTTCACCTTAATGATCTCTTTAGAAAATTTCCTTTGTTTTCTTTGGTAACAGTGAAATTGTTAAATTGTATTAGTGGTTTTGGAATAACTCAAAGAAATGCTTACTTGATTCGTTGTGTTCTTTCTTTTTTTTTTTTTTTTGTACGGCCCAGATTGCTCTGCCGTGAAGTATTTCCTTGTTCGCCATTGAGTTATGCGAGCTGTGGACGACAGTTGTACTTTTCGGGGTCCCCACATGTTGTTTTTTTTTGTTTTTTTTTTGTAGCTTTACACAGCACGTGTATGGTTACAGTCGTCAACTGGACTTGTTGTGGTGGTGGAGGGATGGTAAGCCAAGGATTGGTAGTAGGGAAAGTAGGTAAAGTCACACGGGGTTACTCATTGTAGGATAGTCATCAACAATATTTTTTTTTAGTGAAAGAAACTTTATTTGTTCATATCACTTCGCGTAGTTGTCACTATTAAAGTTGTGGTGGAGAAATGAATTTCTCTCCCCCATTTTTCTTCTTTTTTTTTTTGTTACCAAAAACTTGAATTTAGATATCACATCGGGGTGGTCACCGTTATGGAATGTTATGGCTATTACTGCTGGGTTGGGTTTTTTTTTTCGCCTAAACATCCTAAACTTGTAGAAAAGTCTTCGCCTCTGAAATAAAAAAGCAAGGAGAAAAGGAAAGATACAGAGACACTAGAGAGACAGTTTGGACACTGATTTTATTGTTGGTTCAAACGACCTCTTGTTGGGGAAATTCCTTCCTGAACAGTTTTGCACGTCTTTACCATCCAAGGTCTAACAAAGAAAGAGATCGAGTTTATTTTTGGCACCAGGAGGCCTCCTTTTTTGCGCATGCGTCAATTGTCTTTCCTGTCAGAGGACTCCTGGGAGATTTTATGTTTATTTTATTTCGTACTTTTATTTTATTTTGTATTTGTATTTAATTTAGTGTTTTTTTATTTTATTTCGTATTTTATTTTATTTAATCCATACAGTCCGTAATGTACTGTAAAAATCCCGATTGCAAACATCTACATTTACATGTATTTGTAAATTTAAATTTTTCTGTACTGTATTAAAAGCTACAATTTATTTGTTTGTAAGCTTAAAATAGATTTTTTTTAAATTATTATATTAATATTATATATTATATATATTATATATTATATATTATATTATATATTATATTATATATTATATATATTATATATATTATATATATTAAATATTATATTAATATTATTAAAAAATTATTTATAAATAAAATACAAAACTGCGAATAGTAAATTTGGAGACAAGTACATTCGATTTAAGTCACCCCTCCTAGAACAAATTACCGACCTAAGATGAAATATACGTGTATTTATATAAAAATAAATTTTACTGCTACAAGACTCATAGCCGTAAACGAACTTTGTATACTACTACAGATTTCAGCACAACTACGTCGTGCTTTAAGCAACATTATATTTTTTGGTTGTTTTATCTTCGTCAACGCAACAAAGACATAGCAGCCTTTGATAAGGTATTTATACATAATAAACTGGTTTGCAGCTAAAGATTTTTGGCGACTAATGTGAAAGTTTCACGCATTCTTCAGCTCAAGACATATTTGGTGCCTCTTGAAATAAGAAATGATTTTATTTGCACGAAGTGAAGTCTTTGCCGAAATTGAAATGTAATCGAAGCGTGAAATTAAAATCCAACTTGATTTCGAAAATAATTTTAAGATTTTCATGAAAATAAAAATTGCATATGAGAAAAAAATTACACTGTTATTAATAATAAAACTAATAAATAATTATTATTGTTATTATTATTATTGTTAGTGGTAATAGTAGTGGTAGCAGTGGTAGCATTGATACACCTTGGTATAGGAATAACTTTGGCTTTTTAATCTTGCGTTTTTTTTTATCATATCGCCTCTTGCAAGGCAGTAAAGCCACTAAGGTACAAGGGGTTTCAATACTCATCTACTAACCACTGGACTCTAGCTCTCTCCCCACCCCCGTATAACCTTCCCTTTCTCTCCACCTATGTATCTGTTATCGCACCTGCTTTCTCAGCTTTCTATTGTTTCTTTCTAAGTAGTTTGTACTCCTCACTCTTTTCTAATTAATCTTTTTACATTTATGTAGCCCCCTGCACATCAGTGGCGTTTCCGCCTTGCTCGGGGTGAAATGATTAAAAAAAAAAATTAAATAGCGACTAACATTCTATCTACATTTTTGAAGATAGCTGTAAAAGACGTTGGTTATCTTTGCTCTCCACAATTTCCTGTCATTTCTAGCACTTAATAAATTTTGTATGTTTACTAAACCACTTAAAACTGGTTCCTTCATCTACTTCATAAAAGACTAGAAGAGTTTAAGTGAGTCGATAAGCAACCTCTTGAGAGTCTAAACTCACGAAGTAAGATTCTTCAGAAGAACAGTTTTGAGCAACGAAGACTTCTGAAGCGACGAGATCCTAGGCTTTATTCTGGTTTTCTTAACCTGGGACCTTAAATTCCGTGGTATAAACACCAAACTCCCCAGTAAATAAAACAGTTGTGGCCTGAACGTTCTCCATTCTTCAAACTTCAGTGTTGGTTATGTCTGGTTTGGTTGCTTCAAGAATTCGGTCTCTTTGGATGTCGAAGTTCATCAAAATTTTGACTTGGGCGTTTACGGTCGCGATCTCTTGCTAAAGTTAAGCAACGTCGAGCTGGGTTCGTTATATTCACTCAGGCGCAAATAACATTGGGAATGTCATGAATCCGCCCTTTTCCACCAGGTATATATTAATTAGTAAAACTTGTATCACTAAAAATTATTATCTAAAAAACATATCTTACAAATTAAAAATATTTCTGGCTTTAAATAACCTGAAAAAGGTTGATCAGCTGTAGAAAACAAAACAGTAAAAAAAAAAAATGTTAATTTTTTTACTCTTTCGATGTAAAACAAATTTCATTTCGATTGCTTCCTGGAGATCTTCTTTGCTTGAATGTAATTTTCCATTCTCATAAATGTCTCATTTAATGATAGGCAAGTTTTCTATTGTATCCATATCTGGAGTGGCTGAAGCAGAGACGAATCTATTAATTTGTAGTGGTGTGCAGCAGGTTTAAAACTTTTATACAAACGTCCTTGTCGACTTCACGGTAGCATAACGCTTGTTGTCAGCCCTAAAGCAAAGCAAGTTTTGCAGTTCTGAATCCTTCACTAGGAGTGGGTGAATAAACTACCATTTTTCTACACTTAATTCAACATTCACCAAAATTAAGAAAAACACTTCCATTCAAAATTACTTAAATGTATAAATTGAACAAAGATGCAATATAGTAATTATAAAAATCAAAACAAATGGTTACAATTATATATATAAATATTGTTTATATATATATATATATATATATATATATATATATATATATATATATATAAGTATTTTTCTAATACTTCAACGTTTTGGGGAAATTAGGTTTTTGAATTTGTCCAGCGTCTGTAATATTTAAAAAAATTTTTTTCTTTAGTTTCTTTCTTTTTCCCTCCCTTCCTTCTTTTATCTCTCTTACCACCTTTTTTCCGTGTTGCTTAAACTTACGTCGATTTAACACGGCTGTCTGTTAATTTTTAGTTACATTCTCCCTTTTTTTTGCGAACCCAGACGATGTCAATTTTTTTTTCTTTTCTTATTTATTTGATTTTATTCTATCTTTTTCTTTTTCTTTTTCGTTTTCTTTTTCTTTTTCTTTCCCTTTATTTTTATTTTTATTTTATTTTTTTATTTATTTTTTAATTTCTTTGCAATCTATTTAAAAAGGAAAAGTAGACTAATTTTTCTCCAGTTTCTGAAAGGTTTTTTCTGTTGCTGAGGTGATGTGTCATCCCCCGTGGGGATCTTCATATCGAAATGGCCATTCAACATCTTTGAATTAATCCTTTTTTAATATATATTTGCTCTGTAATATTTTATTACATGGAGCTCTCTTCCTGTATCATTTTTTAATATTAAAATAAATTTTTAATATTAATTAGGATCGGGTTTTTTGGAATTTAGCTTCCTGCTTTTTTTCCCTTGGATTGAAGTATCTGAATTAAAATATATATATATATATATATATATCTGAATTAAAATATATATATATATATATATATATATCTGAATTAAAATATATATATATATATATATATATATATATATATATATCTTCCACCACTACTCATACTACAAGTCCTTACTGGGCCTCACCACGTCCCAGTCAGAGCGAGGGTAGTGTACCGCCATAAAGCTTATTCAATCCTCTACTATCTGCCATAAGTACCAAAACGTCCCGCTTATCATTAAGCCAGTATATATATAATTAGTGCAAACGTAGTTAAAATTGTTTACCAAATAGTTTTCAAAGTCTTTTACTAAAACGTCTTTTACTGGGACGTGGTGAGGCCCAGTAAGAACTTGTAGTATGAGTAGTGGTGGAAGAGGGGGAAGAACGAACTTGAAATGTCCATACTAAATTTTCGGTCGCTTGAAGAATGGCTTTCTAAATTGGCTAATTTTTTCTTTATTTCCTATTAATTTTGTCTCTCAGTAATAAATGTTGGACAGTCTCTTCAAAGATGAAGAACTGCCCTGAGGCACCAAAATTTAGGATCTACAGAAGGATGCTGATTATACCGTGAATACGTAGGCATCGACGATGTTTTACGGAAAATAGAAACATAACGAACTTTATATTTAACATCATAAGATAAATCGATGATATTGTCCAGCGCATCACCTGGTTCACACTCCACCCATGTCTATTGAACAGGTGTAGAGGCTCATCCCTTGTTCCCTGTTTAGGATGTGGTTTCCGGCTTTCTTTTTTCTAAATATTTCACTGTTTTCTTTTTTATTTATTTTTTATTTTTTTTCAATTGGAGTAGCTAGACTAAACTATCGCCCGGTTCACACTCCACTCATGTCTATTAAACAGGTATAGAGGCTCATCCCTTGTTCCCTGTTTAGAATGTGGTTTCCGGCATTCTTTCTTTTTTCCAATCTTTTCACTGTTTTTTTTTAAATTTATTTTTAATTTATTTTTCAATTGGAGTAGATAGACTAAACTATCGCCCGGTTTACACTCCACCCATGTCTATTGAACACGTGTAGAGGCTCATCCCTTGTTCCCTGTTTAGAATGTGGTTTCCGGCTTTCTTTATTTTTTCCAAACTTTTCACTGTTTTTTATAAATTTATTTTAATTTTTTTTTCAATTGGAGTAGATAGACTAAACTATCGCCCGGTTTACACTCCACTCATGTCTATTGAACACGTGTAGAGGCTCATCCCTTGTTCCCTGTTTAGGATGTGGTTTCCAGCTTTCTTTTTTCCAATCTTTTCACTTTCATGTAGCCCCCTGCACATCAGCGGCGTTACCGCCTTGCTCGGGGTGATATGATTAAAAAAGAATTTCCTTGTCAACTTCTTACACAAAAAGAAATGCAGATGCGAGGATCGTTTATAATGAAAGCGCTTGTGTTTGTTCTGTGCAAGCATTACAGAAACGTTAATGATGCAGGTGACATTATTTCCTCTATACCTCATAGCCATCACTTGTCAGAATCCACTCGTGCAGTATATTACGCTTCAAAACGAGAAACAGCAAAGAACACTTATATATATATAAATATAATCTTATATTTTTATTCTTCGTCGGTGACGGGTTGTGTAGAGCAGTAGGGCAGCTGTAAAGAGATTGCACATACAAAGAATCCGTCGGGAGTCATTATCCAGTGGGAGTTCTAGAATTTCTAGAATTTACATAGCCTTAAATCTCCCACGCATCTTCCGTTTTCAGGTTGTCGTTTAGTTGGTGCCATATATGGCTGGATGTGTCTGTTAAGCATCATTGTATTTAACTGACTTTTATGTACGGCCGGATGTATCTGTCAATCATATCTCTTCTGGCCATCGCCGTTCAAGCCGGTTTGCGATTGTGTTCTTTTGTTAATACACGTGTTGACATCATCTACGGCCGGATATATCTATCAACAACACTTGTACTTTGTTGACTACACCCACGGCCGCGTGTACTAGTCAATTATCATTGACATTCAAGGTAATATATTACACTCGTTCTTCTAGACAGACTTAATATTCAGGGCTTCATCCTGGATGCCCACACGTAGGTTTTCAGTCTTGCATTCTAATCCACCTTTCGTCAATCAATCCCACGAAATTTGTTGTCTTGTTATTATTTTTTTTATTGTGGTACCATTCACCCACAGTAAAAAAATATTCAACAAAAACAATGTCAAAGTTAGTTACAGTTTAAAAACATAGATAAATACATTTCCCAACATAATGATATGATATCAAATAAATATTTGGCCCACATAAACAATATCCGTCATTCAACTAATAGCAAAAACGGCCCTTCTAAAAATAATTGCAACTGTCGAAAAACTAAAATCTGCCCATTGAATGGCTAGCGTATGTCCGAATATGTTGTTTATAGAGCTCGAATTTATTCACACGATAATGATGTTCAATTTTACTTTGAAAGTACTTCTAACTAGTGGAAGATAAAATTTAACAACCACACGTTGTCTTTAAAATGCAGTAAATACATCAAAAGTCCTGCTTTATCCATACATTATTGGAAATTAAAAAACAACAGTAAGAACACAACTATTAACTGGAATATCTTAGCTAAATTCAAATATTGCAATGGAAAAGGAGGTAAATGTAATTTATGCCTTTTAGAAAAACTTGTCATCTTAAGCCATATCAATAATCCCAATTTGCTTAATAAAAAAAGTGATTTAATGACCACATGCTGTCATAGAAAAAAATACTTACTTAAATTCTTAGACCGAGATTGATATAAATCCCTCTTTACATTTGCCAATTTCTTTCTTTCTTTCTTTCTTTCTTTCTTTCTTTCTTTCTTTCTTTCTCCCAATATTACTTTTAGCAATTATGAATTAAACCTCCTTTAATATTGCTCGGGTTTTAATACTTAATTCTAAATATTACCTCTTAATTTTTCTTTTCATTTTTACTTTATTTTATTTTTTAAATTTTAAATTTCAATTTTCCCTACATATTTTATGTACATGTAATATTTAAATTTTTAAGACTCATGATTTACGCCCCATTGATTTCTTCTCGCTGTATTCTATTTTTAATTTAAATTTTAAATTTTAATTTAAAATAACCGTAGAATATAACCGTAGAATAGAATTAAATGTAACCGTAGAATATTTCAATTTTCAATCCTTTTTTTATTAAAAAGCAGTAATTGACCTTTAAAAGATTTAATTCCCATGAACATCGAGTGAACTCAATTTCAGATCTATTAAACCATCAGTTTGAAATATTACCTCATGTTTGGATTGCATAACGCATGAAACTGCCATAGACGGAGGACAATATATATATATATATATATATAGTTTTTAGTCATTAGTAAATTAAACTAGTACACAGTTTTATTAAAAATGTTCAATACAATTATATTGTAAAATTTTTATATAGTTTTCATTTTTAAACGAGTTATGACGCAACCCAGGTTTCTACCATGTGGTGTTTTCAAGCGATTTACAATAAATGATTGTACCGTTTTTTAAGAACGTTCAAGTAACGGAAATATATATATATATATATATATATATATATATATATATATATATATATATGGAAGTCAAGATATATATAGGAGAAACCAAACATACATAGAAAAGACAAGATAACCATGAACAGCAAATGGACATTAATCTAACATTTTCTGTTATTATCATCAAAATGTTCCGACCTCCTTAATGAGCATTATCTCAGGTGAAATCTCCGACAAGGACACATCGCCTAGTGGATAAATACGTTGACTGAATTCAGTGACTTGAACCAATGTCTTGTCAGTTCAATACCCGGCTACAAGAGAACTGAATAGAAAACTTCGCGAATTCAGTTAAAGGGGCATAACTGATACTGAGGCATCTAGAAGAGGCACGACTCTTTGAACTAGAAGAATCTACTCAGATGAACGAAATAAAGGGATCAATTACAATCAGCGGAAGAAGTCCAGTGCGTATAATGAGCGAAAGGTGGGGAATATGTCAAACAAGACAAGGACAACACTCCGAACAACGTACACAGTGTAAATGATTACATTACCTCTTTATTATTATAATCAGTCAGTTAAGTGCCATACGTGAAACACGCTTGGGCGATCATGTCTCGAAAGAGACATGACTGACTGGGCAGAAGATTATCCCGCAGTAGATTGCCATTGCTTTCTGTGGTAGACTGGTTGCCAGCCAAGGCTATAGAACCCAATCTGTCCTGTTATTTAACCCATAACTGGAAGGAAGAGATGGATTAATACCTTTCTCAAGGGTATTTGCGCGTAAGTGAATGCAAGAAATACGACTGGAATTCGAACTCGGCTCCCCGATAGACAAATACTAAAATTACTCGTATTCCTAAGAAAATTATATTTCGGCACTTAATGACTCATAAGCTGTTTATATGACGCTAGACAATCAGAGTAGGAAACATTACTAGAACTGCTCGATTGTAAAAGAAATGGGCAAACTCACATATGCGTCGCAGTTAATATCACCCCGAGCAAGGCGGTAACACCACTGATGCGCAGGGGTCTACTAAGAGTGAAAAGTTTGGAAAAAAGAAAGCCGGAAACTACATCCTAAACAGGAAACAAAAGATGAGCCTCCTCACCTGTTCAATAGACGTGGGTGGAGTGTGAACCGGGAGATAGTTTAGTCAATCTACTCCAATTGAAAAAAAAAAAAGAAAAGAGTGAAAGGATTGGAAAAGAGAAAACTGGAAACCGTATCCTAAACAGGGAACAAGGGACAGGCCTCTTCACCTGTTCAATAGACGTGGGTGGAGTGTGAACCGGACGATAGTAAAATTGTAATGAATAAACCTTCACTACAATTTTAAACATTCGTCTGTTTTTCTTTACATTCCAGTAAATTAAATGAATGATACATCTCGTAAATTTCTGAAGCTTACCCAGATCAACAAACAACTGACGAATGCCGTAAAGGGTAAAGTTGTGATAATGATAAAGATCGGGATATTAGATCAAATGTAATAAATATAAGTAATTAAGAAGAAATATGATTCTACAATTTAACGAAACACAGCATTTGTTTTGTCATTCGATTCTTAATGTGTGGTCTGCTATTTGCTTATCTGAGTTAGACTAAGCTGGTTATAGTAGCTATCAATGTCGCTTCGGGTTGAAAAACTTAGCGTTAAGCTAATCCCTTCAGCCATTCTTAGTTTTTGTGTGTTCGCCCCTGAATAGTGATTCCTGTAAGCGATCTTTTTATCAACAGATGGAATGTTGCGTTTGAGAAAAAAAAAGTCATAAAGAAAAACGCTGATTAAAATGTTGATTAAAATGAAGCAGAAATAACTTGTTAACTCTGAGAGAAAGATAGACAGAGACACACACACGCACACACAAATATATATATAGGGTGAAACCTTTCTTTAAACATGTTTCCAAAAAAACGACCGATAATGAAGATATATATATATATATATATATGTATATATATATATTGGGATATATATTATGATTTGTATCTGACGAACCGCGTTAAGAACATCAAAGCGGTGAAATATGTATCATCCAAGGTAATAATCTAAAATCCTTTATAAAATATTACTCTGTGAAATTAAATAAATGACTTTAACATTGAGTTCTCCCGAGTTCGTCTCTTTTGGAATTTACCCGGATTACATACCAAGTGTACTATGTTATATATATATATATATATATATATATATATATACCCGAGTGAATAAGGAACAAAGAAAAAATGTTTACAACGTCCAAAAAATTAATTTAAAACAGTGATCGATATATAATATATAGAGCTGTGAATATTTCTTCAAAATTCAAACGGACAATTTACAAGACTTATTCCCTTATCACTAACCCCCACTAACGTCCGACACACAACTCACCAAATATAAGAAAAGAGGCTTTCCATTCCTGTCCACACCCCCTGATGGGACACTGTAGTACAATTTGTAGTGGATATATAAAAAATGTGTACATGTTTTAAGATATGATTTATTATATATATATATATATATATATATATATATATATATATATATATATATATATATTATGGACTCTCCCATCGATTTCGATGTATGAGGGTCTAACCTTAGTAAGACATCCACACAGAGATTTGTTTATAATGGTGAAGGCATATATATATATATATATATATATATATATATATATATATATATATATATATATATTGTTGGGGTATTGTCCCTATTTCCACACTCTATGGACTCTTCCATAGTATACAAATAAACCTGCCTACAGAGAACGGGAGTAGTGTTGAGCTGAGGGAGTTGAGTTGTACATTAGAGAACTTGAACCGCCGCTGGTTTGTCAGCAAGAAATATAGACTTATTAGCGGACTTACTTCTTTGTATATATTTTGACTTCCACTAACAAGTATTACTGAATCTACTAGCCGTGTACAAGTTGTATATCTTTTGTTCAATACACTTACCATTTTTCCATTCACATCTTTTTGTGTTGTTATTATTTTATTGTGTGGCTTTCTAAACAAAAAACCACAACACACATATTGATTGTTTAATTATTTAGTTTCTGGTCATAATAAGGTTAGACCAGTGCACATTTGTATTAAAAAGTGTACAATTATATTGTAGAATTTTTGAATATTTTCCATTTGTAAAAGAGTTATTACGCGACCTAGATTTCTACCATAAGTGGTGTCTTCAGGCGATTTGCAATAACTGATTTTACCGTTTACCGTTTACCGTTTTTTGTGTTTTTTTTTTAACTATCATGTGGCAGGGAATTTTTGAACGCGCAATTTTTAAAATTACAAGGAATTATGGCGTTTTCGTCCATGGTTGTATGAACTAAAGAATATTTTCTAGTATGGTTACACTTAGTCATAATTTTCGTGCTTTCATTCAACAGTTCGCTTTTATTTGAGAATAGCATAATCTGTAATTTTTCTTCTTGGCACAGTCTAAATAATTTGCCACCGATGTAAGGCTTGGCTGTTTTTACTATACTTCACGTTATATCTGGGTCTTTTCCATATTTTAATTTTAATTTCTACACGTGGCTAGCCGATTTTGTAAAGTTTTTTAAGTTTTCTATTTTGAATGTAGACCTGTGATTGATCCACCTGTTCTTAAACGTGTCTTTTTGTTGAACCCAAATATATTTTATTTTGGCCATTTGGGTCATGTATGTGCGTTGTGGTGCATTGGATATCGGCTCGGAACGAGAAATCGGGGAGCTGAGTTCGAATTCCAGCCAAATTCATTGCATTCACTTACGCGCAAATACCCTTGGGAAAGGTATTAATCCGTCACTTCCTTCCAGTTATGGGTTAAATAACAGGACAGATTGGGTTCAATAGCCTTGGTCGGCAACCAGTCTACCGCAGAAAGC
This sequence comes from Ascarosepion bandense, assembly GCA_037127315.1. Taxonomy (NCBI): domain Eukaryota; kingdom Metazoa; phylum Mollusca; class Cephalopoda; order Sepiida; family Sepiidae; genus Ascarosepion; species Ascarosepion bandense. Next base: position 6,509,285 of record JBBBDQ010001775.1, read on the forward strand.
AATGGCAACCTACTACGGGATAATCTTCTTCCCAGTCAGTCATGTCTCTTTCGAGACATGATCGCCCAAGCGTGTATCACGTATGGCACTTAACTAACCGACTGACCTTTGCCTTGTAAATGATTTCTTTTGTGTTGCAAAGTCCTTATCGCCTTGCTCGGGGTGATATGATTAAAAAAAAATATTATGAATATTATTATGAGCATTTAAAGGTTTTTTTTTAATATTTTAATTTTTTATTTAGTTTTTCTTACTAGGTATTATTATTTTAATTTTATTTTAAATAAATTACTACTAGTGGTTATATTGTAATTTACATTAGGATTTATGATTTATTTTTCAGGGCTAATATACCCTAGAATCGGTATATTTCAATTTAAGACGAAATCTCTTATCGCGTTTCTAAGAATGAATATTAATGTAATAAATGTTGGTTTTTTATATATGAAATTTATTTTAAGTTATTTTAATTGAAATTCTTTTCTTTATCGTTCTAATTTATATCTCTTTCTTTTATTTCCCCCCCTCTCCATCCTTTTATGTTTATCTTTCTAACGTTCCATTTTTTAATGATTTAATCATTTTAACGTTTTTGTTTTTTTTTAAATTAATAGGGTATTTTGGGACTCTAGTAAGAGTAGTTATTTTTTCAAATTATATTGAAATTATGTCGCACAATTTAGTTTTGTACCGTAGATATATCCCATTATATTTTAAATTAAATTTCAATATTAAATTTGACATGTATGTTAATATCATATTACAGCTAAATTTTCCACGTCAGGTTAATATTAGTTTACAGCTATATATTTTTATTTTATTTTTATTTTTTTTATTTTTATTTTTTTTTATAAGCGTTTCACCCCGAGCAAGGCATGTCACTGCCACTACTGCGCAGGGGGCTACATAGAGTGGAGAAAGGATGATTAAATATAGGAAATATCAGAGGGTGGGTGATAGGCGGGTAAGGATACAGAAAATGAGGGTTGGGTAGATGAGAGTGTTCTGAGAATAATTGGGAATTAGTGTGATAGGAGGTGTCTATTGACTCTACATTTAAACACCTGGAGATTGTAACTGTCGGGAAAGCAGACTTGTGGAAGGGAGTTCCACTGGCAGGAAGCACGAGAAAAGAAGCTGTTGGAGTAGAATTTACGGTTACATCTTATTTGTTTAACTGTAAAAGGGTGGGACCTAGTTGCTAATCTAGTATCTCGTGTAAATTCATGCTTAGGCGGCACCAGAGATCTAAGCTCATCGGAGCAGAAGCCATGAAAGTACTTGTAGAAAAGGCACAGGGAAGCCACATCACGCCGGTGAGAGAGTGGTTGCAGCCGGTCTGCCAAGTCAGTATCAACCACGTTACAGATCCTCCTTTGTATTTTGTCAAGAAGCCTAAAGAGGGCAGCAGGGGCACCCGACCAGATATGGCAGCAATATTCTATACACGGGCGGATGGTAGATTTGTATATGTGCAGAATAGATTCAGGTGGGAAAAACTTCCGGGCCCTGCACAGGGAGCCGGCTTTCATAGCAGCAGATTTTTTTTTATAATGATTATATTTATAGTTTTTTTTGTAATTTCTTTTTCTTCTTATGTGATAGAATTATTATTATTAGTAGTAGTAGTATTTTTATTTTTTTTATTATAATAATCATTACGTCTGAGAAATATTTTGTTTGATACATACATGTATATATAAATGCATATGTATGTAAATACACATATATGTACATATAAGATTGTATTTTAATAAATTATATTTTCTTATTGGTAGTTTTTATTTTAACTATAGTTGGAGTAGATAGACTAAACTATCGTCCGGTTCACACTCCACCCACGTCTATTGTACAGGTGTAGAGGCTCATCCCTTGTTCCCTGTTTAGGATGTTGTTTCTGGCTTTCTTTTTTCTAAATCTTTTCACCCTCATGTAGCCCCCTGCACATCAGTGGCGTTACCGCCTTGCTCGGGGTGATATAATTAAAAAAAAGTTAGAATAAATTACTACTAGTGGTTATAATGTAATTTATGTTAGGATATATGATTTATTTTTCACCATAAATATTCACTATAGTCGGTATATTTTAATTTAGGGGTAAAAATCTATTGTAAAGTTTCTAAGAATGAATTATGAACGTCGTTTTCGATCTAGCGTTTTTTTTTATATTTTTTAATTATTTTAAAATCCGTTCTATCGTGATTTCTTCTTTTTCTTTCCTTCTTTTTGTGTATTTCCCCCCTTCTGTTAAATTAATCAAATTTCCCCCTTCTGTTAAATTAATCAAATTTTTCCTGTTTCTATATTTATATTTTTAATTTTAGTATTTTCACTTATTTCAACAATATTTTTAAATTAGCATTAATTTTTAAAATAGTAGTAAGACTAGTGCGTTGTGGTGCAGTGGATATCGGCTCGGAACGAGAAAGCGGCTGGGGGAACCGAGTTCGAATTCCAGTTGAATTCAGTGCATTCAGTTATGCGCAAATAACCTTGGAAAATGTATTAATCCGTCTCTTCCTTTCAGTTTTGGGTTAAATAACATGACAGATTGGGTTCTATAGCCTTGGCTGGCAACCAGTCTACCGCAGAAAGTAATGGCAACCTACTGCGGGATAATCCTCTGCCCAGTCAGTGATGTCTCTTTCGAGACATGGTCGCCCAAGCGTGTTTCACGTATGGCACTTAACTGACTGAAGAGTAGTTATTTTTTCAAATTGTATTAAAATTATGATGTAATTTTTTTTTTGTACCGTAAATATATCCCGGTATATTTGAAATTAAATTTCATTGTTAAATTTTTCCAGGTTCTTCTATGAAAACAGTTAGGTGGTTTGAAACGCTATTATGAGAAATGGTGTCAACATTTATTTATCGTGATACGGTATTTCCTGTTATTGTATTTCTTTGTCCTTTCTTTTTCTCTTCTTGCTTTCCATTCGTTTTTTTCTGTTTCCCCACCTTTTTTTCTCTTTTTTTCTTTTTCATTTTTTTCTCTTGTTTGCATTAATCAATCGTCTATCTTTTCTTTATCCTCGCTTTCCTCTTTCTTTGGGTTTCTTTTTCGAATGAGCGAGAAATTCTCGTAAATAACCGTTACAAATGTCAGTTCTAATATGGACATGTGAGCCTCTATGTAAAATTAAATAAAAGAAAAGGAATTTTTTGCGGGGTGATATTTCGATTATCTACTGTTTTACCATTTGGACCTGACGAGCCGCGATAATGATATCAATGCGGTGAAATATGTATTGCCCATTGTGATAATGTAAAATCTTTTATAAATTATATACCAATTTTCTCTGAAGATCCAGTTTTGTGAAACCTTGGTAGGTCCGTTGGCTTTTTAGGTTAGTTATTTACTATATATATATATATATACATATATATATATATATATATATATATATATATATATATATATATATACGCATCGCTCATTCAATAATGAATTAGAGCACTCTGGCTATTGGGCTAGTATAATGATAATATACGCGTTAAAAAGTCTGCCTTTTTCTACCGAACGCCCATAGCCCAGAGGTAGAATCGCCGACTGACGCAACTTCGGTCGGGTTTCAATCGTGGGTAAAAAAAAAGCAATCGGAGTCTAACCGTACTGATGAGCTGTGACACAGCGAAACAGATCTGTCTGCGGATGACTATATATATATATATATATATATATATATATATATATATATATATATATATATATATATATATATATATATGTGTGTGTGTGTGTGTGTGTGTGTGTGTGTGTGTGTGTGTGTGTGTGTGTGTTAATTTAGAAACTAGTTATTTAAGAAATATTTTTTCAGCCTTTCTGTATTTTAAGGCAATTTATAATAACTGATTTTCTAACATTTTCAAATGACTAACCACTTGTGGAATTTATAAAGAATACAAAAACGACAATGAGTCTGATATAATAGTCATGTCTGTAGACGGTGCCAAGAAGATAAGTTGGCCAAAATATTATTTCCAGAACAAAAATCATTATTGAATGAATGGTTCAAAGTGATGCCCGAATAGAATCACACCAGAAAATATTTTAGTATCATACAAACCTGGATGAAAGTGTTTAATATTCTTAAAGATTTTTCTCTAATTTTGAAAATTTCACTGAATTTAAACTTCCAGTCGTTGTTCGTAAAAGTTTTTGTTGTACGTTCGAAAACTTTAGGAAATTAGTTATTACAAATTGTCTGAAGATACCGAAAGGTTGAAACCAAGGTTGCATAAATAACTGGTTTCCAAAAAAAAATTATCCAAAACTCTGCATTATATATGTATTGAGCACTTTTTAATGCAATTGTATACTGATATAATTATAGAATGAATAAAAACTGGTTAATAGTAATTATATATATATATATATATATATATATATATAAAACCAAGGTAAAGAGAACCAACAGTATTACAATTCCATTTACTTTTTTTTATACTAGAGCTCAATACAACATATATTCTAGAGCATAATATAATTAAATTTGATTTTTATTTAAAAATTAATAGAGTTTAAATTATATTAATATTGTTACGCTCCGTAATGGGTTCGTCTTTTTCTTCACTCTCCTTCTGTCTAAAAATTTACTATTATGTAGCCCCCTGCGCATCAGTGGCGGTACCGCCTTGCTTGGGTTGAAAGGATTAAAAAGAAAAAAGAAATACGTACATACATATATGTCTGCATCATATGTCAATGGTCTGAGTGTGATCAATAGATATGAACAGATTTATATAGAAAGAAAGTAAAAGGGAGAAATGACGATAGATAGATAGATAGATAGATAGATAGATAGATAGATAGATAGATAGATAGATAGATATGGACTTCTTAAGGTTTTTGGGATAGCAAAAATGGGTTCTACAAGGATCGAAAACGTGAGTAACTGAGAAGTTCTAGATATAATGGAGACAAAACTGACACTTCTACTTAGCATCAGGAAGAGACAGTTGAAACTCTTGAGGATATAATGAGACGAAAGATTTTGCCAAATCTTTCGCTCATTCTACAGACTGAAAGTAAGAGAGATAGAGGAAAGCAAAGCTAATGATACTTGGCGAGTTTGAGAAAGTTGATGGCAGTGTAAAGTTTGGATGAGATGGCAAAAACATAAAAGTTTATTATCTATCTATCCATCTATGTCTGTTTAGTATCTATCTATCTATCTATCTATCTATCTATCTATCTATCTATCTATAAGCCTACTCTATTCTATCATCTATCTATCTATCTATCTATCTATCTATCTATCTATCTATCTATCTATCTATCTATGTATCAGCTTACTCTATTAATATCTATCTATCTATCTATCTATCTATCTATCTATCTATCTATCTATCTTAGCTTACTCTATTAATATCTATCTATCTATCTATCTATCTATTTATCTATCTATCTATAAGCTTACTCTATTCATATCTATCTATCTGTCTATAAGCTTACTCTATTCATATCTATCTATCTATCTATAAGCTTACTCTATTCATATCTATCTATCTATCTATCTATCTATCTATCTATCTATCTATCTATATCTATCTATAGCTTATCTATCTATCTATCTATCTATCTATCTATCTATCTATCTATCTATAAGCTTACTCTATTCATATCTATCTATCTATCTATCTATCTATCTATCTATCTATCTATCTATAAGCTTACTCTATTCATATCTATCTATCTATCTATCTATCTATCTATCTATCTATCTATCTATAAGCTTACTCTATTCATATCTATCTATCTGTCTATAAGCTTACTCTATTCATATCTATCTATCTATCTATCTATCTATCTATCTATCTATCTATCTATCTATCTATAAGCTTACTCTATTCATATCTATCTATCTATCTAACTATCTATCTATCTATCAGCTTACTCTATTCATATCTATCTATCTATCTATCTATCTATCTATCTATCTATCTATCTATCTATCTATGCTATCTTACTCTATTCTATCTATCTATCTATCTATCTATCTATCTATCTATCTATCTATCTATAAGCTTACTCTATTCATATCTATCTATCTATCTATCTATCTATCTATCTATCTATCTATCTATCTACGTTAGTCATAAAGGTAAATTTTACGTTAGTCATAAAGGTAGAGGTAAAATTTGAAAGTAGAGTAAAAAAGGCAGACGCTCGGCTACAGGATGCGGCGCGTCAGTTGTCGCCATTTCATATATTTAATTTAGTGAAGGCGCGCTGTTTTATTCTTATTAGGGCGAGTTGGGCACTGTCTGTCAAAAAGAAAAAATAAATAAATAAATAAATAAAAGAGCATGGCATAACTGTCTCCGCCAGAAATTTGAATCGGACAGGCTGTACTGAATGGCATTTGCACCTGAAGTATCAATACGAACATTTAAGAGATTTTGGGTGTCAATCTGAGTACAGTGAAGAGGATTCAGAAGAGTTGGATGATTCTAATGGTGATTACGAAGACGTTTGTAGTGATCACTAGTGATAGCGATGTTATGCCTGAATTCATCTTTCCACGGGTTCTGAGATTTCACTCGGATGCCTAAATCAAGTTTGTTTGGAGAGATAATGCTGTCCTGGGTAAAGGTGGTGGCTGTTGGAACTCCCTACATCAGGACTCTTCACCACGCCACACAAGCAGGAGAGCCGGGTCGTGGCTGTCAGACAATTTCTGTGAACACATCACTCCTCCGGCTACCTAACCCCTCATAGTGCAACCCTCCTGATTATTATGTGTTTATTATTGAGCGAGGGCCGAACTAAACTCCTTGTAACACCAAAAGATAATCAGAAGGTAAGGATCATAGCAACATTCACTAACTTAAATCAGAAAAAGAGTTGTAGAAGATTTTGAAATCGTCTGCAGGCCATGGTTGACGCCCATAGCGATTTCACTGAATAAATTTACTCTTTCGTATTTCAATATATTTTTTATGGAACTTTAGTAAATCCAGAGTGTCCATAAATTGCGTGAGCAATTAAAAAGATATAACTTTATTTGTATTTGTGATAGAAATAATCTGTAAAAAATGTTATAAAGTTTAATGTACCAACAAGATGGAGCTCCTTGTCACTTTGCTCTGCGTGCTAGTTTTTAAATCAGGAATTTCTTAACAGATGGATCGAGACCATTTCATTGGTCTCTACGTTTGCCATATTTGACTTATTAGATTTTTTTATGGGGGTATGTGAAATCAAGTATGTATACAACTAAACCTAGTTGATTAGAAGATTTGAAAGCTAAAATAACCAATATGATTTCAGGCATTACTGTAAATCATTTGGCAAATGTTTTTCGTGAACTGCAAAATCGTATTACCTTTTGTATTGCTAATGATGGGGGACATGTGGAAACTTAAATAAAATTTCAATAAAATCTTAAAAATATAGATTTACATCTTTCTAATCCTTTTTACAAATTATTTCTATCGAAAATACAAATGAAATTATGAATTTTTTTATTGTCATTGTTATTTTCATTTTTAAGTCATTTAGACGGCAGTTTATTCATCCCTCTGCCGTTCTCCTCAGTGTTCTTGACAAGCTCCAAAGGAGAGTCTGTAATGTGATAGGTACTGATCTGGCGACTCGTCTGCAGCCACTTTCCCATCGTCGAAATGTGGCCTCCCTCTGTCTCTTCTATAAATACTTTCATGGCTTCTGCTCGGATGAGCTTAAGTCACTGATGCCTCCTCAACAGGTGTTTACCCGTTCAACCAGACTGGCAACTGGGTCCCACCCATTCACAGTCAGGTTAGCCAAACGCAGACGACAATTCTACTCCTGCAGCTTCCTCTCTCGCACTTCCCGCCTGTGGAACTCACTCCCGTATTCTTGCTTTCCTGACGGCTACAACCTCCAGAAATTTAAAGGCAAAGTTAATACTCACCTACTAACCACTGGCCTCTAGCTCTCTCCCCTCCCCTGTATAACCTTCCCTTTCTCTCCGCCCATGTACCTGTCATTGCACCTGCTTTCTCAGCTTTCTATTGTTCCTTTCTAACTAGCTTGTACTCCTCACTCTTTTGTAATTAATCTCTTTACATTTATGTAACCCCCTGCACATCAGTGGCGTTTCTGCCTTGCTCGGGGTGAAATGATTAAAAAAAAAAAAAAAAAAATTTTATGCTAGAGTAAAAAATCGCTGTCAGAAGCCTCTCCACATATGATTCACAAAGGTAGTCAAAGATCGAGTTTCCACTGACATTGGCCAAATTTACACACATTTCTGGGTATGTTAAATTTTAAAAGGGAAAACAAGGTCCAATTTTTCACCTCAAGCAAGGTGATAATAGTTCTTCTTCTATACGACGTGTTCTATCGGGGCATAGGCGATTATAGCCTTCCACTTCTCTCTATCCCTGGGGACTCTTAGCACGCTTTCTGCTGTAATCCCATCCGAACCCCGCTCTGAAATCTACTTACTCAGGCCCGTTACGTATGTTACACGCTGCTTTCTCCTGTCTCTTTTCCCTCTATCTGACCTGTGAGTATCAGATTCTTCAAGCCTTTTTTCCTCATTACATGTCCCAGAAACTTCAGCTGTCTTTTCATGATGTTCAGTATTAAATTCTTTTTTATACTATTTATATTATTCGGACTGTTGTCCTAATCTTTGTTGCCATTCATACGACGCTTCGGCCGTTGTAAGCTCCGGCTCTCTTCAGGTGCTAGAAAGTTCAAACCGAACCCTTTATTACGATCACTGGGGTAGATCATTCTCATTCCTTGAGCGAAGCCTCTTTTAGTAGTCAAGAGTTATCTTCCTCTAACCCGACTCTTCCGGTTACTTGTTCATCACTGTTGTAGCCGGGTATTGAACTCACAACTCTTTGGCTCAAATCACCGGAACTAACCAACGTCGATATCCACTGAGTCATAAGAAGAACAACAATTGAGTTTCTGGAAATTATCTACCTAATGTTCAGTAACCATTTTTTACAAGAGTTCAGTTTGCAATTTTTGATATTAATTGCTTCCTCTCGAAAGGTCGTACAAATTGGAACAAAGATGAGAACAATTGTTCGAATAATGTAAATAGTGTAAATACTACCTCTTCTCAGAAACATAGACAAAAACTTTCTTTTTGTTTCCATCCTTTCCAAAATCTCTTCATTGCTCACGTTTTCTGGGAGTGAAAGACAATTAGAAGACATTAATGACGAGAAAGGACAATAAAGAACAAGTTTCAGGAAGATTTCCTCTTAAATCTATGAATTTTGTGTTAAATGATTCGTTTGCTATCATCCTTTTGCAGGTTATTTGATTTCAGAATTATTTTTTGGGCGTGTGTGGGGTAGATAATTAGAGTTTAGTTATATAAAACTTATTAATCTATAGCTTGATGGAGAATTTCCCGAGTGAATATAATGAACCCAACGGGAATTAGAACTCGACATCCCGACTATCGATTACGAGCCAAGCTTACAGCACCTGGTATTCCCACACTGTTAAGCCTCTTGACATTGCGCTCGCCATTGCTTTACATCGGTGGCCGCATGGAAACCGGTATATCAACTTGATGTGGCTGTGAGCCTTGATGATTTTAGGTTGCAAGGAAGCAGGTGGCCAAAACAGAATTCCAGAGGTGGGAAAGTCGAGAAAAGATACGGTTAGAATAAAACAAACGAATAAAAAATGAGAGCTTCTTCTTCTTCTTCTTCTTCTTCTTCTTCTTCTTCTTCTTCTTCTATGTGCTCAGTCCTTTTTGGACGGAGGCGATCATGGTTCTCCACGTCTCCCTATCCCTTGTGGTTCCTAGTATGTTTGCTCCCGTTACTCATGTCAACCCCCGTTCAGTCATCCACCTGATCAGGCCCTGCAAATATGTTATCCGCTGCCTTCATCTGTCTCGCTTTCCTTCTATCTGACCAGTCAGTATCAGGTTCTCCAGGCTCTCCTTCCTCAGGAACTTCAGTGGTCTCTTCCTGATGCTCAGTATCAATTTCCTGTTTGTTGCCATTCTTTCCAACACTTCATCGTTGCTTGCATGCTCAGTCCACGATATCCGCAGCATCCTTCTGTAGAACCACATTTCCGCTGCTTCCAGTTTTGTCCTCATTTTCGATGATACTGTCCAGCATTCGCTGCCGTATTGAAGAATTGATATCACGTAGCAGTCCAGCACTCTTTTCTTTGTTTCCAGTGAGATTTTCCTGTGTGTTAGTATTTTGCTTAGCTTCTGGAACGCGTCATTTGCCATGCCAATTCGCCTTCGGATCTCTCCATGTCGCACTTTCCATCTTCAGTTAGGACACTTCCTAGGTATTTAAAATTTTGTACTTGCTTGATTCGGGTATTTCCCACATTTATTTGGCATTTTGGGTTGTACCTTTTGCTGATGACCATGCATTCAGTTTTCTTAAAGTTTATTTGTAGTCCTTTTTTGTCGCTCTCCACCGCTACCTTCTGTATGAGGTCTTGTAGTTTCCTTTCCGTGTCCGCAATCAGCACTGTATCGTCTGCGTACCTTATGTTGTTCAAGTTGTGTTCTCCAACAACAAATCCTGGCGTGTCATCTAGGGCCCGCAAGATATTCTCGCTGTACAGGTTGAACAAATCCGGTGAAAAGACACATCCTTGTCTAACGTCTCTTTCTATCTTTGTAAATCTACTGAGATTTTTACCTATCCGTATGCAGGCCGTTTGCTGCCAGTAGGGATTCTTGATCTTTGCCGAAAATATCGAGGCTGCCGAGCATCTCCATCAATTCTTTGTGTCGTATCTTGTCGAATGCCTTCGCATAGTCAATGAAACATAGGTACAAATCTTTCTTCATTTGTATTGCCCTTTCGGAGAGCATCCTAATCATGAATATGGCGTTCCTTGTTCCAGTGTCTTTCACGAACCCGCACTGTTTCTGTCCTATCTCTGGCCTGATTCTGCTTCTCGCTCTATTCATCAGGGTTCTGACAATCAGTTTGGTAATGTGGCTCATTAAGCTGATAGTTCTGTGTAGTTCACACTCGTTTGCGCCTGGTTTCTTCGGCAGTGATATAAATATCGAATTGCATAGGTCGTCTGGTATTATTCCGCTGTTATAAATTTCGTTTATTATGTCAGTAATTTTTTCTATGCCATATTCTTCTGACGCTGTCAGCAGCTCTATCACTACGCCGTCTGGACCAGCTGCTTTGTTTCTGTTCATTTTGGCCATTGCAGCTTCCACTACGGATTTTAGTATTTCCGGTCCATCCATCTCCTTGTGTATTCTCGGTTGTTCTCGCTTGTCGCAAAATGATCCTTTATATATTCTTACCATCGCTGGAGTATTTCCTCTTTCTCTAATATGATTGTTCCATCCTTGGATTTTATGCATCCTGTTGAGGAGCGGGTTTTTTGTCCCGTTCGTTCTCTTATCTCTTTATGCATCTCTGCTTTGTTGGTCCTGCTCAGTCTCTCTACTTCTTCGCATTTGTTGTTGAGCCATTCCTCTTTGGCTTGTCTGCATTTGTTCCTTATCTCCCTGTGGGGTTTCTTGTATTCTGCCCCATGTCTTGGCGTTTTTTTTTTTTTTTTGCATCATGAGGAGGATCTCTTCGGTCATCCACTCGTTTTTTCTTCTGCGTCTAATTTCTTTGGGGCTATGTTATTCTACCCTTGATGCTGATCGAAGCTATTTATATAGTCCTTTAGAATTTTGCACGGGATTGCGAAGGCTTAGTAGTCTTGCAAACCGTTTCCATTGGTCAATGTAACATCTACTTGCGAAATCCGGTTTCGAATTTTTCTTTAAGCATATGGTCAATTCTTTTTCTATTTCGGAAAAACAGAATTTCCCACGCCATTGTGAATTTTTGTAAAAGTGAAGAAGAAGGTTGTTTTTAATTGTTAATTTCCTATCCCACAACAGCTTAAAGTGAAAAAATCGGAGCGTAAACGGTTAGGCAAAAATTCTCGTACACCCCGCATAAGCGGAGTCGGGTTCTTGTCTATTTATCCAGAGGAGACTCTGCCCTTTGGCGGAGTCTCATCTGGGTTTCTCTCTGCCTTCGTGTAGAGAATCCGACATAGTCGAACCAGAGACTGGATCGAGTGATAAAGAGAGCTCATTAGAACGACTGCCATAGAAACTTTTATGGAAAAAGCAGAGGAAATCCACGTGACATTGATTCAAAAATGATTGAAGTGTTATTAGAGGTATACGTAAAAGGATAACACCTAGGATATAAAAGTCTAATTGGGGTTATAATCGAGTCTGCATTTACCGTTTAGGATACCTTACCATTCTGGAGAGAACTCCATTAAATACTTTCTACTAATTCCTACCTTTTTGACAAGCGTAATTCGGAAACGCGGATGATACGGTGCTGATAGCAGACACGGAAAGAAAAATGCAGGGCCTTCTACAGAAATTAGTAAAAGAAAGTAGAAAGAAAGGGTTGAACATAAAGCTCAAGAAAACTGAATGCATGGTCATCAGCAAAAAAAGGAAACCAATATGCCATCTGGAAAGTCTAAACTTATTTATAAATGGAACTTTGTCTCTCTCTCTGTGTATGTGTGTGTGTGTGTTTGTGTCTGTGTGTGTGTGTGTGTCTGTTACCTATAGACTCCGTAATGGCTGAACCGATTTTCTTGAAAATTTACATAGTTGTACTATAAGCGTCTGCGAGTGTTCTTAGCTAGGTTTTGTGTCGAGGTACAACCGATAAATATCGAAAATCGATAATCGAACAAATCGTCTTATAGAAGGAGTGGTTCGATTTTAATCAAATTTGATACACTCATAGACAAAGACATAAAAAACGATATTCAGAAGTTTCAAGGTTGCAGTTCTTACAATAATGCAGAAAATCGATAATATACATATATATATAGATATATATATATATATAAGGCAAGATGTTTGTGTGTGTGTGTGTGTGTCTGTTTATTTGCCTGTATGTCTGTATTTTTTCAGCCCTTTTATGTTAGTTTTTGCTTCGGGTTTGGCTCTAAGTAGGTATAATTGTGGTTCTTAGTCTCAGCCATGATACCATTTACTCAGAGGACTAATTTAGCCTTCAAAATTCAGTTTATGACAAAAAAACTTATTTGATATCGATACCAGGAAATGAAAATTTGACTTACATCCATTCATTTTTTTTCAGTGTACGGTTTCGCTTTAACTGGAAACAACTATTGCTTTTTAGTCTTTCGTGCCAACGTCCAAAGAGTCTGAGTTCCAGGACTATGGATTAGTTTTAAAGCTTTCATTACACCCCAGCAACGCCGGGCTATACTGCTAGTCTAAAATAAAACAAATAAATAAAAAAAGTACTTGGATGTGTTTTGACATAGAATGGAAAATGTGACATGGACATCCAAAGATGCATTAGCAAGACCAAAGACGCATTTCAGAAGCTAACCAGAGTTTGTTTTTTTTTTAATCATATCACCCCAAGCAAGGCGGTGACACCACTGATGCTCATGGGGCTAATTAAATCTTTTGTTTAATTTTTAACAATTAATTCTAAATTTTACTTCTTAATTTTTCTTTTCATTTTTCTTTTATGTTTTTATTTAAATTTAAAAATTTTTTAAATTTTAATTTTACATAAATTTTTTATGTACAAGTAATATTTGAAAATTTCAATATTTAAAACTCATGATTTAAACCCCATTGATTACTTCTCCCTGCATTTTATTATAATTTTTTATTTTATTTTAAACTTTTAAATTTAAATTTTATATATATATGTAACTTTAGATTATTTAGATTTTTAATCTTATTAAAAATTAGTAACTTTACTTTATAAGATTTAATTCCCATGAACATCGAGTGGACTTAAATTCAAATTTATTAAACTATATATATATATATATATAGCGAAAGAGCGCTATATATATATATATATATAGCGAAAGAATATATATATATAGCGAAAGAGAGAGAGAAAGAAAGAGAGAGAGATTGACATAGGGACAGACAAACAGAGAATGCGAGTGAGAAAGAGAGAGAGAAAAAATAAATTACTAACAAATAACTTTATGAACATTATGGAGTACTCTTCCCATAAATAATTATTATATCAAATTATTACAATATAATTGCATAATTTATTTTGTTTAATCTAGTCTATTGATATTACTTCCTTGACATCTATCTATCTATCTATCTATCTATCTATCTATCTATCTATCTATCTATCTAATCCATTTCATCATCTATCTATCTATCTATCTATCTATCTATCTATCTATCTATCTATCTATCTATCTATCTATCTATCTATCTATCTATCTATCTATCTAGCCTATTCATATCTATCTATCTATCTATCTATCTATCTATCTATCTATCTATCTATCTAAGCCTATTCTATCTATCTATCTATCTATCTATCTATCTATCTATCTATCTATCTATCTATCTTAGTCTGTTCATATCTATCTATCTATCTATCTATCTATCTATCTATCTAAGCCTATTCATATCTATCTATCTATCTATCTATCTATCTATCTTAGTCTGTTCATATCTATCTATCTATCTATCTATCTATCTATCTATCTATCTATCTATCTATCTGTCTAATTCTGTTCATTATCTATCTATCTATCTATCTTTTTTTTTTTTAATCATATCACCCCAAGCAAGGCGATGACAGCACTGATGCGAATGGGGCTACTTAAGAGTAAAATGATTGGAAAAGAGAAAGCCGGGAACCACACCCTAACCAGGAAACAAGGGATGAGCCTCTTCACCTGTTCAAAAGACGTGGGTGGAGTGTGAACCGGGCGATAGTTAAGTCTATCTACTCCAATTGAGAACGAAAAAGAGAATAGAAAAAAAAAGTGAAAGATTGGAAAAAAAATAAAAAAATAAAAAAATAAAGCCGGGAACCACATCCTAAACAGGAAACAAGGGATGAGCCTCTTCACCTGTTCAAAAGACGTGGGTACTGAAAGATGGAAAAATCTCATTAGAAAGAAAGAAAAGAGTGCTGGATTGCTACGTGATATCTGTCCTTTTGTATGGAAGTGAATGCTTGATGATTTCATCGAAGATGAAGGAGAAGCTTGAGGCAGCAGAAATGTGGCTTTACAGAAGGATGCTGAGGATACCATGGACACAGCACGTGTGCAACGATGAGGTGTTGGAAAGGATGCAAACGAGAAGAAAACTGTTAATAAATATCAGGAAGAGACAAATGAGTTTCCTAGGACACGTAATGAGGAAAGAAGACCTGGAGACATTGATCCTCACAGGTAGGATAAATGGATGAAGAGACAGAGGAAAGCAGCGCGAGACGTACTTGTTAGGTCTGAGCAAATGGTTGACAGAGCGGGGCCTGGAAGAGATACCAAGAGAAAAATTAATAAGAGTGACAAGAGACAGAGCCAAGTGGAAGTCCATGATCGCCTACGTCCTGAAGGGACACGGAACATGAAGAATAATAATTCAGAACTGTGTCCACACTTTGTATTCTCATGTTAAACGGACTTGTCTCTACGACGTTTAGAATCTAGTTTATAACAGACTTTAGTCTACCATTTTTATTGTAGTTTAAACAGCAGGTGTGTTTACCATTTTAATTCCTCACGCTTAAAGAAGACGTTATGTGTGTCTGGCTTTGGGGCTCAGTTAATTAATGGTTGATCCGTCCAAAGAAAAGATATTAAACTTTTATTTGCCAGACAACTGAAATAATTCTTCAATCTGTAAAGAAAAACAAAAAGAAAAACGCGTTAATATATGTTTTTTTTTTAATTAATCGTGTCGCCCCAAGCAAGGCATTTTAGTGCCACTGTTGTGCAGGGGGTTACATAGGAGGAATGTTATGAGAAGGAGTGAGAGGTTACAAGGGGGTATGAGGAAGAGAGTAAGAGAAGGAAGAGGATACTGATGCGAGTGGGGTGGGCGGAGAAAAAAGCATGAGAGAGAGGATGTAAGTTAGTGAGACAGGAGATGACTATTGACTTTACATTTAAATTCTTGGAGATTATAACCGTCAGGAAAGCAAGTATGCGGAAGGGTATTCCGCAGGCGGGAAGTGCGAGAAAAGAAGCTGTTGGAGTAAAATTTGCGTTTACAATTTATTGGTTTTACAGTAAACGGGTGGGACCTAGTTGCTAATCTTGTGGCTCGAAGAAATTCATATATAGGGGGTACCAGTGAGCTAAGTTCACCGGAGCAGAAGCCGTGAAAGTATTTGTAGAAGAGACACAGAAAAGCCACACTGCGTCGGTGAAAAAGCGACTGTATCCTAGCTGCCAACACATTTATTTAAAAAATGATTGGTTATAAACAGGATCTATGGAAATTTTTTTTAAACAAAATGGCGGATTAAGAACTGTTAGGAGACATATTTTGTTATTATTATTATTATTATTATTCTGGAGTTATGTATTCTAATAGAGACTTTTGTTTTGTTTTGTTAAACTTTTCTTTTCTTTCCACCTTAGGTTTCAAGATTGAAAATCTTATCGACGAAGAAATTTTTTTTTCTTTATGACGGTGTTGGGATTAACAGTAAGGGTGGACGTTAATATGGGAAGGGAGTGTGAGAAGTCTTTGAAGATAATAATGGTGGTAGAGAATGCTTCCGCGAAACGCAAAAACTGATGTGAAGAGATTACGGAAACCAGACATGACTAATGAGACAGAGGTAGACTGTAGATAATGGTGTCGACTTGAAGATTTCTCACATCGTGCCAAATGAAGCACAAAGGCGCGTACCGACCGCTTTTGAAGTAGAGGATGTAATAACAGTCGATGAGCCATGATATTGCCCCCCGCAGATACATACAGACACACACTTATATATATATATATATATATATATATATATATATATGTTGTGTATAGTTTCTTTTCGGGATATATATATATATATATATATATATATATATATATGAATGGCATATATCAATGTTATGAGATTGATCAGTAGATATGAACAAATTTAGAGAGAAAAAATATTAGAGACGAACAGAATGAAATGAAACGAAAGAAAAAATTAATATGCGCACACATATTTATATATATCAGTCAATAAAGTGTCATAGGTGATACACGCTTTGGGAGATCATGTCTCAAAAAAGACATAACTGACTGTGCAGAAGATTATCCCGCAGTATGTTGCCATTGCTTATTATTCAACCCATAACTGGGGGGAAGAAACGGATTAATACCTTTCCCAAGGATATTTGTGCATAAGTAAATGAAAGGAATTCAACTGAAATTCGAACTCGGCTCTCCGAGTCGATATACACTGCACTACAACGCACTATATATATATATATATATATATATATATATATATATATATCTCATCCGCAGACAGATCTGTTTCGCAGCTCATCAGTACGGTTAGACTCCGATTGCTTTTTTTACCCCGAATTGAAACCCGACCGAATTAGCGTCAGTCGGCGACTCTACCCCTGGGCTATGGGCGTTCGGTGGAAGAAGGCAGACTTTTTTTTTTTAGCGCATATCATTATACGCGCCCAATATATATATATATATATATATATATATATATATATATATATATATATAATTATCCTACTTCTATAGCACGACTCGGAGTTTCATGCCTTATGCAATCATCAGGTAGATATTATGAACTAACCGTTTCTAGATTTGAGACTTTTTTTTGGTTCTCACGTTAAATAAGGGTCGATATAAATTATAAATCTGGGGTGCCATTTTTTAATTTCTTAAATGCATAATTTAATTAGGTTTATACCGAAACCTACGCATGAAATTGAAAAGTAAAATCGTAGAATCCTCCTCGGCCTTACCCTCTCTTCTGATCTCAAGTGGAAACCCTACATTGAGTCAATAGCTAAATCCACTGCTAGGAAGGTTGGGTTACTGTGTCGGGCCAGGATGTTTTTCCCACCTGAAACCATCCTGCGTATATACAAATCAAACATTCGTCCGTGCATGGAGTACTGCTGTCATATATAGCCAGGTGCCCCCGCTGTTCATCTCCGTGTTCTTGACAGGCTTCAAAGGAGAATCAGTAATGTGATAAGTACTGACTTGGCGGCTCGAGTACAGCCACTTTCCCACCAACGAGATGTGGCTTCCCTTTGTCTGTTCTATAAATACTTCCATGGTTTCTGCTCCAACAAACTTAAGTCACTGGTGCCTCCGCAACAGGTGTTTATTCGTGCAACCAGACTGGCAACTGGGTCCCACCCATTCACAGTTAGATCAACCAAATGCAGACGACAATTCTACTCCTTCAGTTTCTTTTCTCTCACTTCCCGCCTGTGGAACTCGCTTCCTTATTCTTGCCTTCCTGACGGTTACAACTTCTAGTAATTTAAATACAAGGTCAATTCTCAACTCTTAACTACTTGACCCTAGTTCTTTCCACACCGCCCTGTATATCCTTTCCTTTCTCTCCACATTTGCAGCTGTCATCACACCTGTATTCCCATACTTCTCTTGCTATTTTCTAACTGGTTCGTCTTTCCCTTCACTCTCTTCGACTTAATATTTTTACTCTTATGTAGCCGCCTGCATATCAGTGGCGTTACCGCCTTACTGGGTGTGATATGATTTAAAAAAAAAAAGAACTTATAAATTATTTATTCATTTATTTTTTCTTTTATTTTCCAATGTCTTCGTCCACATTAAAAAAATAAAAACAAGTGATCTGCCTTAAAATATACGTCCAAAATCTAACCCTAAAATATTTCTTAATATTTTTCCTTATAAATTCTACGATTTTGCTGGTGATTATGTAGTGCACGAAACTTTGATTCATGCTTTAAACATAGTATAATATATATATATATATATATATATATATATATATATATATATACTTAATAGCTCTGTTATATTACATTGAACACTGTCCTATTAATACTAGAAAAATATTTATTTATATATGTGTCTACCAGCGTGTATAACTATATGTAAATTTATTGATATCCATACCTATATATATATTCCTTAGTGTATAGTATATTTTCTGGATATAGAATGTTAATACCCATATCTTATTCACTTGACTTCTTTCTACATCACCCCGTATATCTTGTTCTTTTCCTTTCTCTCTACCTTCGCAACTGTCTTCACTCCTGTGTTCCCATCCTTCTCTTGCCCTTTCTCTGACACCCACTGTAACTACTTCGTCTTTCTCTTCACTCTCCTCTTGTCTAAACTTCTACTCTTATATAGCCCCCTGCGCATCAGTGGCGGTACCGCCTTGCTTAGAGTGAAATGATTAAAAAAAGAAATATGTACATACGTATAAATCTGTGCCAGATATCGATGGTCTGAGTTTGATCAATAGATATGAACAAATTTAGAAAAAAATCTTTAAAACAAACAAATTCAAACAGAATAAAAATAAAGTGTAGTAAAAGGGAGAAATGGCTGAGATAGATAGATAGATAGATAGATAGACCATAAACAGACTTAGATAGTTAGATAGACCATAAACAGAAATAATTAAAAAAAAGATAGTAAACATAGATAGATAGATAGATAGATAGATAGATAGATAGATAGATAGATTGAATGATATGAATAGAGTAAGTTTATAGATAGATAGATAGATAGATAGATAGATAGATCGATAGATAGATAGATAGATAAACAGACTTAGATAGATAGATAGATAGATAGATAGATAGTAAACAGACATTGATAGATAGATAGTAAACAGACATAGATTGATAGATAGTAAATAGACACAGATAGTAAATAGACGTAGATAGATCGATAGTAAACAGACATAGATAGATATATAGTAAACAGACATAGATAGATATGGAATTCGTAAGGCTGAAGGAATAGAGATAGATAGATAGATAGATAGATAGATAGATAGATAGATAGATAGTAAACAGACATTGATAGATAGATAGTAAACAGGCATAGATAGGTAGATAGTAAACAGACATAGATAGATATGGAATTCGTAAGGCTATTTGGGATAGTAAAAATGGGTTCTACGAAAACGTGAATAACAGAATTTCTAGATACAATGGAAACAAAAATGACACTTCTAATTAATATCAGAAAGAGACAGTTGAAACTTTTACGGACATAATGAGACAAATGATTTTCGCAAACTTTTCGCTCACACGACAGATTGAATTTAAAAGAGGTAGGGAAAAGCAAACTTGGAGAGTTTGAGCAAATTGAAGGCAGTGCAAGTTTTGGAAGAGATGGTAAAACATAAACATCAAGAGCTACAAATGACAGGAAACTGTAGAGAGCCATGATCGCCAACCTCCTGAAGGGACACGGCACATTGAATGAAGAATTAACAATAATTAAGCTATATCACCAATTAGTTCACATCGACTATTTTTTTAAAGAGGATTTTATAATGAGGATTTTCTGTACATTAAAAAAAAAAGACCAGTCTTAAATTTATTATTATCCAACAAAGTAGATTAATAACAAATAAAGTTGAACTTTTTTAACGAAACATATTTCTTTACAAGGATGTGCGTTGTGGTACAGTGGATATCGGCTCGGAACAAGAAACCGGGGGGGGGGGGGCGAGTTCGAATTCCAGTTGAATCCATTGTATCCATTTACGCGCAAATACCCTTGGGAAAGGTATTAATCCGTCTATTCCTTCCAGTTATGGGTTAAATAGTAGGACAGATTGGGTTCTATAGCCTTGGTCGGCAACCAGTCTACCGCAGAAAGCAATGGCAACCTACTGCGGGATAACCTTCTGCCCAGTCAGTCATGTCTCTTTCGAGACATGATCGCCCAAGCGTGTATCACGTATGGCACTTAACTGACTGATTTCTTTACAATCGTTTCACCCCAAGCAAGGTATTACTGCCACTGGTGAGCATGGCGCTACATGAGCGAAGATCGAAAAGAATGAGGAACAAGTTAAAGTGGGTGTTGCAGGATGGATAAGAGAAGGATGGGGATACTGGTGTGAAGAGAGCTGCGTGAGAGTAAAGTGAAAAGGAAGAAGAACAAGATACAGGAAGTACCGGGGAAAGGATAAGAGAAAGATGGCAGTCAAGGAGATGAATTATAGCAAATGATTTTAGCTATTAGGAAGCAAGTATATGGAAAGAAGTTCCACAGTCAGGAAGTGCGAGAAAAAATACTGTTAAGTAGAAGTGACGGCTACATTTGACTGTTGTACTGTAAAAGTGTGGGACCTAGTTGCTAGTTTTAGTTGCACAAGTAAATTCGAGTAGATAAGGAACCAGAGAGCTAAGCTAGTCGGAGCAGAAGTCGTGAAAAAATTTTTTTTAGAAGAGACAGAGAGAAGCCACATACCATCGGTGAGAAAGTGACTGGAGTCTAGATGCCAGATCGAGTTCCATTTCATTGCAGATTTTCTTTGAATTTTGTCGAGAACCCTCAGATGAATAGTAGGGGCGCCTGACTAGATATAACAACAGTATTCCATGAAAGGAACGGATGGTGGATTTGTGTATGTATAAGATGGATTCTGACGAGAAAAACTTTCTTGATCGACGTTGTGACACGACCTTCCTACTAGTAGATTTAGCTACTGATTCAGTGTATTCGTCCCACTTGGGGTCAGCTGAGAGAGTGAGACCGAGGAGGCACAATGCAGTAATGTGTTCATTTTAGGATATCATAAAATCACATCAGAGACAGAAAGTGTTTTTTACCTCTGCTTTGTATTGATAAAGAAATGAAACCTTCAATTTTGAGCCGATTCTTCTAAATACACAGCGTCACCTCAAATTCTTGGTCTGTTGTATAATTATAAACACTGAAAGGCAGAGAAGTCAAAATTTAATGATGGATGGCTTTTTCAAATTATTTAAACCCTCATCAAATAATTTTTAATTTTCTATGTGAGGATCCATCTATATAGGTTACTGGAAGCTTATGTAAATTAGATGAAAGAGGTTATACGAATTTTTTAGGTTTAATGCTTTTAAATATTTTATACTCCTGGGGTGATTTTGTCATTTGTTATTCAGAAGGGATCCACATGACTTCTTCTTATCAGAACGTAGAGTGGGCGATAATGACTCTCTTCTACTTCCTCTATTTCGTTACTCGATGTGTTTCTTGAATCCGTAACAAATCTTTATTTTATCCATTCACTCAAACTCGGTAATTAGATTCCATATTCTTTTCCCACTGTTTCCCCTGACCTCGTCATGTTCTGCGTGTTATATTCTCTAAGGCTTCTTTCCTTGTTTGAAATCTAAATAACTTCAGCTGTCTCTTTCTGATATGTCAGTTTTGTCATTAACCAGAAAAAATGAGCACCCTCTTGTTTACTACATGTCTAGTAAATATCATATATTCCAAGCCCACTTTCCTCATTGTATGCGCCAGAAACGTAAACCGTTTCTCCCTGATGTTAAGTATTAATTTAATTTTGTTTTCATTTTCTCCTAAACTTCTTCATTGCTCACATGGTCGGTCCATGGTATCTTCAGCATCCTTCTGTGAAACGACATTTCTCTTGGTTCAAGTCTACTCTTCATCTTTAAGGAGATCGTCTAGCACTAACTGCCACACAGGAGTACAGATACCACATAGTAGTTTAGTACTCCTTTTACTTTTATCTAGCGGTATATTACTATTTTTTATTATTTTACTTTAATTTGTAATATTTCATTGACCATCTCAATAGCTGTTCGGATTTCTGTACCACACTTTCTGTCCTCTGTTAAAACACATTCCAGATATTATAATTTTCGCATTTGTTTTTTTTTTTGTGGGATCTCCCCTTTTTATGGAATAATGGACTCTTCTGATGTGTACATATAATCCTGCATATAGAGAGAACGAGGAGTTGAGTAGTTGCCGAGTAGTTGATCCGTAAGTTGGTGCAGAGTTAGTTGGAGTTGTTTGGATATAGACTCATTACCTGGACATACTATTTCACTGCAAGACTGTATATTGATTTCTACTAATAGTATACCTGAATTGACTAACCCCTGTTCCAGTTGTATATCTTTGTTCAATATAACTTACACTTTCTATCTCCATATCCGTTTTTGTTATTTATTATTTTGTGTGGTTTCTCAACCGGAATCAACAACATGTTTTATTTTCGTATTTTCGATTTGCAGTTTACCCTTTGGGTTCATTCTTTTGCTAACGACCATAAAAAAACAAAACAACAACTTGAGAACTCTGCTCATATGCTTAAATAGTTTCATCAGAAGAAGACTTTCTTTTTGATGTCACACATAACACTAAACCAGTTTAGAAATCTTTAATCTGCCAGATGTGTGCAACCGCTTTCTTAATCAATGACTAATAATGGCTTCAAGTGAATGGAGCCGGTAGCTCATAGTGAGGAACTTACACCTTCAAACCTCGAGGACGCGGTATTTATATATAAACTGTTCGCTAGATAAGAGCATTTGCTTATATAATTGTTTAAAAATAGCTTAGAGTTAGTTTTGCGTTTTTAACCATGCTTACCTCAAACTTCGTAGGCTGGTGTTTGAGAATGACGAGGAACTGTACCAGATAGCAGAAACCACATCACCTGAAGACTTCCAACAGCATGGGTAGCCGATTTAACTCGACAATCAAGATGCTGACACTGCCCCAAACAAAAGGCTAGGAAGGAAAGCTCTATCAATATTGGTAAGATCATTATCAGCTATTGGACATAACAGATGTATTTTCCATAAAAAATATTTTTAAAGAAAAAGTTTATGTTTCAACCGACAGAGACATTAATTATTTGCTTATATAACTTGCTTATACATAGTTTGCTTATATGTTTATACATATCTAAACTTA
The DNA here is from genome assembly GCA_037127315.1 of Ascarosepion bandense. Taxonomy (NCBI): domain Eukaryota; kingdom Metazoa; phylum Mollusca; class Cephalopoda; order Sepiida; family Sepiidae; genus Ascarosepion; species Ascarosepion bandense. The sequence continues at coordinate 6,532,981 of JBBBDQ010001775.1, forward strand.
TTTATAAATAAAACTTTGTCTGTGTGTGTGTGTGTCTCTGTGTGTGTGTGTGTGTATCCGTTAACTATGGACTCCGAAACAGCTGAACCGATTTTCTTGAAAATTTACACAGTTGTACTATAAACGTCTGCGAGTGTTCTTAGCTAGGTTTTGTATCGAGGTACTCCCGATAAATATCGAAAATCGATAAAATCGGGTTATAGAAGGTGTGGACCGATTTTAATCAAATTTGATACACTCATAGACGAAGACATAAGAAACGATATTCAGAAGTTTCAAGGTTGCAGTTCTTACAATAGTGCAGAAAATCGATGATATATATATATATAAAAGGCAAGATGTTTGTGTGTGTCTGTCTGTTTATCTGTCTGTATGTCCTTTATACAAATCCACAATTTTTATCCGATTCTCACCAAACTTCACACAAATATTCTTTAGGCAGAGTCTGAGCTCCAAGACCATGGATTAGTTTTAAAGCTTTCATTACACCCGAACAACGCCGGGCTATACTGCTAGTAATTTATAAATCTACCATTCGTCCGTGCATTGTTGCCATATCTGGTTGGGTGCTTCTGCTATTCATCATGAGGTTCTCGACATAATACAAAGGAAGATCTTAAATATAATCGATCCGAACTTAGCAATTCGCCTTCAGTCACTTTCTTAGGCACGTGATGTTGCTTCCCTCTGTCTTTTTTAAAAGTTGGTTGGTTGGTTGGTTGTTTGGTTGTTTTTATTTTATGGCATACCAACCTCGGCGGGTCATTTATTGCCAACTAATTTTTTTATTTATTTATTGCTGGTAATACCATTTTCTTTCAACAGTTTATTGTTGTTTTGTGTCTAGCAATACTTTTTTCCTTTTCGAGTACCAAGATTCATTGGGATTTGTTTTTAAGAGCAAGGTCCCTAAGTCCTACCCTGTTATTTAACCCCTAACTTTCATTTTTTATGAGTATGTCTAGAAATGGTAAGTCGTTATAACTATATTCCAGTGTGAACTTGATTTTGGGGTGTAGTTGTTGTAGTATGTTGTGTAATTTGTTAATGTCGCCCCATGATGGAAGGGACGGATTAATACCTTTTCCCAAAGGGTACCAGTGCTTAAGTGAATGCAGGGTATTCAACTGGAATTCGAATCGGCTCACCGATTTCTCTTTTTGAGCCGATATCCACTGCACCACAGGGCAAATCCGTCACTAAACGCGTACAGCACCTGGTATTCCCAAGCGGTCACCCATCTAAGTAGTGACTAGGCTCAACTTTCCTTAACTTCGGTGATCGAGCGAGAACTGGTGTATTCAACGTGATATGGCCGTAAGCACGCACGTTCATCACTAAACGCTGACAGCACCAGGTATTCCCAAGTGGTCACCCATCTAAGTTCTGACTAGGCTCAACGTTGCTTAACTTCGGTGATCGAGCGAGAACTGGTGTATTCAACGTGATATGGCCGTAAGCTTTTCTAAATGGCAACTGCTCTGACGAAATTGTTTCCCTGGTTCCCTGACCACATGTATTTACTCGCGCTTTTAACGTCAAATTAGTTAATTGTAATCGCACTTTTCTACTCTGACAGTTTCTTTTATCGCTCTTCTTGTTTGTGAACCTACATGCCGTTCGCTGGCTTCTTTGATAGCTACAATCGACAAAAGTTTAAATGCAGCATCAGATGTTATCTTCTATCTACTTGATTTCTATCCATCTCTTGTCTTTACTTCGACATCCCCTGTACCTTGATTTTCTCCCACTGTAACCCCACTGCGTACCAGTGGTGGTCCTGCCTTGCTTGGAGGGAAATGAGCCTAAAAAAAAAATCTTTCTTTATATAATTTGCTTATATTATTTGCATATCAGCCAGTTAATTGCCTTACGAGATACACGCTTTGGGCGATCCTATATCGAAAGAGACATGACTGACTGGGCAGAAGATTATCGCGCAGTAAGTTGTCATTGCTTTCTGTGGTAGACTGTTTGCCAGTCAAGGCTATAGAATCCAACCTGTCCTATTATTTAACCCATAACTGGAGGGAAGAGTCGGATTAATACCTTTCCCAAGGATATTTGTGCGTAAGTGAATGCAAGGAATTCAACTGAAATTCGAACTCCGCTTTACGATTTGTCATTCTGAGTTGATATTTACTGCACTACAACGCACTATATATATATATATATATATATATATATATATATATATCATTATTATCCTACGTTTATAGCACGACTCGGAGTTTCATGCCTTATAAAATCATCTGGTTGCCAGTCAAGGCTATAGAACTCAATTTCTCCTGCCATTTAACTCATAGCTGGAGGGAGAAAAGATAGATTATATTACATTATTATATTAAGTATGATAAGTGGGGGATCAGTTTATTACTTCATAACAATAGAAAACCTATTGCCCACTTTATGCCCTGTAGAAGTTTTAATTATGTTTCCAACTAATATATTCAGTCCCTCAGTTAATTACCATATGTGATACACTCTTGGCCGATCATGTCTCGAAAGAAACATGGCTGACTGGACTGAAGATTATCCTGCAGTAGGTTGCCATTGCATTCTGTGGTAGACTGGTTGCCATTCAAGGCTATAGAACCCAATCTGTTCTATTATTTAACCCATAACTGGAGGGGAGAGTCGGATTAATACCTTTCCCAAGGGTATTTGTGCGTAAGTGAATGCATTTCCATATTTTCATATACATTTTGCATATAAATTTGTATATACATTTGCTTACATAATTTGCTTATATATTTGCTTACTGAATGTTTTATATATTTGCTTTTCTATTTTGCTTATATTTTTTGCATATACGTTTGCTTGTAATGAAAAGTTACAGATTATCATTACCGTTACCTAATGTTGTAGCCTGAAATAATAAATATAAAAAAGGAAATACGGTTTCAATCTGAACTTTACGTGTTCAAGCGTATTTCCACATCGACATATAACGTCACTAGATGGCAGACTTTACCTATCAAACTAAACATCGTGTTTTCTCGTGTTGGCTGGGTCTTTAAGAATCGTTTGTTAGATATTACTTCACGTTGAATGTGTAAATAAGAGAAAATATGTGAACTGCTATCATCAAGAAACCCTTGTCTGTCATGCTTAATCGTACAGACTTCAAGAGTATCTAACGCTCAAATGTTTAACGTCAGACAAATGTGTACTCGTGCGTTTCTGTAAACAGCTCCCAGATATTTACATTATTGCGATGTTATTGTCTCACGCGGCAAATTATGGAACATAAAAAGAGAACAATGAATATCTGGAGATAAAAACAAAAAGCAAAAACAAACATGTATACTTCAGAGAGGGAAAAAAAAGAAGGAAAATTAAACTAAAAATGCTTCAACACAAACAGATTTAAAAAAAAAAATGGCAGACCGCCGCGCTTAGGTCGAACCGATAAATAGTTCAATTCACAACTTGTTTATCATGTTTTGCTGTTAGGGTTTCTGTGTTTACAGGTGCTTCTAATAGTCTAGAGAGATTATCTCTAAACCTTATTCTTTTGTATACGTTTCACCGGTTTGTATTTTATCATTCTTTCTATCTCGCCGTTTTTCTGCGTACCATCCTTAACTTGCTATCTACTTTCTACTCTTTTTTTTCCCTTGCCGCCATTCTTGTCTCTAATATAGGTCTAGAATTTAATAGACACTTCTTTAGTTATTTATTATTGTTCGTTGTTTCTCTTTCGGGTATTTGCTTTAGGGGCGTACCTTATTTTGGCCCTGGCCTAAGGAAGAGGTGATTTTTTAACTTCGGTGATCGAGCGAGAACCGGTGTATTCAACGTGATATGGCCGTAAGCACGCACATCCGTCACTAAACGCGTACAGCACCTGGTATTCCAAAGCGGTCACCCATCTAAGTACTGACTGGGCTCAACGTTCCTTAACTTCGGTGATCGAGCGAGAACTGGTGTATTCAACGTGATATGGCCGTAAGCTTTTCTAAATGACAACTGCTCTGACGAAACTGGCTGGGTCTTTGAGAATCGTTCGTTAGATATTACTTCAGGTATTAATTCATCTCTTGAGGACAAGAGGGAAAGAGGAAAACAGCGCATAGCATACTTGATAAGGAAGGAGGGCTTGGAAAATCTGATACTCACAGGACAGATTGAGGACAAGAGCGAAAGAAGAAAACAGCGCACAGCATACTTAATAAGGAAGGAGGGCTTGGAAAATCTGATACTCACAGGACAGATTGAAGACAAGAGGAACATAGGGAAACTGCATAATAATTTAAATAAGGAAGAAAGGCTTGGAAAATCTGATACTCAGAGGACAGATTGAGGGCAAGAGGGACAGTGGAAAACAGTGCATAACATACTTAATAAGGAAGGAGGGCTTGGAAAATCAGATACTAACAGGACAGGTTGAAGGCATGAAGGACAGAGGAAAACCGTGAATAACATACATAATAAGGAAGGACGGCTTGGAAAAACTGATACTCACAGGACAGATTGATTGCAAGAGGGACAGTGTAAAGTAGTGCGTAGCAAACATGACGAGCTTGAACAAATGGGTAGTAGAACAGAATTGAGAAGAAATAGCAAAACGACAAAAATTATTAAGAAGTGCAAGTAAATGGAAGATGTGGAAGGCCATGATCCCTCGCATCACGAAGGAACACGGCACATAAAAGAAGAAGAAAATCTGGAGTTATACCATATTTTCCTGTGTATAATACGAGATATTTTGTAAATATAATGAAAGCCACAAAATTAAGGATGGTGTTATGTAGAGATATATAGGCTCGGAACGAGAAATCGGGGAGCCGAGTTCGAATTCCAATTAAATTCCTTGTATTCACCCTTGAGAAAGGTATTAATTCATCTCTTCCCTCAAGTTATGGGTTAAATAACAGGACAGATTGGGTTCTATAGCCATGGCTGGCAACCAGTCTACTGTAGAAATTAATAGCAACCTACTGCGGGATAATCTTCTGCCCAGTCAGTCATGTCTCTTTTGAGACATGATCGCCAAAGCATGTATCACGTATGGCACTTAACTGTCTGACTGATATTTTTTCCGAAATGCGTCAGTCGGTCAGTCAGTTAAGTGCCATACGTGATAACCGCTTGGGCGATCGAAAAGGACATAACTAACTAGCCAAGAGGTTTTCCAGAAGTAGGAGGCCATTACATTCCGCGGTAGACTGGTTGCCAACCAAGGCTTTACAACTCAATCTGTCCTGCTATTGAACCCATAGCTGGAGGGAGAAGAAACGCATTTCTCAAAGGTATTTGTGCGTAAGTGAATGCAACTAATTCACCTGGAATTCGAACTCGGCTTTTCGATTTTTCGTTCTGAGCCGATATCTACTGCAACACAGACATCTAAAATGTTTCTGTCCGTCAAGTGTCATACGTGACACATGCTTATGTGATCCTGTCTCTTTCGAGAAGAAGTGTTTGCCTCGGTAGGTTGTCATTAATTTTTATGGTAGACTGGTTGCCAACCCAGGCTACACAACCCAATCTGTCATGTTATTTAATTTATTGGAGGGAAGGGATGCATTAACAGCTTTCTCAAATCTATTTGCGCGAAAGTGAATGCAACGATTTCAACTAGAATTCGAACTGGGGTACTTAGATTTCTCTTTCCGATCCGCTATCCACTGCACCAATAACGTACGTCCGATATGCGTTCTGAGCTGAAAGAAAAAAACTTTTATTTGAAATATGAATATTGAAAATACGCATATATTTACTCATAAGATAAAATAATTTATATTTTGGTTTTCTTGTTTTTTTGTTGCTTTTATTTTTTTGTTGCATTTTCGTTAATACTTTCTACCGTCATTCTAAATGAAACACCATTTTTTTTTTTTCATAGTTTACTGATGAATGGAAATATAATCAAATATAAAAAATATGACAGATTAATTCACACCTTAAAATCGATTACCTGTGTTTTATCGTAGAATGAAAAGATACACAGAGAAATGTAGATAAACTACTTTATTAACAGAGCGATACAACCAAGATATATATACAATATTTAAACATTCTCTCGCAGTGGTAGGTGTTAATTACCGAAGTCCGTGATAATAACAATACCCCGTTCTAAGCGCACATTGTCTTTTATGCATCAGGGCCCGGATGTTACATGGTACGAGCCACGACACAACATCCAGTTAGCACCTTTTCCCGAGAATTCGAAAATAATCTTAAAATTGAAATGAAAAGAAAAACAGGCAATTGCTAAAACTTTCAGCTCATTTCTGTTCTTAAATAAGAAATTTTTTAAATTTTAGTGGAAATATATGTCCGACATTGATCATACGACCGCATCACGCAGAAACTCATGTTTCCGTACGATCATTGAAGTTAAGATATACCAGGTGTAAATAACTGTCGTAAATTTGATCCTCAAAAGATTTTCCATACTTGGCACAATTGCAATTCTTCCTATCTTTTCCTCTCTATCTCTTTCTGCAGCGTTCTCTTAGAAAATGGTCAGTCATCCCTCTCCACAGCTTCCCTCTGTCGAGAGTTTCACTTACATTTGTTCGTTAATGTCACCACGTTGTTTTCGTAATACTTATTCGCAGGCTACATATACATGTGCGCTTACAAATGTGCGTGTGTACGTACATGCGTGTGCGTGCATGCTTGCGCGTGTGTACATATAGGTATGTGGGTGTCTGTGTTCGGAGATTCTTGTAAGCATGGATGTGTGCGTGTGTGCTTATATTTGTGCGGGTGCATGAATATATGTGTGTGAGCGGGAGCTTACATGTGTGAACGTGCGTGTTCGTGTACCTGTTTCTGGGTGTAAGCGTGCGTGTATATGTGTGAGTGCTTGTGCTTATATATACGTCCGTACATCTGTGTGTGAGTGCGTACATGCGTTTGTTTGCGTGTGCGTGCGCGATTGTATGTGTATATTTACGTATGCACCTACATGGGTACGTGGGCGCTTACATGTTTGTGTGTATGTGTGTACGCACGTACATGTGTGAGTATGTGTGAGCGTAAATGTGCGTATATTCGCGTACATGTTTGTGTTCGTGTACATCTGTGTGCGTGTTTGATATACATGTGTATGTGTGTGCGTTTGAAGGGTTTTGGTGGCGTAACAGCTATTGGCACGGATAACGGTATACGCTAAAAATAGCAGGTGTTGTTAGGTTTGCCGGTCGCCCTCTTCACACTCCTCCTCACTCTCTTTCTCTCTTCTTTCGCGCACTGGCATTTTTCCTCTTTCATTTGCTGTCTTTCCTTCAATTAGTTTTCATTATCATTTTTTTTATTCTCCTTCTTTTATTCGTGATAATTTCATCTTCTACTTTTGTTTCTTCATTAATACTTCTTTTTTCTTGATCTTCTTCATTCATATTCTCCTTTTAGGCGTTCTTATTTGTTATTAATTTCTTTGTCAGGTGATGGTTGGTCTCCTTAACTTTTTATAAAATTCGTTTCTATCACCAGTGACCAATCATCGCTTGACGAAGTACAAATGATATTACTGAAACACGATAGCTTTTGTGCAACGATAGAAAATGTTTTTATTATAACTACTTATAATAAAAATATTACAATAGCATTATTGCTCTACTTGTATTGAACACTTTTATAAAGAAAATTCAACTATTGATCTTTATTACATTTGTTCTTAATTATATATATATATATATATATATATATATATATATATATATTGACATGTTCTAAAATATAATTTGTATATATATATATATATATATATATATATATATATATGTATGTATATATATATATGTAAAATATAACAGACAATGAATGTCTGTTTTGTTTAATCATGGGCTGTTCTAAACATCGTGTTTTGGCTTTAATTTCATGTGAAAATAAAGACAAAAATTATCCAGCATTTAGACAATTATTTTATTATGCTAGTTTTAAGCTTTCGGTACAAATGAGCCACCTTCAGAGAGGTTGCAGGGACGTTAACATAAAGACATCCATCATCAAAGATGATGTTGACACAAAACATTGCTATGCAACGATAACTGTAACCGAAGAGCAGACGCATTTCGTAAATTTGTAATGAGGTTCAATGACGTCACACCGCTTGAGAACACGAAATGTTAACAGAACCATGTCTAAATTCAATGTCATGTGTTATGACCATATTGAAATGTGATTTTATTAAATGTGGGTTGTTTTGATTTAATGTAGATGGCCTCCAATATCTGAAGGGTCTTTTTACTGTGAGTATGAGTGAATATTATTGTCTAATCGACTAAAATTTGTCTAATATTACCTCCATAGCTATATAGCTATTTTTTCTAAGAACCAGCATAATAAAAATTTGCCAAATATTGGACAACGTTTGTCTATATTTTAGCTGAAATTAAAGCCAAAATAGGATGTTTAGAACAGCTCATGATTAAACATAATAGACATTCATTATCTGTTATATTTAGCAGTATATGTTTAGAAAATTATCTGCTGTCTCGATACACGATATATATATATATATAGCAAGGGATATGCGTAGTTTAAAAGGCATTTTTAACTAAAAAAAAAAAACAACCAGTTTCGTCCCAGACTTATCATTTTATTCCTGGGAACTAAAATAAGAGACGTGTAAAATAAATAAAGGATGCCAGAAAGACTAGAGCCCAATAACATTAAAACTTAGTAGCAATCCCTCTGTTTACGAAGGGAAGGCTTGCGGGATTGGATGTATAAGGAAACTAGAACCTTTAAATGATATAAAGTGTGGGACCTTGATAAAATAGAGAAACGGTCCACACTAAATCCAGAAACACAATTCCTGCTATTTATAATATAACTGGGAGGAAAATATGTAAACGCTGTCAATATATATATATATATATATATATATATATATATATATATATATATTGACAGCGTTTACATATTTTCCTCACTTACTGTTTTGTGCTGTTTGTGCTGTATCAGTTTGCATATTCTGACACAAAAAACTTGTTATCCCCTGAAGACTCTGGTTAAGACATGGTGACAACAACTACTGCACACAGCAAAGTCAAAATAATAATAATAATAATAATAATAATAATAATAATAGAAAAAACATGAAATGGAGTCATAACAACACGCCACGACTTGCCTTAGGTCTCCCCGCAGACTTGGTTGGAAGTGAGACCAAAGCAGAAATCGAAATATGATGAAAAATAACAATAACAATAATAATAATAATAATGTGGCTATTCAGCTAGAATTGTCATACATGACAACAACTATTGGCTTATATGACAACAACTATTGGCTAGAATTGTCATACAAGACAACAACTATTGGCTGACTAACATACATAGAAACAACAAAAGACTGGATGATACAATTAGTCAAGCAACACGAAGAAAGAAAGAAAAAAAATATTCAATAATAAAAGAAGGCAGTAAATACAAACAAGATTTACAGTTAGTAGATTCTGTAGAAAAGCACAACAGAAACCAAGAACCAACTATTGCAGCAAAAAATATGAAAATAAAAGCCAAGGATAAAGCTCTTGAACAGATGAAACAACGCTGGCAAGACAAACCTCTGCATGGCCAATATCCAGAACATGTTAATAAACCCAATGTTGATAAAGTTAATACTAATCGGTGAGTTCGTGCATCTGGATTAAAGTCTGAGCCTGAAGGCTTTATTTTGCAGCGCAAGACCAAAGGCTTTTCACTAGAAATTTTCAGGCAAATATTATACATAATAATGTGAATCCAAAATGCAGGTTCTGTGATAAACACCAAGAAACAATAGACCATCTAATCTCAGGCTGTTCTGTACTTGCCCCAAATGAATATAAAAATCGCCACGATAGAGTTGGGCAATATTTACATTGGACAATGTGCAAACATTATGGAAAATCTGTAAACAAACACTGGTATGAACATCACCCAGCACCGGTTACAGAAATAGAAGATGTCACCATTCTATGGGATTACACCGTCTACACAGACAAAAAAATTGAAGCAAATAGGCCATGCATTATTGTTAAAAACCAGAAAGAGAAAACTTGTCTACTAATTGATATGGCTTGTCCAGCGGATTGTAACATAGAAACCAAAGAATTCGAAAAACTGTCAAAATATAAAAACGTGGAAATTGAAATAGAAAAAATGTGGAAATTGAAAACAAGAGTCGTGCCAGTGACTTGAGAGATTGTCTCATGTTCCACTGGTTCAGCTATTTGAACCATAGACTTGTGTAACACCCCAACGGTCCGTCCTAACAATTTCTCCGACGGCCGTTCTCCACGCTGTGATGTTGCCGGAGTTTGTTAAAAATGTAGGACGAACAGGTGGGGGTACAAGATTGAACTATAAGGAACGAACTTCCACAACTTGGATGAGTTGAAAGGATGCTTTATTCGTTTAGAGTTAGCCTTTTCGGTTGGCGAATGTGACACACAGCTCTAACTCTAATTAATGGAGATCAACAAATCCGAACTGAACGAAACAAGACGAACGGAGATCCTTACTTCAAGCTCGCACCGGCTGACTCCTCTCGCTTTCTCGTCTTAACTTGTCTTACTCGGAAAAATTACCTGAATTTATTTAAAATTGACCGGAAATCCGGAAATGCTTTAGACCACCGGTGATAAACATTGGCGACTGTAAGTCTGAAATTTCAGTTACCTTTTTTTTTTATCTTAAAGCTTCCGCCGGAAAATTCTTAATGTGTGGTCAAGATACAGTAAAGGACAGCCTTTGACCTTGTCATTCGAAAACCTACCTGTTGAACTTTATCACTGAGTCAAATATTTACCGGAAGAGTGGTAGGATTTAAAACAGTAATCGGATACCGTTGTCTCTTCCACAATTTTCCTCATAAAAGAAAAAGCGTTTATTTATTTATTTTTTTCCTCTTCTTTTTCACTTTTGTTAAATATGTTTTTAAACTATTTTCTATTCTAATCTATTTTCTATTTTAATCTATTATAATAAAATACATATATGCCTAGTTATCGTGTCACACTTGTCTGTGCCCTAATAGCGATAAATACTATGCCTGGACACTGGAGGTTTAATATATCTTTACTGGATAAGTGGGAGTTACTAGATTAGTGCAGCAAGAATTAGTATGGTGGTTATTGGAAATAAATGGTAGGAGGGGCTTAAGAATAGTATTCGGTCTTTCACCACAGAATATAGACAACAATTTGCCCCAGAGAAGGCTAAAATGTTGAAAACTCTCAAAGAAAGTCTATCCTAGGAGGAAGATGGGAGGATTCCCTAGAGACAGGTTTAGCTAGGCAGGCTCTAGAGTGAGTGCTTAGCGAGCACTACTAACGCCAGTTAAGTAGACATAGATTGAACAAGATGTCGAATGAAGATGTGGAGAAGAAGCTGAGGCCGACAAATATCGCCCACGTCCTGAATAGAAACGGCACAGAGAAGAAGAAGAATGAGGGCGGAGGAGGGCGGAGGAAGAAGAGAACGAGGAAGAAGAAAAGAAGCAAAAGAAGAACGAGGAGGAGAAGAAGGATGAAGAGGAAGAAAAGAAGAAGAAAGAGGAGGAAAAGAAGAGAGAGAATAAGGAGGAGAAGAAGAAGGAGGTGAAGAAAAAAGGAAAAAGTAGAGGAAAAGGAAGAGAAGGAAGCAGAAAATAAGAAGGAAGAGGAGAGAAATAAGGAGGAGGATGAGAAGAAGAAGAAGAAGAAGAAGAAGAAGAAGAAGAAAGAGATGGAGAAGAAAAAGAAAAAGAATGTTGAGGTTGAGTAGGAGGAAAAGAAAGAAAAGGAGGAATGAAAAGAAAGAGGAAGAGGAGGAGGAGTGGAAAAGAAGAGAAAGAAGAGAAAGAAGAAGATATTCTTTAATGTAGGTCAAGAAGCGAACGCTTATCATCAAGGTGGTCGCGAATGGTGGGTAATGAGCCAAGACTTTCGAAATGACACTCGTACACGAATTGAAGCTGCCAGCCCTCTATGCCTAATTACCTGGGGTATTATGTGTGAAACTGTTACTCACTGGAAGAAAAAAGGCTCTCATGTGGACACAAATGAGATAGTCAGTATTATTACATTTAACCATATGTTTAAAATAGATTTCGTACACTGTTTTAAGTCGAAGGAATATGAGTTGGTGAACAATAATTAACGATGATTTATTTATCATCGCTTTTGCTTTGTTGAAAAAAAAGTGTCTGACAACTAAAATGACTATAACAAGACAAACATTAAAGGCTTATAACCAGCGAGAAAATTCTGCACTATAATTTAATTTTGCAAATACAATGGATAAATTGTCGTCAAGCTGACGCAAAAATGAAAATAACACTGACATCTACACTCCACCAACGTCTATTGAACAGGTGTAGAGGCTCATCCCTTGTTCCCTGTTTAGGATGTGGTTTCCGGTTTTCTCTTTTCCAATTTTTTTCACTTTTCTTTTTTTTTTCAATTGGAGTAGAAAGACTAAACTATTGCCCGGTTCACACTCCACCAACGTCTATTGAACAGGTGTAGAGGCTCATCCCTTGTTCCCTGTTTAGGATGTGGTTTCTGGTTTTCTCTTTTCCAATCTTTTCACTTTTCTGTTTTTTTTTTTCAATTGGAGTAGATAGACTAAACTATCGCCCGGTTCACACTCCACCTACGTCTATTGAACAGGTGTAGAGGCTCATCCCTTGTTCCCTGTTTAGGATGTGGTTTCCGGCTTTCTTTTTTCCAAATCTTTTCACTCTCACGTAGCCCCCTGCACATCAGTGGCGTTACCGCCTTGCTCGGGGTGATATGATTAAAAAAAAAATCTCATTTTAACAAACAGGGTGCAATGGATAAACTGTCGTCAAAATGACGCATAAATGAAAATAACACTGAGATCTTAGTTTAACTGATGTATTTGCCGATATTGCATAAAAATATTTTAAAATAGTAAAGAATAAATTAATTTAATAAAATCATAATTGGCTTTAACAACGGCCTCCAAATGTCTTCAAAATCACATGCAACTCTTCTGGGCGGTTTCCTTGATTTAGTTGGTGAACGCTGCCATAATCCTTGCCTTCAGTTTATCTTTGGTATTACAGAGTGTTTTCTTGGTTTTTCGCTCAATTGGTGCCTACACATAACAAGCAAGGGGGCTGCGGTCTGGGGAGTTAGGTGGCCAGATGTAAGGGGTGATGCTGTCACAGAAATTATCTAACATTCACAAATAGGTTCTCCTGTCTGTGTGAGCGGTTAAGAGTCCTGACATAAGGTTTTCCAGCACCCAACCTCTTCACCTAGGGCAGCATTACCTCTTCAAGGGATTTGATAAAGGCCCCGTGTTAAGTCTGATGAGATTTGGGAAGATAATTGGAGACATAACGTCGTCATCACCAGTGATCACAACAAACACATTCATAATCATCATTAGACTCATCCAAATCATTCCGAACCCTCTGCACTGTCCCACTGAAATGTTTGTATTGGAGTTTCCGGTGCGTACATCATACAGCGAAGCATTCTCTTTCCAAATTTTTGGCGTCGTGAATTGCTTCATGGTCTTCTTTTTCTCATAGACGGTACCCAAATGACCCTACTACACTGTGCGGTCAACAAAATAAAAAACAAAGCACGTACATATTTGTCTTTATTTCTGAGATGAGGTAGTATTAACAATATTTACATTATTCGGCCTATTGTCCTCATCTTTGTTGCCATTTGTACGACGTTTCAGCCGTTGTACGCTTCGACATTCTTTAAGTGTTAGGAATTTCAAACCTAACCCTTTATTGCAATGATTGCATTGGGTTATATCATCCTCGATCCTTGTTTAAAGCCTCGATTGGAAGTCATGAGCTATCTTCCTCTAATCCTGCAAGTTACTTGTTCATCACTGCTGTAGCCTAGTATTGAACTCACAACTGTTTGGATCAATCATAGGAACTAACCAACGTCTATATCCACTGTGACATGTGTCCTTAAGAATATAGTGGATATAGACCAGGATGAGGATGATATACCCCAGTGATTGTAATAAAGGGTTTGGTTCGAAATTCCTAGCACATGAAGAAGGCCAGAGCGTACAACGTTGGAAACATCGTACAAATGGCAACAAAGACGAGGACAATAGTCTCACTAATGTAAATACTGTAAATCAAGCACATGCTCGAATTATTTGTAATATATGCTATTATAACAACTCAAAACTGATCGTTTCATATGTCAGCTGTTAAAATAGAGTCATGCTTTTGCCAACGACTACAAACTGAGAAAAGAAACTAAAACTGAGCTCCTTCATACAAAAAAAAACGAACTTTATACTATTTTTATACCAAGACCTAAAATTAAACCAGGCTTATACCAACAAATAAAACCAAGCCAATTTTATAAAAAAACATCAAAAAACGGGGCCATACTTATACAAACAATAAGACATACCAACTATTAAAATTGCCATACTTATACAAACAATAAGACATACCAACTATTAAAATTGCGCCACGCTTATACTAATAAACATAATTGACCAATCCATTCTTATATCAACATTTAATGCAAGGCCATGATTTTATCAGCAACTAAAATTGACCCATGTTCAAATCAACAACTAAAATCAACCCATTTCTATGCCATGAACTGAAACTAGTCAGTCGTTTAAGTGCCACAAGTGATACACGCTTTGGGCGATCATGTCTCGAAATATACATGACTGAATGAGCAGAAGATTATCCCGCAGTAGGTTGCCATTGTTTCCTGCGGTAAACTGGTTGCCGACCAAGGTTATTGTTGGGGCGTTCTCCATCTTTCCACGGAAATGGATTATTCGAATCACTATATAAAATAGTAGTGATTATACCTTGAGGAAGGAAGTCAAGTGAGCGAGTCAGTCGGGTATTTCCGGTATTGCACCGGAAGTGTTCTACTAGTCAATCTATCACGTCTCTACGACGATACTGTATACTAATTACCTTGTTCTGTATTCTACTAATCCTCACCTCTTGTAAATACTTCTCTTTTCCTGTCAATACACCTAGTTTTATACTATTACGTTGTTTTGTATTATTTCACATAATTCTGTTACCCGACGTAACAGTTATAGAACCCAATTGTAAAACATTGTAAATACTGTAGATCAATAGATTCAGTCATAAAAATTGTTATTAATTTTTAAATTCTGTTACACAAAGATTGCAATATATTCTTTAAGAAAGAAGTAAGCTTCAGAATTAAATAAGTTGGTGCCATGCTATTGGGAACAGGACTCGGGAAAATATAAAAAACTTTAATCAAGTATAAAAAGCATTATTATTTTAGATTACCCTGAAAAGGGGTTTGAGCAAAATTAGACAAATAATAAGGATGAAACTGCATCTATATTTATAAAAGGCAAGATGTTTGTGTGTGTGTGTGTGTGACTGTCTGTCTGTCTGTCTGTCTGTCTGTCATTTATACAAATCCACATTTTTAATCCGATTATCATCAAACTTCATACAAATATTCTTTATGCTTCCGGTCAGGTCATGGGCTACTTATTTTTCCGATTTCTTCCCGATATCGGAAATTGATAACTCAATATCCGATCAGGTCTGATCAAGATCAGGATTTCAGCCCTTTTATCGTGGTTCTTGCTGCAGAATTTGCTCTAACTTGGTATAATTATAGTTTTTAGTCTCAAACATTAGTAGATCTTCTCAGATGACTCATTTTCCCCAATATCGGAAATCGATACCTCCGATATTTTATCGAATCTGATCAAAAACCGATATTCAGCCATCAATATGGCATATTTTCTCCAATTTTACACCCGATCGGTACGATAAGTTTTTATGGCTTACTCAGTTTAGTTTATCCTTGGATGAATTATTTGACTCTGATATTGGAAATCGATACAACGATCTCCTATCGGGTCTGATCAAAATCAGGTTTTCAGCCCTTTTATTTTGATTTTTGCTTCAGGTTTTGCACTAAGTAGGTATAATTGTAGTTCTTAATCTCAGCCATAATATCATTTATTTAGACGACTTATTTAGTCTTCGAAATTCAGTTTACGACGGAAAACTTATTTGACATCGATACTTGGAATCAAAATTTGACTTACATCCATTCTTCTTTCAATCCAGGGTTTCCCTTTGACTGGAAACAACTATTATTTTTTAGTCTTTCGTGTCAACATCCAAAGAGTCTGAGCTCCAGGACCATGGATTAGTTTTAAAGCTTTCATTACACCCGAGCAACGCCGGGCTATATTGCTAGTTGAGAATCTATGCAAAATATTAATAACAATTTGATTATTGGGTAACGACATAAAATTGGAAACCAAATTTATCACATTTAACATGTCTTTAATAATCTACGGCAGTTAACAACATTTCAAACATCCTAATTAAAATATTGTAGATATATGGTTTAGTTTTGTAAATTTCTTATTATATGCAGAGACGCAAAACAAAAAAAATCCATACACACTTCGGGCAAGGAAAAGCTACTCCTTCGTAGTTTTATCAAATTGCGATAACACTGTTTACTGTAGTATTTTATCGACAGATGGCATCATCCCCACCCCAGCATCATCCCCATCCCATGGCTTTAGCATCAACAAGTCATAATGTATGTTGTGTATCCCAGAAAACCTACTACACCGGTGGCCTTTATAAAAAAAAAGAAGAAGAAAATCTATGTGCAAACGTTACCTAAGAAAAAGGGCGTACTAAGAAACGTTTGAAAGATAAAGACCACTCTTTTGGGGCAAATCTTGTGATTGTAAAGTCTAATGATCAGTCAGTCAAGTGCCATACGTGATACACGCTTGGGCGATCATGTCTCGACAGAGACATGACTGACTAGACAGAGGATTATCCCGCAGTAGGTTGCCATTGCTTTCTGCGGTAGACTGGTTGCCGACCAAGGCTATAGAACCCAATCTGTCCTGTTATTTAACCCATAACTGGAAGGAATAGGCGGATTAATACCTTTCCCAAGGGTATTTGCGCGTAAGTGAATGCAATGAATTCAGCTGGAATTCGAACTCGGCTCCCCGATTTCTCGTTCCGAGCCGATATCCACTGGACCACAACGCACATCCTTCTAAAGATAGTCTAAAGATAACTTGTATTAATCTCGTGTTATCTGAATAAATTTAGTGTTACAATATCTACACAAGTGTTTCTGTTCCGGAAATAGTGTATCTATCTTTTGGTGGATTCTGTATTATCTTAAATGTTATTTACCGCTATTACAGTATATAAAAACCTTCTTTTTTTTTTTTTTGTTGGTTTTTATGTCGAATCAACCTCGGCGGGTCATTTATTGCCAACTAAACTTTATTTATTTATTGCTGGTGATACCTTTTTCTTGCAACAATTTATTGTTGTTTTTTTTTTATCAGTTTTTGTGCCTAGTAATACGTTTTTCTTTTTCGAGTCTCAAGATTCGTATGGTGCTTAACTGACTGACTGACTATAATTTAAAAGTTTTTCAAGTTTGTTTGGTTTTTCTCATTTGTTAATACAGATTGGGACTTCTTTCCTAACATCTTTCTTCAAGTTATGTAACCCTGTATCTTTCCATCTTATACAATCATAAAAAAAAACATTCCTCCATTGAATACACCGGGTACATCTGGTGTGGTGCTACGGTTATAGATCTTGAAATTCTTGAAAAAAGAAGATCAAAAGAAGGGTCTGTAATATCCTCCATCCTGACCTGGCATCTTGATTTGAGTTACGTTCCCACTAATATAACCTAGATTCCCTGGACATATTATTTAATAAGTATTTTCATGGAAATTGTTCTAATGATTGTTGGTTGTTATGGTAAATCAACCTCGGCTGGTCATTTATTGCCAACTAAATTTATTTATTTATTGCTGGTAATACCTTTTTCATTCAACAATTTATTTTTGTTTTTTATAAGTTTTTGTGTCTAGTAATACATTTTTCTTTTCGAGTATCAAGATTCAATGGGATTTGTTTTTAAGGGCAGGGTCCCCAAGTCCCACGCTTGTTATTTAACCCATAACTGGAGGGAAGGGGCAGATTAATACCTTTCCCAAGGGTGCCAGTGCTTAAGTGAATGCAGGGTATTCAACTGGAACTCGAACTCGGCTCACCGATTTCTCTTTCCTAGCCGATATCCACTGCACCTCAACGCACATCCGTCACTATACGCTTACAGCATCTGTTATTCCCAAGCGATCACCCATCTAAGTACTGACCAGGCTCAGCGTTGCTTAACTTCAGTGATCGAGCGAGAACCGGTGTATTCAACGTGATAGACCGTAAGCAACGTGTGTGTGTGTTTGTTTGTTTGTGTGTGTGTGTGTGTGTGTGTGTGTGTGTGTTTTAATATCCCTGAAAAAGAACGGTAATATTAAACCTCCGTTAAGAACTTTGTGCCCTTTCACAACATTAGTAGGGCTTCAAATACATTATTTAAATTGTTTTGAATATATAATTTAGGTTTTAAAGTTATTATCATATAATGTTTTGAGTACTGTTTTTGCTTTT
Organism: Ascarosepion bandense; assembly: GCA_037127315.1. Taxonomy (NCBI): domain Eukaryota; kingdom Metazoa; phylum Mollusca; class Cephalopoda; order Sepiida; family Sepiidae; genus Ascarosepion; species Ascarosepion bandense. The sequence goes on from JBBBDQ010001775.1 coordinate 6,551,401, forward strand.
TATACTCTAAACAGAGATGAAACAAATAAAAACAAAACTTTTATTTTAAAAACAAATTAAAAGTTAAATGTGAACACCCCGTTTGTACTGTGGGCAATTTTAAAGCATTAACACCGTGTTGTTTTCAAAAACCTCATTAAAGATATGAACATAACATTTAACATTTGATTTTCTTTGCAAATAATATCTTGTGGATTCGTTCTGGCTTTTTGTAGGAAAAATAAAAATGATAAAAAAATGAAATGAAATTGAAATCAAATGGATTTTTAAGTTTCAAAATTTCAGATGAAGGGTTTGTATCTGTGTTTTTTATAGATTATGTAAAAGCATTTGATATATTACAGTCAGAACTGCTTGGCAACCTTGACATATTTGGGATGGATATTCAAATAATCTACAAAATATATGGACACGGATAGATTATATATTCAGTGAATTAGTCAGTTAAGTGCCATACGTGATACACGCTTTGGCGATCATGTCTCGAAAGAGACATGACTGACTGGGCAGAATATTATCCCGCAGTAGGTTGCCATTGCTGTCTGTGGTAGACTGGTTGCCGGCCAAGGTTATAGAATCCAATCTGTCCTGTTATTTAACCCATAACTGGAAGGAATAGACGGATTAATACCTTTTCTAAGAGTATTTGCGCGTAAGTGAATGCAATGAATTCAGCTGGAATTCGAACTCTGCTCCCCGATTTCTCGTTCCGAGCCGATATCTAATGCACCACAACGCATATCTTCAGTAGATATACAAAAATAGAACTGCGTGTCATCCAAGGATGTATCTTCTCGACTTTCAAAATTATACAGTCGCGCAATTCTGAAAGGAATTAGAAGTCGTACCAGGATTAGTTATACGCGGCCAGAATCTTATATCATAAGATAAGATGACGCAGTGTTGATAGCAGACACAGAAAGGAAATTTATAAATCCTTTCAGAAGATTTGTAACGAAAAGCGAGAAGAAAAGACTAAACATCATTTGCAAAAATATTGTATGTTATCAAAAAGAACAGCCCAACAGTTCAGAAACAACAACCAGACATTACAAATTTCAGATACAACAACCAAACATATGAAATAATTTGAATATCCAGGAAGTGTTTTAAGCGACCTTGTAATCTAAAAGTGCATTTAGATACCCAAAGATGCATTCCTTAAAATAAGGGGAGTACAGTGCTGATTGCAGACACGGAAAGGAAACTACAAGAAGGTAGCTGAAGAGAGTGACAAGAAATGATTAGAAAGGAGCTGTCTTGTTTTAGAATCCATTGATCTGATATCGTTTAGAGTCCAGTTCAAGATGTTGAAGCTATACTGGACCACAGGGATGGCAAGGTTGTTAATGGCCATAATTCTGTTCTGAGAATTCAATTCAGTTTTTAATATCAGTCGTAGCCTTCTTCTTCTTCTTCTTCTTCTTCTTCTTCTTCTTCTTCTTCTTCTCATTATTATTAATATTATTATTATTATGTCATTCTTCATCATATTTCGATTTCTGCTTTGGTCTCAGTACCAACCAAGTCTGCAGGGAGACCTAAGGCAGTGTTGTTATGGCCCCATTTCATGTTTTTTCTATCTTCCCTATCATCCCTATCGTCACATAGATAAAGTTTTCCTTAGTGTGTCGGCTATACTTAATTATTATTATTATTATTATTATTATTATTATTATTATTATTATTATTATTATTATTTACCTCAGCTTTTTCCTTCTACTTTATAATTATTATCTTTCTCTTCACCCTCCTCCTGCCTAAACTTTTCTTCTCTTATGTACCCCACTGCGCATCAGTGGCGGTACCGCCATGCTTTGGGTGAAACGATTAAAAAAAAGTTGCCTTTCTAATATATATAAAATAAACACATTATAGTTTGAATTTATATACAATGATATGTAAAATTAAAAAATGTAACAAAACAAATCATTAAGTTGAATTCAGGACATTAAAATTAGTTAAATAATATATTCACATGGTTGGAGAAAGATTTTTTTTAGGTGAAAAAACAAAGTTCTTAGATGCAATGTCAGTCGTCATCTTCTGTTTTCTTCTTAACATTCTTTTATCTCAATGACGTTTTCTCAGTTTCATTCTTGCTTTTCATGTCAAAAACGATCTTCCATAATGTAAATGCAATGTCAATCGTCATCTTCTGTCTGTTTGAAATCTGTTCCCTTTATTGTCCTCACTATTTTCATTTCGCTCTCAATTATTAATTCTAACCAATTTGTGTTCTTTGTCTTTCTTGGAGGGAAATGATAAAAAGAAATGATTAGAGCTGTAATCCATTTTTGCTTCCATACTCAAAAATCATTATTATAAACACGATAAATGTTTCATCATTCTCTTTAATATTAGACACAAATAATAGCAATATCCTGCTCCGGTTATATAGATTGTTCCATTAAGATGGATCCTGCATGCACTTGTTTGAACATTATTTTTTATCGATACTCGTATTTAAATAGATATTCTGTTTTTTTAGTTAAACAGTATTATATATTTATATCTACCGGCCTGATTATTTACGATAAATTGTTTCATATATATATATATATATTAGAGGCACAATTATCAGAGTAATTGATAGCGGATCGGTCGGATTGAGGAATTCCAGTCAAATCCATTGCAGTGAATTATGTGCTAATACCCTTGTAAATAGTATGAATCCATTTCTTACCCCCTCTATGAATAAAGAACAGGACAGATTAAGTTCTATAGTCTTGGTTGGCCACCGCTCTATGAGATGGAAAACTTTGAATTCAAACTAGCGAGAGGGTTGGATGTGGTGTCTCTACTGAGCCAGAGAATATATATATATATATAGCAGTATAGCCCGGCGTTGCTCGGGTGTAATAAAAGTTTTAAAACTAATCCATGGTCCTGGAGCTGAAATTCTATGGACGTTGTCACGAAAGACTAAAAAGCAATAGTTGTTTCCAGTTAAAGCGAAACCGTAGACTGAAAGAAAAATGACTGGATGTAAATCAAATTTGGATTTCCTGGTATCGATATCAAATAAGGTTTTTTAGTCGTAAACTGAATTTTGAAGACTAAATAAGTCCTCAGGGTAAATGGTATCATGGCTGAGACTAAGAACTACAATTATACATACTTAGAGCCAAACCCGAAGCAAAAACTAAAATTAAAGGGCTGAAAAAATACAGACATACAGGCAGATAAACAGATAAACACGCAATTTGTCTTTTATATATATATTATCGATTTTCTGCACTATTGTAAGAAGTGCAACCTTGAAACTTCTGAATATCGTTTCTTATGTCTTTGTCTATGAGTGTATCAAATTTGATTAAAATCGAACCACTCCTTATGTAACTTGATTTTTTCGATTATCGATTTTCGATATTTATCGGAAGTTCCTCGACACAAAACCTAGCTAAGAACACTGGCTTATAGTACAACTGTGCAAACTTTCAAGAAAATCGGTTCAGCCGTATCGGAGCCATAGGTAACACACACACACACATACACCCGCACAGAGATAAAGTTCCATTTATAAATAAGTTTATATATATATATATGTGTGTGTGTGTGTGTCAGAGTAAAATTTGCGTCTGCTTATTTTTAATAAAACTTAAGCCATCATTTAATAGAATCAGCTATGAATACTGTAGTAATGTTTTCAATTGTTTGTAAAACGAACAGTTTTTCATGCTTTAACACGTGCATGTCAATGACATTACAAAATATAAAAAAATCCATTTTTTATAATTTTCATGTTCTAATGAACGCTAGCAAATAGTTAACCGTTATGTTTGAAGCAGAAAAAAATTAACAGTAATTGTTAGCAACACAGTTTTGTCACCATAACTTACACCCCTGAAGATTATCTCGTAAATAGATTAAAAGTACTTGGGTAACTTGAGAAATGAATGATAATAACATCGTTATTACAGCTCATTTCTGACATCTTTCAATTAAAATACTCGAAAGATTATCCTTGAGTATGAACGGTTTTTTTTATATAAGCAGACATAATGTTTGCAATTTATTTAATCTGTCATGTCTGAAAGAAAATTTGCTGCCTAAATACACAATATATATATATATATATATATATATATATATATATATATGCTATTAAATATAAGAGACAATGAATGTATATTATGTTTAATCATGAGCCGTTCTAAACGTCGTATTTTTGCTTTAATTTCAGTTGAAGCAAACATTTCTCTGAAAAACATAAACATGTAGGTAATATCAGACAGATTTTGGTCAACAATACGGTGATCCTTACTCATACACACAGTAAGAGGAACCTGCAGATATTGGAGGCCATGTACATCAAATCAAAACAACCAACACTCAATAAAATCAACTTTAAAACAGGAAATAACATATTACATTGCATTTGACTAGATGGTTTTGTTGTCATTTCGCGCTATCCCGCGGTGTGACGTCATAAAACCGCATCGCAAACTTAAGAACTGCGTTTATTATTTTTGGTAACTATTGCCGTTGCCAAGCGGAATTTTATGTCAACACAAAATAAAATCGTCGGTGATGGTGGATTTTATAATATTTCAGTTTAAACTACCTCTCTGAAGATGGCTCATGTGAGCCGAAAGCTTAGAAGAAAACCAATAAATAATTATCCAAATGTTGGAGAATTTTGGTCTTTATTTTCAACTGAAATTAAAGCAAAAATACGACGTTTAGAACGGCTCATGATTAAACATAATAGACATTCATTGTCTCTTATATTTAATAGCATATGTCTAGAAAATTCCTTGCTGCCTCGATATACTAAATATATATATATATATATATATATATATTAATACAGGTTTCATCGCAATAATTGTTGATTTTTTTATCAGGTCTGAAAAAAAAATCAACAATTATTGCGATTTCTTGTCGTCTTTCCATGACAACACTATCAAGCTAATCAGATGATACGAACGGATCTTACACAAAATAAATAGACAGAATGTGTCTATATTATTCAATGAAACCTGTATTAATGAAAAATTGCTGCCCAAATACTCACAATATATATATATATATATATATATATATATATATATACTATAGTCATCCGCAGACAGATCTGTTTTGGTGTATTACAGCTCATCAGTACGGCTTAGACTCCGGTCGCTTCCTAACCCAGGATTGAAACCCGAACGAATTGGCGTCAGTCGGCGATTTATACGAGACAATGAATGTCTATTATGTTTAATCATGACCCGTTCTTAACATTGTATTTTCGCTTTAATTTCAGATGAAAATAAAGACAAAAATTGTCCAACATTTGGATATTTATTATTATGTTGGTTCTAAGCTTTCGGCTTCTATGAACGGTTACACCTGGAATTAAATACGATGTTTAGCACGGCTCTTGATTATACATAATAGACATTCATTGTCTCTTATATTTAACAATATATATATATATATATATATATATAGTGTGTGTGTGTGTGTGTGTGTGTGTGTGTGTGTGTGTGTGTGTATGCATGACCGTATCTGACTACCGGGCACACCGGGTACTGCTCCGGGCCGATCCGTGCAATCATAGTGAAAATCCGGGCAAGGAAAAATGTCTTCGTCAGAAATCAAACTAAACAATTCACGAAGAAAAAAAGAAAGAAAGAAAGAAAGAAAGAAAAACGAAGAAAACATCCGAATGAACGCAGTAAAAATCTGTTTATTTATTTATTAATTTTGGGAGAAAAGACTGGTTCTACTCAGAAAGTCCGAACCCGATTTCCTGCTTTCCTTCACGTTCTGTGCCTAATTTCCATTGGAATAACTGAAAAAATTCGCAAAAATCATAGTTTCTGGAAACGGATGACACTGATGACGTCATCACATTGTCAACTAATAAATCCGGGCAATTTTCTCTGTGCCCGGTGATTTTTTAGCAGCAGCTACGGCCCTGTGTATGTATGTCTGTGTGTGTGAAATATTTAGCTGTATCGAAAATTGGGGCCTAAAAAATAATGAGAAAGTAATATATTAAAGTAACCAGCTCAAAATATTAGACAGAATAAGAAAATGAAATGCTGTCAAGGTCCCACACTAAAGTTAATGTCAAATAGCCGCAGGTTTGTGGGTTATCTCACGACAACAGTTTACGGTGAGCGACACCAGATGTTGATTTCGAATTAAATTTGACGTGACGAGAAGATAAAAAGTGTTTGTTTGATTAGTGTGATCAAAGCGGAACCGGTAATGGCGGAGCGAACTGATGAGTGCCGGTTAAACATTATAAGCCTAAATTCGACATCCGGTTTTGTCAAACCGATGTTTTTTTTTTGTTTTTTTTTTTGCTTCCTTTCTTTCAGTTTTGAGTTTCTTTTAGTTTTGCTTCGTTTATTTACCTTTTGCAGAGTTGCATTTCCTTTCCTTTTCTTTTTATTCACTTCATGTATCTTCCACTTGTTAAATGTTTTCTTATGAATCTATCGTTTTTAATAGGTGAGTTCATTATTTCGCGGGTAAACAGCATAGCGTAATGAAAAAGGCCACATACTTAACGAAAATAAAGTTTTATCGTCAAAATGTTTATGTTATTGTAAAGATAAAAGACCAAAGTACTTTTTAATTTTTTAATCCTTTCTAACATGTTCGAAATTTTGGTTAAAAACTTGTTTTGTTTACGTCATCGCCTTCTCTAACTTTAAACATTGATTTCTTATGCGTTTTTCCGTAGAAAACACATTAATTTGGAAATTCTTGTAAAAATCCAATAATTGTCTGATTTTAATGAAATTTTTATTTAGGACATATTCACAAATGAATGAAATTATTTATGAAATGTTTTTCTAGAAAATATTGGTAAAATGTTATTTTAAATGTGTTACCCCACCACTTACTTAATTTCATGAAATTTTGCACATAACCTTCGTGTTCCCTGACAATTTGTTTTTGTTTGTTTAAAGTAAGAGACTTTAGAGATTGTAAATCACCTACTTTTTTTCAAATTAGTGCTATCTAAATAAAAATCTGTTCTGAATTTTAAAAAAATCTAATAAAAGTATGACATTACTTAATTAGAAAAGCTTCTAATTGCTTTTGTAAATAAGTAATATTAAGGACATTATTGTATGAAGAAATTCATTTTTTTTATGAATAATAAAATTTTATAAGATTTTTTCATTTTTTTTACATTTAATTATAATAATTTATAATAGCTTAAAATTGTGTAAAAATCTGTATTGCAGTATTCCCTGGAGGTTATATAATAATTAAGTGGAAACGAAATTTACGTGTTCAAAATCGCAAAGATTATTAAACGTAGTGGTGCCATCTAATTTTAAAATAATTTTTATTTACTTAATACGTTACTTATTTTCATGTATGGGTGATTAAAATTGTCATTATTATGAAAAGGTTACGTAATTCAAGAGTTTTGTCCCTTCCCTTTGATTTATGAAAATTGCTTTTATGTTCATGCGTAAAAGCTGTCATCGCTTCGTCATTCAACAGTCCCTCAAACATTCGATCAGATCAACACGACCAATTGTTAATAATTGGTTGTATATTTCTTTTTTTTATGCTATAAGCAAGTAATATTTATGTAAAATCAGATCAATTTAAATTTGTAGTTTCTAATTTTACTAAAATAAAATGCCAGAAATCTTTTGAAATATTTTTAAAATCGATAAATTTTTGTTTGTTTATATGTTTCTTAAAAATAAGAAAATGGCCACTTTTAAGAAAATTTTAAGAAATCAAAATTAAAAGTGATATTCCATCTACATAATTTTTATCTGAAATACACCAGAACTTTTTAAGGAAATAATTAAGTTAATCATTTAGCTTTTAATTAAATCTAAAATGAAATCTTCAAGAATGCTTTTTCATTTTAAAAATTTCATTTTGAACTTAGGTACCAAACTTTATGCCGAAATATTTGAGGTACCTAGTTTTTAATTTTCCCCCCATTCCCGAGCAAGGCATTAATGTGACTAAAATAAAACCGGATGTGAAAGAAAATAAAAAGACGTTATCCAAAAGAAAAGTTGTAAAAGAATTTCTCAATAATTTGTGATCATGTTTGGCACAAGAACTTGTAGATGTTACCAATTACATTGATTTGACCTAGAAATTACATCGAAAACCGTCACGATATTTATATTCGTGATTAGATAATACTAAAAGAGTGAAAAGATTGGAAAAGAGAAAACCGGAAACCACATCCTAAACAGGGAACAAGGGATGAGCCTCTACACCTGTTCAATAGACGTGGGTGGAGTGTGAACCGGGCGATAGTTTAGTCTATCTACTCCAGTTGAAAAAAAAAAAAGAAGAAAAGCGAAAAGATTGGAAAAGAGAAAACCGGAAACCACATCCTAAACAGGGAACAAGGGATGAGCCGCTACACCTGTTCAATAGACGTAGGTAGAGTGTGAACCGGAAACAGATTAATTTTCATAGCACTAACCAAGAAGCCAGATGCAAAGGAATGGGAACTACATCGAACAATCAGCTTAATGAGCCACATAACAAAACTCATCATCCGGATTTTGATGAAGATAACACGCTGTGGAATCGGCTTAGGGATTAAGACAAGACCAGTGTGGCTTTGTTAAAGAACAAGGAATGCGATATTGATGCTCAGAATGCTATCTGAAAATTCAATAAATATGCAGAAGGACTCTTATCTGTGCTTTATAGATTACTCAAAAGCATTTGACTAAGTACGCCACAAAGACTTGATAGAGATGTTCAACATCCTCGACATTTTCGGAAAAGACGTTAGAATAATCAAGAATAAATATTGTCAGCAAACTGCTTGCGTACGAATTGGAAGTGAATTTATCAAATATACAAAAATAGAAAGGTGCGTAAGACAAGGATGTGTTTTCTCACTGGATCTATTCAAATTCTGAGAGTAATAAAGCCCTTGCCAAGATTTGTCAACAATTTAAGATACGCAGATGACGCAGTGCTGATAGCAGACAAGGAGAGGAGAATGTAGAACCTTCTACAGAGAGTAGTACGAGAAAGTGCGAAGAAAGAACTAGACATAAACTTCAAGAAAACTGAAAGTATAGTCATCAGCAAAAAGGAGACCCAAAAATGCCTACTACAGGTCGGAGAAACTAAAAAAAAAAAAAATTAAAAAATTTAAATACCTGGAAAGCATGCTGACATAGGATGGAAAGTGGTGGAAGGCTGAGATCCAAAGACGCATTTGCATGGCCAAGGACGCATTTCAAAACCTAACCAGAGTACTGAAAAACAGAAAAATTCATTGGAAAAAAAAAGAAGACAGTACTGGATTCCTATATAATGTCAGCCCTTCTGTATAGCAGTGAATGTTAGACGATCTCCTCACGGATGAAGGAGAGGCTTGAAGCAGCAGTAATGTGGTTTTACAGAAGGATGCTGAGGATACCACTGAGCACGTGACCAACGACGAGGTACTGGAGAGGATGAAAAAGAGGAGAAAATTCATATTTAACATTGACAGATGAGTTTTCTGGGATATGTAATGAGGATGGAGGGCCTAGAGAGTTTAATGCTTTACAAGATCGAAAGGGGAAAAGAATGACAGCGGAAAGCAGCGCGAGACGTACTTGTTAAGTCTGAGCAAATGGATGGCAGAGTGGGGTTTGGGAAAGATACCAAGAGGAAGAATTTTGAGAGCGACAAGTGACAGGGCGAATTGGAAGTCCTTGATCACCTACGTTCTGAAGGAATAGGCACATTAAGCAGAAGAATTCTTTTCTTGAGTTAGGAAAATTATATTTTCATTTTTATATTATTAATAATTTTTAATCCTTATATGATAAAGTATATATTTCTAACCCCCTGCACATCAGTGGCGTTACCGCCTTGCACGGGGTGATACGATTAAAAAAAAAAATTTGGCCATTATTTCGTTTTCATTTGTTTTTTTTTTTGTGCTATTATGATATTAATTAAAGAAAATTACGTTAATGTATTCATGTATATGTAAAATTCAGTTATGCATCAATGTTCTTATTAAGACAATATTAATAAAATAAATGACAAGTAATGAACTTTTTGTGTCAACGCGTTTATCCGGGAAAAAATGATCAAATGTTATTAACCTGTATCTATACACAGAAATAAAACAAAGAAAATTAATGTTAATCGATGAAATTTTTAAAAGAAAAAAAGTCTTCGTTAAGGAAAGTTAAAATGATCAAATTTTATTTACCTGTATCTATACACAGAAATAACAAAAAGAAAATTAGTATTAATCGATGAAATTTTTAAAAGAAAAAATTATTCGTTAAAAGTTAAAATTATCAAATTTTTATTAACCTGTATCTATACACATAAATAACACAAAGAAAATGAATGGTAATCGTTGAAATTTTTAAAAGAAAAAAATTGTTCGTTAAGAAAAGTTAAAATTATCAAATTTTATTAACCTCTATCTTTATACAGAAATAACATTAAGAAAATTAATGTTAATCGATGAAATTTTTAAAAGAAAAAAATTTTTCGTAAAGATAAATGAAAATTATAAAATTTTATTAACCTGTATCTATACACAGAAACAACACAAAGAAAATTAATGTTAATCGTTGAAATTTTTAATAAAAGAAAACATTTTTCTTAAAGAAAAGTTAAAATTATCAAATTTTATTAACCTGTATCTATACACAGAAACAACACAAAGAAAATTAATGTTAATCGTTGAAATTTAAAAAGAAAAAAAAATTCGTTAAGAAAAGTTAAAATATTCAAATTTTCATTAACCTGTATTTATACACAGAAATTACGCGAAGAAAATTAATGTTAATAGTTGAAAATTTTTAATAAAAGAAAAAATTCTTTGTTAATAAAAGTTAAACTAGAAAAGATGAGCAGTCATTGTTTTGCATATTAAAGGAAAGCGAATAAATGATGTTATTATTTCTTTTATCTAATTTTAAAATATTTATTTAATTATTTCATTTCTTTTTAAATTTCTATGTGTTAAGCACTTTTTTTGATTCGTGATGTGATCTTAAGAAATGCATAAGATGGTTCTCCGCGGGTCGGCTGGAAAGTTCATAACCTGACAATGAATGAATGATTTTGGAATAAGAAGGCATTGATTTGAACATTTTTTTGTTGTTGTTGTTAATAATTGCATTGTTTCGTTCCAGATAAACTGACGTCTTGTACTGATGGTTGCAAGTTTTATGTCGTGGTCACCATTTATATTTGGAGCTTTGACCATTTTTGCGAAATGGCCTTGTGTCAAGCGTGACTAAGACCACCACATTTGAAAGTATCAGAAGATTGTACAAAAGAAAAATTTGTTCGTTTCTATAAATAAGTGCAAATTTATTTAACTTAAAGAATGACATCAGTTTTCATTGTTGTTTTTTTTTTAAATACATATGTCAGAATGTCCTGCGTTAGGAATTTCTTTGGAATGTGGATTTTTAAGATGTTTTTCATAAGGTTGCATGAAATTCTTCTTTTGTGAAGAAAAGGTAAAGTCACTGTAAATTTTCTCCCAACTGTGAAATGAACGCAGATGTAATTGCCTCTATTCCTCTTTATTTTCTGTTTGTTTGCAGTACACGAGGAAAGGATGTGCGTTGTGGTCCAGTGGATATCGGCTCGGAACGAGATATCGGGGAGCTGAGTTCGAATTCCAGTTGAATTCGTTGCATATCACTTACGCGCAAATACCCTTGAGAAAGGTATTAATCCGTCTATTCCTTCCAGTTATGGGTTAAACAACAGGACAGATTGGGTTCTATAGTCTTGGTTAGCAACCAGTCTACCGCAAAAATTTAGTGCGAGATAATCTTCTGCCCAGTCAGTCATGTCTCTTTCGAGACCTGATCGCCCAAAGCGTATATCACGTATGGCACTGACTGCCTGAATAAAAACTTCTATTGGGCATAAAGTGGGAGATCGATTTTCTATTGTTATGAAGTAATAAACTGACCCCCCAATAATTATACTTAATGTAATATAATGTATCTCTTCTCCCTCCAGCTATGAGTTAAATGGGTTCTATAGCCTTGGCTGGCAACCAGTCTACCGCAGGAAGCAATGGAAACCTACTGCGGGATAATCTTCTGACCCGTCAGTCATGTCTCTTTCGAGACATGATCGCCGAAGCGTGTATCATGTATGGCACTTAACTGACTGACTGACACGAGGAAGAATGAAAAAGTGTGAGAGTAAGAAAAATACATTTCATCCTGACTTGACGTCTGGTGAGGCGAAACATGGCTCTCTACCCAGAAAAGCAAAAAATCACGCATATTTATACGATTCTGAAAAATAGATGCTCCTGATTAGCCAGTAAATAAGAGGTCGCATTTATTTTTGTATTTGCAGACCTCAGCATAGTGGCAGTGGAATGCCTTGCTTGGGGTGAAATGATTAAAAATATATATTTTTTCTATAAAAGTCTATTTTTATACTTTTATATTGTTTTTTTTTTTTAAGCGTTTCACCCCGAGCAAGGCATGTCACTGCCACTACTGCGCAGGGGGCTACGTAGAGTGGAGAAAGGCTGATTAAATATAGGAAATGTCAGAGGGTGGGTGATAGGCGGGTAAGGATACTGAGAATGAGGGTTGGGTAGATGAGAGTGTTCTGAGAATAATTGGGAGTTAGTGTGATATGAGGTGTCTATTGACCCTACATTTAAACACCTGGAGATTGTAACTGTCGGGAAAGCAGACTTGTGGAAGGGAGTTCCACAGGCGGGAAGCGCGAGAAAAGAAGCTGTTGGAGTAGAATTTACGGTTACATCTTATTTGTTTAACTGTAAAAGGGTGGGACCTAGTTGCTAATCTAGTATCTCGTGTAAATTCCTGCTTAGGCGGCACCAGTGATCTAAGCTCATCGGAGCAGAAGCCATGAAAGTACTTGTAGAAGAGGCACAGGGAAGCCACATCACGCCGGTGAGAGAGTGGTTGCAGCCGGTTTTTTGAACCCAGTTTGGGGATTAATTATTTCCCCATAGCTGGGACCCTAACAGTTACTACCACTCCGGGTCAAAGTGGACCTGGGAACATAAGCAATTAAGAAGTGGTTTCATACTTCTCACAACCTCCCAATCAGAGGCCTTGCACCCGGATGCAGTTTACCGTCATGCCCAGAATCAGTATTAATTGGTTTTATTTTGACTTCGCCTGGTATAATATTGTGTGATTTTTTAAAAATATTTATCTTATTCAAATAATGGACTTTCAATAAACGTTGTTACTTTTCGCTTAACACCAGATCAAAAATATATTAATTTCTCGTATTTAAAATAAAATATTTAAAAATAGAAAAAAAAAAGGTCAGTCTATTTTTACCTCCTGGTAGAGAAAATTTTATGTTAAATATTTCTTAAAAATTAAAATTTTCTAAAATCATTGAATAATTCTGTTTCTGTTCACACTAGAAAATTTAACACAAAAAAATACGGTCGGTTAAAATGACGTTTTTTTCTTGACACCGCTATTATTTTAACTATCTTCACTCCCTCGGTAATGTTTATTTTTTAAAAAGTGATGATTGCTAGTGTATCATTTAGATTGTTCGGACTGTTGCTCTCATCTTTATTGCCATATTCACGACGTTTCGGCCATTGTACGCCCCGACCATCTTCAGATCATTGTAATTTTGATCGAACCATATATTTCGATGGCTTGGGTAGGTTTTTCTTGTTCTATGAGTTATTCCACTTCCGGATGTTAAGCTCAATTTATTTCAACACTCCAAGTTTTTGTTCGGCACTGCTGTCACTAGGTATCGAGCTCACCACTCTTTGGGTCATGTCACTGGATCACATCAACGCTTTTATCGACTAAACCATGTGTCCTTGAAGACAGTGATCTAAACAACAGTTTCGGTTAAAAAGAAAATAATAACCTGAAGGTCAGTGCCCATAATGGCCTAAACTCCGTAAATATGGCAGTAAATATGAGGACAACAGTCCGGACAATGTATATGAAGTAAATACTTGATGTCAGAAATATACACAAATTAAAATAATAATAAAATTTAAACACATGACAAAAGTGAATTTACGCATTTTTTTAATCCTATAACTTTACAATATTAATATATTCATTACTTATTTATTAGAGTCTATATTTGCGAGTATAATTTTATAACCATCACACATCAAATCACAGCACCTCTACTTACATCTCGACAGCAATACTTACAAAAGATCAATAAGCAGTAAACAAAAAGCAAACAAATTCTTCAGCATTAAATGACCCAAAAGGGTAGATATGACCCAAAAGGGTAGATATGACCCAAAAGGGTAGATATGCTGGTAAAAAAAGAAAAACTAAACTAAACTACAGTTACAACATTCTAAAACAAATACAACTGTATTATGACTAATGCAATGCAATATTTGTGATTTAACATTTTATAAAGAAATAAATAAACTAATTTCTTATTTATAAACTTCAATACTTTTTTTTTTAATCATATCACCCCGAGCAAGGCGAAAACGCCACTGATGCGCAGGGGGCTACGTAAGAGTGAAAAGATTGGAAAAGAGAAAAACCGGAAACCACATCCTAAACAGGAAACAAGGGATGAGCCTCTTCACCTGTTCAATAGACGTGGGTGGAGTCTGAACCGGGCGATAGTTTAGTCTATCTACTCCAATTAAACTATTTCCTAAACTATTGAAGTATGAGAACCAACTATAAAGAAAATCCTTATTATTATTTACCGTTTTATTAAGTTCTACTTTTCTGATGTTTTCCAACCTTTGCAATAAACAATTTAGATCAATAATGTTCGAGGAGTGAGTTTGATTCTCATTAGGTGCGGCACACTTTCGGCTTTGAGCCACATTTAAGCTACGCCTAAAAAAGATTCGGGAACGTCGTTATGTTGTATTAGCAAGCTCTTTCGGTTAGGATGCTCACTGAGTGCTCTATGCTTTGGGCCTTGTGTCGCATCTAAACTGTTCTTAGAAAGTTTCAATTAACTGATGTTTTTCCAAACTTTGCTTTAAACAATTTAGATCAATAATGTTCTAGGAGTGAGTTTGATTCTCATTAGGTGCGACACACTTTCGGCTTTGTGCCACGTTTAAGCTACGCCTCCTTTTAATCATTTCACCCCAAGCAAGGCGTTTATGCCACTGATGTGCAGGGGGTTACTTAAGAGAGTTGAAGTATTAGGCAGGAGGAGAGTGAAGACAAAGACGAACAAGCTACGGGTGTGGGGGGGGAAGAAAAAGGGCAACAGAAGGATGTTGGCATAGAACTTACGGTTAAACTGTAAAATGATGACTTGAAGTATTGGGAAACTTAGTAAATCCTGAGCGAAAGAGATATTAGATCAGCGGGTGAAATTTGAAGCTACCGGGTTGGGGGGAATAATTACACTACCTACTAAATAAAAAAAAATCTCAAATGAATTTTTCATGCCTGAGAGAGAGAGAGAGAGAGAGAGAGAGAGAGAGAGAGAGAGAGACTGACAAGGAACCCATTTATATGTCAGGTGAATGATGTCCCTGAGGACATGCAAAATGAATTCTGGGTGCTCAAACATGACTCTTCTGCCAAGGACGAGTTTCGTGCACAAGATCGTGAAGAATTCTGGGTTAATATGGGTGGAGCCTACCCACAGCTGAGCAACAACGCATTGAAAATCCTCATTCTGTTCTCTACAACCTACCTTTGTGAGTCAGGATTTTCTACTTTACTCACAATCAAGCCCAAAGCACTGGAGGTGGAATGCGATATACGTTGCGCGTTTGCCAAAACTAACCTTGATATTGACACAGTGGTGCACAAGAAGCAGCATCACCTTTTTCACTAATTTAATTCTGAAGTAGATGAGCAAACGAAAGTCCTTTTTATTTGTTACTAACCGCTCTCTATGGCCATGCTTAGTTGGTACTAACTGCTCTCTATCCATTTTACTCAGTAACTAGTTTCTCAGTATATTTGTACATTTGAAAAATAAATTAGTAAATACTCTCAGTGTGTTTTAACTGCTCTTTCTCTCATACATATGAAGGGAGAAATCTGGATGGTTGAATGGGTGTAGATGGAAATGACATTAAAAACAACTGGGAATCACTGTATAAGATGAATAAAATATGAGAGAGTGGTTAAGTGGGTTGGAAAATAATAAAAAAATAGTTTGGTTTGAAAATATTAATTTGAACCTATAAAACGAGGAAGATTTGAACCTAAAATAAACGAAGTAAGATTCATTCCTATACTCAAGAGCTACCCGAAGATCAACAAATTTAATGAAGACGAATTTAACCCGGGACATAAAAGTAGCGTGTGGTAGAGTGTGTGGGTTCTTAAAAGCACAAATCATTAAGCATATCTGGAGACAGTGTTTTCAATCAGCACAGCCTGTAGTAAAGTTCAATTACTTAATACCTGTGCAGTTTCTTTTTTCATTTTAATCAATTCCTTAACAAGGAAGGGAATAAGGACACTAAAATGCAAAGAACTCAGGATTGAAAGTGAACAAGAAGATTTTAGAAGTAAGTGGAAACCAAATCCTAAACGTAAAGCAAGAGATAAACTTCTACTTCTGTTCATAAAACCGGGGAGGAGTGTGAATCAGGTGATAGGCATACCTATCTACTCCTTGTTTATATTTCTAAGATGAGGTAGTATTTAAACTATTTATATTATTCGGACTATTGTCCTCATCTTTGTTGCCATTTATACAACGTTTCGGCCGTTGTACGCTCCGGCCTTCTTCGGGTGCTAGGAACCCTATATTACAATTACTGTGATATATGAACTTCATTCCTTGCCTAATACCTCTTCTGGAAGTAATGAGTTATCTCCCTCTAACCCTGTAAGTTACTTGTTTACCACTGCTGTAGCCTGGTATTGAACTCACAACTCTTTGGGTGAAGTCACAGAAACTAACCAACATCTATATTCACTACTCCCGTTCCAATTTAAAATCATAGAAAGCCCGCACAAACTATGATTTATTCTATTATGGCCTTCTTTTAAGTCTCAGAATGTGCGTTGTGGTGAAGTGGATATCGACTCGGAACGAAAAAATCGGGATGCCGAGTTCGAATTCCAGTTGAATTCCTTGCATTTACTTTCGCACAAATACCTATGCGAAAGGTATTAATCCGTCTCTTCCCTACATTTATGGGTTAAATAATAGGACAGATTGGGTTCGATAGCCTTGGCTGGCGACCAGTCTACCGCAGAAAGCAATGGCAACTTACTGCAGGATAATGTTCTGCCCAGTCAGTCATGTCTCTTTCGAGATATGATCGCCCAAAGCGTGCATCACGTATGGCACTTAAATGACTGGCTAAATATAATAGTTGGAAACATAATTAAAACTTCTACTGGGCATAAAGTGGGTGATCGGTTTTCTATTGCTATGAAGTAATAAACTGAGCCCTCACTAATTATACTTAATATAATAATGTAATATAATCTATCTCTTCTCCCTCAAGTTATGAGTTAAATCATAGGACAGATTGGGTTCTATAGTCTGGGCTGGAAACCAGTCTACCGCAGAAAGCGATGGCAACTTACTGCAGGATAATGTTCTGCCCAGTTAGTCATGTCTCTTTCGAGACATGATCGCCCAAGAATTTCGGTGTATCTACTCTTTTGTGCGATCGGGAACTTCGATGTGTTGTGTTAGCAAGGTTTTCTTACTAGATCAGTTAGAATACTCACTGAGTGCTCAATGTTTTGGGTCTTGTGACGCATCTAAGCTGTTTTTAGAAATTTACCATCCCAGTACCGAGTTCGAATTTCAATTGAATCCATTGTATTCACTTACACACAAATACTCTTGGGAAAGGTATTAATCCGTCTCTTCCTTCCAGTTATGAGTTAAATAACAGGACAGATTGGGTTCTATAGCCTTGGTCGGCAACCAGTCTACCGCAGAAAGCAATGTCAACCTACTGCGGGATAATCTTCTGCCCAGTCAGTCATGTCTCTTGCGAGACATGATCGCCCAAGCGTGTATCACGTATGGCACTTAACTGACTAACTGAATATGATAGTTGAAAACATAATTAATACTTTTACTGGGCATAAAGTGGGGGATCAGTTTTATATTATTTGTAGTAATAGACTGATATCCCAGTAATTACTACTTAATAATATAAGACATCTCTTCCTTCTTCTAGCTATGAATCAAATAATAGGACAGATTGGGTTCTATAGACTTGGCTGGCAACCAGTCTACCGCAGAAAGTAATGGCAACCTACTGCGGGATAATCTTCTGCCCAGTCAGTCATGTCTCTTTCGAGACATGATCGCCCAAGCGTGTATCATGTATGGCACTTAACTGACTGACCATCCCAGTAAGCAGTATAATAAAGAAATAGTGCAATTTATTCGCTGGGTTCAATCTTAAGACAAAATTCCAATTGAGAGATAAAAGTTACTTTATCCGTCAGGTAAGTACCATACGTACTATACGATTGGGCGATCATGTCACTTTCGAGACATAACTGACTGGACAGAAGTTTATCCTGAAGTAGGTTACCATTACTTTCAGCGTTAGACTGGTTGCCAGCCAAGGCTATAGAACCCTATTTGCCCTGCCATTTAACTCATAGCTGGAGGGAGAAGAGATATATTATATTACATTATTATATTAAGTATAATTAGTGGTGGATCAGTTTATTACTTCATAACTATAGAAAACCGATCCCCCACTTTATGTCCTGTAAAAGTTTTAATTATGTTTACAACTATTATATTCAGTCAGTCAGTTGAGTGCCATTTGTGATACACGCTTTAGGCGATCATGTCTTGAAAGAGAAAATCTGTGCTGTTATTTAACCCATAACTGGAGGGAAGAGGGTATATGCGCGTAAGTGAATGCAAGAAATCCAAGTGGAATTCGAACTCGGTTCCCCGATTTCTCGCTCCGAACCGATATGCACAACACCACAACGTACATCTTATCGTTCATTTTTTTTCTGTACGAAGGCGAATACTACATTTTGATCCCAGGGCGATGGCCAGGGAGTGAAGAAAAACGTAACTCGACTAATACTATCTACTCTAGTAACACTATCTATTCCTTGAATACCTTTTGAACATGTCGGATTAAATAAATTGTAAACATTATGTTTGCTTATTTGTAATAAAATCCGTTCATACTCACGGATAATCTTTCGCGTATTACAATCAAAAGATGTCAGAAATGAGCTGTAACGTTGACAGATGTTATCATCATTCATTTCTCAAGGTGCTCAAGTAGTTCCAATCTCTTTCCGAAATCATCCTCAGGGGTGTGAGTTACGGTAACAAAAAAAAAAAACAAACTGCAAAACTGTGTTGCTAAAAATTATTGTATTATTTTTTCTGCTTCTGTTTCAAACATACGCACCGTAATGGGGGGCGCTAGAAGGTGATGTCATCGCGAGGATCTTTAGGGGGTTTCGGGTCTTTCATAACGGTCATGTCACGTTGAATACACCGGTTCCCGCTCGATCACCGAAGTTAAGCAACGTTGAGCCTGGTCAGTACTTACGTGGGTGACCACTTGGGAATACCAGGTGCTGTTAGCGTTCACGGATGTGCGTTGTGGTGCGGTGGATGTCGGCTTGGAGGGGGAAATCGGTGAGCCGAGTTCCAATTTCAGTCGAGCACACTGCACTCACTTGCGCACTAGTACCCTTGGGAAAGGTATTAATCCGTCCGTTCCCTCCAGTTATGGGTTAAATAACGGGGTAGGACTTGGGACCCTGCCCTTAAACAAATCCCAATGAGACTTGCTCCGTCAGGGAGGAAGCCCGCTCAACCCGACTAGGGTGAATGCGGCATACATACATACATACATACATACCCACCTCACCATGCTGACCCGACCAGTTTCTGGTCCACTCTTGATAAGCGCTTTCAGACACTGGGAAAATTACGTTTGGGCCCGGTACGAAACCTTGCAAGTGCTTCTGATTGGCGACAGTCAGAGCCACTTTCCATTTAGAGGCGAACCGTACATGAGCTCGTTGACAAATATATCGGTTGAAAAACTGCTAGCGTTCATTAGAACGTGAAAATTATCCAAAATGGAATTTATTTTATATGTTGTAATGTCATGGTCATGCACATGTTAAAGCATGAAAAAAATGTTCTTTTTACAAACATTTTTGAACATTACTACAGTATTCATAGCTGATTCTATAAATTGACGGCTTAAGTGTTTTAATGAATATTGCCTCGAGAATCTGTAGTTTGCTTTTGTTGTTTTCTTGGTGTAGGATAGTTGAATTATCGGTCATTATTTTTTTATATTTTGAATGTAGACAGGAATGTTGTTGTAGATGTCTGGAAATGGATGAATACAGAATATTTTCTCATGAGGAAATACCTGATATGATTATTGCCATTATCTTTTCTCGTACAATGTATGCAACGATGAGTGGGACATACATTGCTATTTAAACAACGAGGGCGAAGATCCTATTTCTACGATTATTTTTTTTTTAATAAATACAAAGAGACTCGACCACTATTTGAACCGAGATCGACGTTTCCACTTTTAACGTTGCGCTACCAACCCATTCAGGAAGACAGAGAAACTGATATTAAATTTTTTGCAAAAAACAAGAAAATAAATAAATAGATAGAAATAAAAAGAAATGTCACAGCTTCTCTCAGTTCCATCCTGAAAATGTACAAGTCTTCTTTTGGTAATGGAAAGAAAGTAAAATAAAAATAAAAATAAAAAGCGAAAGGAAGATTAAAAAAAAAAAGAAAAGAAACAATAAAACAAAAAATATGACAAAGAAATCGAACATATCTCCCCGCAGCTATCTTCAAAATGACTTTTTGAATAATCAGCTGACATTTATTTCCCCCCCCGAGCTATTCTCAGACTTCATTCCCACACCCCGTCGGGATAATTTCAGAGCGTATGAAAACGAAACGATGAAAGAAATGGTCATATTATGCATTACATGCTTCGAGGCATTTTCCCTTTCCTCCTTCTTCATGAATATTCATATATAGCTAATGTGTACCTGTGAAGACAGATGCACAGGAAGTGTTTCGTGTGTGTGTGTGTGAGTAAAAATGAAACTATTTAAATCAGAACATTCATGAAAACCCACAATAAACGCTTCCTTCTAATTTGTCACAGACTATCAGAAAAAAAGGAGCTACCCACCCCCGCCGGTCCCACCCAATAAAAACAAGTTTCGAATGTGGCACGCGAGTAAGACTCTATGGTGCGTTGCTGTGTGTTGCGGGTTAACTTCTTCTTCTTCTTCTTCTTCTTCTTCTTCTTCTTCTTCTTCTTCTTCTTCTTCTTCTTCCATGGTTCGTGTTCCTTCAGGACGTAGGCGAACATGACCTTTCAAATCTCTCTATCGCTTGTATCTCTAAACCCACTCAAACCCCGCTCCGCCATCAATCTGCTCAAGTCAATCAAGTATGACACACGTTGCTGCTCCTTTTCTTTCCTTTCTGCAGTGTACTGTTTGTCAACCAAGACGATCGAACCTAATCTGTCCTGCTATTTAACCCATAACTGAAGGGAAAAGAAATGGATTCATTCTTTTCACAAGGTTATTCGCGCGTAAATGAATAAAATGAATTCGACCGGGATTCGAACTCGGATCATTCCGAAACAGAAAACAATCCTGTTCAAAGACCAAGGAGATTTAACTGTCAATCTTAATTAATATTTTGTATCACTACATTTTGGTTTGATTACCTCTTCAAACAAGAAGGGATGGTGTCCATGAGACTCTGGGAATAATTTGTTAAAATATAATGGTTCAGACGTTTTGCATGGCGTTTACAAAAGACTTGAGGTGTTTTCATGCCTTCCCAAAAGATATTTGCGCATAAGTGAACATGACGAACCTAACCGTAATTGGAACTCGGCTTTTTGATTTCCAATTCCGATATATTATCCGTCGGAGTCTGGAATCAGAGAAGGGAAATTTTTACGTGCTGTATATAAGCGGGATGTGCGTTGTGGTGCATTGGATATCGGCTCGGAACGAGAAATCGGGGAGCCGAGTTCAAATTCCAGTTGAATTCACTGCATTCACTTACGCGCAAACACCCTTGGGAAAGGTATTAATCCATTTCTTCCCCCCATTTATGGGTTAAATAACAGGACAGATTGGGTTCTATAGCCTTGGCTGGCAACCAGTCTACAGCAGAAAGCAATGGTAATCTACTGCGGAATAATCCTCTGCCCAGTCAGTCATGCCTCTTTCGAGACATGATCGCCCAAGCGTATTTCACGTATGACACTTAACTGACTTACATATATAAGCAGTGTATACAAGCAGTGTATACACACGCCAGTCACTGAAATAACTCAATTCATTCCTAAGGAGTAATGCATATATAGTGGAAACTGATTTTAAAATTTTCTTCTCTAGATAGCTCAGTCGTAATGAGAGCACAATATATTAGTCATCCACACACAAGCCTGTTTCGCTGTATCACAGCTCATCAGTGTAACTAGACACACCACTTGCTTCTGGCCGGGATCGAAACTCGACCGATATAAAATTCGCAAAATATTATAGAAAATTAGCAGGCCCACTTTCACACAAATTACCTGAAGATAGGTACGAATCCATGGATTCTCTATATATATTAAATACCGGAGCAAACCGACTCCTGCCGCCTTAATTGAGAGCCAATTTTTTTTTTAATCATCTCACCCCAAGCAAGGCATTCCACTGCCACTATTGCGCACGGGGCTACATAGGGGAAGGTAAAGAGAAGGAGTGGTTAGACATAGGGAATTTCAGGAGGAAGGTTACAGATGAGTAAGGATACCGAGAATGAGATGGGAAGAGTGTTTGATAGAACGGGAGCAGGTTACTGTGTTAGGAGGTGTCTATTGACCTTACATTTAAACTCCTGGAGATTGTAGCCGTCGGGGAAGTAATCGTGTGGAAGGGAATTCCACAGTCGGGAAGTGCGAGGAAAGAAACTGTTGGAGTAGAAGTTACGGTTGCATTTTATCGGTTTCACAGTAAAAGGGTGGGATATAGTTGCTAATCTAGTGTCTCATTCAAATTCGTATTTAGGGGTCACCAGTGATCTAAGCTCATCGGAGCAGAAGCCGTGAAAGTATTTATAGGAGAGGCACAGGGAAGCTAAGTCGCGCCGGTGGGAGAGAAACTGCAGGCGGTCTGCCAATCTAGAAGGAAAGTGATTTCGATCATGAGGAGGACTATTTGCACAATGTACGCCATTTCTTTGTTATTAGGTCTTATTAAAATTGCACCAGGCTCTATATATACCATCACTCCTATAACCAATTCATGTATTCAGTAGGAGTAAATAAGTTTGCCAATCGTCCAATCCACACGCCTCCCCGGTCTTTTGAGCAGGTATAGATGTTTATCCCTTGTGTTCTGTTCAGGATTGGGTTTCCGGTTTTTCTCATACCTTTTCACTCTCACTGGCTGCTTGAGTCTTAGTGCCATTATAGCCTTGCTTTAAGGGAATTGACTTTAAAAAAATAGAAAATTAAACTGATTTTAATAAATTTATTGTATTGAATTAAGTACAGCCTTTCATTTTTATGCTATTACTAGAAGTTTAGCCCAGTTTCACTCGGATAGTTGAAGGAATAATAAAAATAAAACAACATATGATGAATTTACATAGCAAATACCTATACAACGTCCACTCTCGTCACTTTTATAGATATAGACTAGCAGTTAGCCCGGTCTCACGCGGGTAGATTAAGGAATAATTAGAATGAAAAACATATGATGAATTTGCATTGCAAATACTAACACAACGTCCACCCTCGTCACTTTTATAGCTATAGATTAGCCCAGTTTCACTCGGGTAGTTTAAGGAATAATAAGAATAAAAAACATATGATTAATTTACATAGCAAATACTTACACAACATCCACCCCCGTCACATTTATAGAAATAGATAACAATGTAGAATGCCTCTGTTGGATTAGTGGGGGGCAGCATATCTAGATATAGATAATATAAAGTGGGGTGATCGATTCTATATTATAATCAATACATAAACTGTTCCCTGACTTTGTAGGGTGATAATATATATTTTTCTACCCCCTAATTTTGGGTTTCTTTAAAATTTCTAGGTGTCGTTAGCGTTCTAAAATTTTGATCTACATCTGAGCGCAACTCCTGTCGAGCTAGATCGCAAAATGCAGACGAGAAGTCGAATCTATCAAACAAACAAATACTTACAAAACGTCTAACCACGTCACTTTTATAGCTATAGATGATTTAATTAATTTCGGATTTGTTAGTTTTCAGTTAAAAACAATATATTGGGGGGGGGGTGCTTTCAACATTTAACCTTAACTGTAACGTTGTAGATTAATTATAATTTATTATTAGGGTTACTTTTAATTATTACGATTAGGCAAAGTATATAACCAAAACACTACCGCAAATTAATTTTTGTAACACTGAATCGTATCTGCCAACTCATCTTTAAATCTGACAACAAAAGGAACAGAATATATTCAACAAGATATATCTCACTTTCAAATTATTCATGAAAATGCAGCAAGAAGACAAGCAACTTAATTAGGAGGCGGTAATGAACCGTCAACAAAAGAACGAGATGTGGAGATATCAGCGGATTGTGGTTTGCGAATTGAAAAGTGGAAAAAAACAAAACAATATTAACAAATAAAAGCCAGGCCGGAGTTGAATTTTATTGCCAATATATGGAACTGATATTTTGATTTAATGCTTGTCATACGATTACAGTTTCCCGTCTCCCCAACTGAAGAGACTCTGTCTGAAATTATTATCAGCCATTGAGAATGTGACTTTACCTTTCGAATAAAATTATGTGTTATATCTTTCATAAGTTACTCGAAAATGATATTTAGCTGTTTTGCATATTAAAGTTCGGCGTGAAAACGAATTCCTTTATTGGATATGAGTTTTGTTCTGTAATTATCATCGGTAAAAGTTGAGATTTATTTCTTAAGATCTATCTATCTATCTATCTATCTATCTCAGTCTGTTCATTATCTATCTATCTATCTATCTATCTATCTATCTATCTATCTATCTATCTCAGTCTGTTCATTATCTATCTATCTATCTATCTATCTATCTATCTATCTATCTCTGTCCCTTCATTATCTATCTATCTATCTATCTATCTATCTATCTATCTATCTATCTCATAAATGTCATATATCTCATGATAATCCTATTTATTACAGAAAGATAATGAGTAGTGTGTATATATATATATATATTACAGTAATTTTCAAACTGTACAAAGCTCGGAGACCATTCAAGATAGAGCATTACGATAAGGGGTAGTTTATCCGGATAGGAAGGGAAGATAACGGTTAACTCACAGATTTAGATTGCAGTGATTGTGGAAACCACCTCTTGGAAGTTTGTTTCTCAAAAAGCGATTCCCGGGAAGAAGCTATGACAAAGTGAAAAAGCCATTACGTGTGACGCGTTTCGTGTTTTAGGACTTCATCGACGAAATCTGTTATGTTGGTGCGAATTCACATGCGCACGAACGAACGTGGTATGCTGGGAATTTCAAATTTAAATCTTTATTGTCTTTTTTATAATTTGGCCGATATCATTTAGATTAATGTTTTTTTACTATTTTTCCTTCATTTTTCTTTTTAGGTATTCCAATACAAATCTAACCATCCAACGGTACATTGAATACTGCTGCCATAACTGGTCGGGTGCTCCTGCTATCTACCTAGAGGTTCTTGACAAAATTCAACGGAGAATCTGTAATGTGATCGATCCCTACTTAGCATCCGCCCGTGCATTGAATACTGCTGCCATATCTGATCGGGTGCTCCTGCTCTCCACCTAGGGGTCCTTGACAAAATCCAACGGAGAATCTGTAATGTGATCAATCACGACTTAGCATCCGCCCGTGCATTGAATACTGCTGACATATCTGATCGGGTGCTTTTGCTATCCACCTAGGAGTCCTTGACAAAATCCAACGGAGAATCTGTAATGTGATCGATCCCGACTTAGCATCCGCCCGTGCATTGAATACTGCTGCCATATCTGATCGGGTGCTTTTGCTATCCACCTAGGAGTCCTTGACAAAATCCAACGGAGAATCTGTAATGTGATCAATCACGACTTAGCATCCGCCCGTGCATTGAATACTGCTGACATATATTTGGTCTGGTGCTTTTGCTATCCACCTAGGAGTCCTTGACAAAATCCAACGGAGAATATGTAATGTGATCGATCCCGACTTAGGATCCGCCCGTGCATTGAATACTACTGCCATATCTGGTCTGGTGCTCCTGCTATCCACCTAGGAGTCCTTGACAAAATCCAACGGAGAATCTGTAATGTGATCAATCACGACTTAGCATCCGCCCGTGCATTGAATACTGCTGCCATATCTGGTCTGGTGCTTTTGCTATCCACCTAGGAGTCCTTGACAAAATCCAACGGAGAATCTGTAATGTGATCGATCCCGACTTAGGATCCGCCCGTGCATTGAATACTGCTGACATATCTGGTCGGGTGCTCCTGCTCTCCACCTAGGGGTCCTTGACAAAATCCAACAGAGAATCTGTAATGTGATCGATCCGGACTTAGCAGCACGGATACGGTCACTTGCTCACCGCGCGCAATGTGGCTTCCCTGTGTCTCTTTTACAAATAATTTCATAGCTTCTGCTCATTGGTAACCCCTATACATGAATTTACACGAGTCACAAGATTAGCAACTAGGTCCCACCCTTTTACTGTGAAACCTACAAATTGTAAACGCAAATTCTACTCCATCAGCTTCTTCTCTCGCACTTCCCGCTGTGGAATTCCCTTCCGTTTACTTGCTTTCCTGACAGCTACAATCTTCAAGGATTCAAATGTAAAGTCAATAGTCATCTTCTATCTCATTAACTTGCATTCTCTCTCTCTCTCTCTCTCATGCGCCTTTCTCCGTCCACTTCACTCTCATCAGTATTCTCATCCTTTTCCTACCCTTTTACTGACACCCCATGTAACCTGCCACTCTTTCTCATAACTTACCTCCTATGTAACCACCTGGTCAACAGTGGCAGTAAAATGCTTTGCTTGGGGCGACACGATTATGAAAAGGAAATCTGGGATCTGCAATTATAAGAGTCAGGGTGCAAATTTTAGCGATCAAAGAACTCGCTAAATAAATCGTCGTACAGAATTGTTTGCTCCTTTGAGCAATGTAGCATTTTGGAGTCTTTATGGTGGACAACCAACACATTTGATGTATTTTTTTTCTAAAATGATCCCCAATATTCTTCTTGACTTATAAAATATATATACCATTGACTCATCTATATATAAAATTCTGTGTCTTCTGTTCGTCCGTCTTCTTTTTCTTTATGTGCCGCGTCCTCTCAGAACGTAGGTGCTCATGGATTTTTACTTGCCTCTCTATCCCTTGTCTCTCTTACTGAGTTTCCTCTTGATATCTATCCCAAACCACGCTCTGTCATTCATCTGCTCAAGTCTATCAAGTATGTCTCCGCCTGCTTTCCCCTGTTTCTCTTGCCTTCTATCCATCCTGTGAATATTAAATTCTCCAAACCCTTCTTCCTCATTACATGTCCTAGAAATCTCAGCTATCTCTTCATGATGCTTAGTATAAGCGTCCTTGGTATCCTCAGCATCCTTCTGTAGAGCCATATTTCTGTTGCTTCGGGTCTCTCCTTCATCTTTGAGAAGATTCTCCAGCATTTGCTGAAATATAAGAGGAGAGATATAACATAACAGTGCAGTACACTTTTCTTTGCCGCCACACTCCCTATAATAGCGAGATATTGACCGATCAATACCAAATTTTTAGAGAAGCGTCCCCCTGTCCCTGGTGGCTTTTAGTATGTTTTCTTCTGTTACACCACGCAACCCCAATTCCGTCATCCACCTGCTCAGGCCCTTCAAATATGTTATCCGCTGCTTTCCCCTATCTCTTTTTCCCTCTATCTGTCCTGTGAGTATCAGGTTCTGTAAGCCCTCTTCCCTCATTACATGTCCCAGGAACTTTAGTTGTCTCTTGATGATGCTCAGTATAAATTCTCTTTTCGTTTCCATCCTTTCCAAAACCTCATCATTGCTCACATGCTCGATCCATGATATCCGCAGCATCCTTCTCTAGAACCACATTTCAGCTGCTTCAAGTTTTTCCTTCATCTTCGAAGATATTGTCCAAAATTCACAGCCATAGTGAAGAACTGATATCACCCAGCAATCTAGTAATAATTTCTTTGTTTCTAGTGAAAGTTTTCGGTGTCTTAGTACTTTACTCCCTAAAATAGCGAGATATTGACTGATCAATACCAAATTTTTGGAGAAGCGCAAACAGGTAAGTAGGTAAAAAGTACATTTGATTTTATTAGGGGGCATAGCTACTTCTTCTGTCTGCCCTGTCCTTTCAGGACGTAGGCGATCATGGTTCTCCACGTCTCCCTGTCCCTGGTGGCACTTAGTATGTTTTCTTCTGTTACATCACGCATCCCCAGTTCCGTCAGCCCGTCATATATGTTATCCTCTGCTTTCCTCTGTTTCTTTTTCCTTCTCTCTGGCCTGTCAGTAATCAGGTTCTCTAAGCCCTCCTTCCTCATTGTATGTTCCAGGAACTTCAGTTGTCTCTTCCTGATGCTCAACATTAATTTCTTTTTCGTTTCCATTCTTTCCAAACCCTCATCATTGCTCACATGCTCGGTCCATGATATCCGCTGTATCTTTCTGTAGAACCACATTTTTGCTGCTTCAAGTTTTTCCTTCATCTTTGATGATGTTGTCCAACATTGACTGTCATATTGAAGAACTGACATCACATAGCAATCTAGTACTCTCTTTTTAGTTTCTAGTGAAAATTTACCGTGTCTTAATACTTTACTCAGCTTCTGGAACGCATCTCTCGCCATGTCGATTCGCCTTCGGATCTCTGTGTTGCACTTTCCATCTCCTGTTAGAACTTTTCCTAGGTATTTAAATTTTTGTACTTCCTTGATTCTAGTATAACCTACCTGTATTTGATATTTTGGTTTCCTCTTTTTGCTGATAAACATGCATTCAGTTTTCTTGCAGTTTATTTGTAGTCCTTTTTGTCACTCTCCTCAGATACCATCTGTGAGAGGTCTTGTAGTTTTCTTTCCGTGTCTGCTATCAGCACTGTATCATCTGCATACTTTATGTTGTTCAAACTGTGGCCTCCGATGACAAATCCTGGCGTAGCATCTAGAGTTCTCAGTACAATTAATTTTCCTTAATTTTTTGGAAATACTAAAAGTTTTATTATTTAACATAAAAAACACCCCCGCTATTTTAATATCGATAATTTAATGATTAATATACGAAATACTTATTTAATAAAAAAGCAATATTGTTTTTGGTATAACCTTTTCTTATAATTTTCCTATATGTATTTCATTCTGGTAAAATGTAATGTTCAATAGGTAGCACTGTATAAAAACAATAGGGAGATTAGAGTTTGTAAATTCCGGCAAAAATGTTAACGTTAAGTTCAACAATACTAAATACTGTGATATGTTTAACAGCTTCTCGATGCTCTATCGCTACGACAGAGCATCCAGAGGCTCGTCGCATTCGACCTGTGAAAGCGACGATGGAGGGTGCAGAAGAATTCGTCATTCACGAAAGCACGGATACGTTTTTGGACTCTATCAAGGCCGGAGAGTGAGATCTTGGCATATTCTGACTAAATATGACAACAGCACTTCATTTTGACCAGATTTGGTTCTTCTAAAGATAGAAAAGAAGATTTTGTATAAATACTGGCTTTATTTTTGTGTTCACCTGTTTACGTTGGCATTCCTGTGAATGTTAAAAAAATAAAATTTAGACCAATGCCTCTGGAAATAGAGAAGTTCTTGCGAAAGAAAATATATGCCCTTTAGCTATGCATTGTATATATTTATTCTGCGTAAAATCTAAGGAGAGTCCTCATGTCCATTCAAGATAAGGAGCTTTATTGAGAGCTCCTGAATGTGTGCCACGCAGCGATAATCGCGTTGAAAAAAAAAAAAACAATTTAAACCATATGAATACACCTAACGCCATTGTAGGAATATCACCGGCTTACGCGGTGTCTTATTGAGAAGTTGAATCCTTTTATTCCATAGCCTCGTGGGATTCCATAGCCTCGTGGGATTCCATAGTCTCGTGGGATTCCATAGTCTCGTTTGATGCACCCTATCCCTGCTATGTCCGCCCGAATCAAAAGGAATTGTCTCATTGGGCCACATCATATGTTCCCAATACTCGAGGGTTCAGCAACAGACGCCACGAACATGAGTAATAGGCTGGTATATATTCTTTTCAAATACTGAGCATACAAGCAACGACGAGGTGTTAGAAAGAATGGCAACAAAAAGGAAATTGATGCTGAGCATCAGGAAGAGACAACTGAAGTTCCTGGGACATGCAATGAGGAAGGAGAGCCTGGAGAACCTGATACTGACTGGACAGATAGAAGGAAGGAGAGACAGAGGAAGGCAGCGGATAACATATTTGCAGGGACTGATCAGGTGGATGACGGAACGGGGGTTGCCAGGAGCAACAGGAGCAAACATGCTAAGAGCCACAAGGGATAGGGAGACGTGGAGAGCCATGATCGCCTACGTCCTGAAGGGACAGGGCACATAGAAGAAGAAGAAGAATGAAAACTAAACAATAATGAACTGAGATATTCATCTTTTTATGTTTATTGCAGTGTTACCATTGACATACGGTAGTGAGTAGAACATTTCTTTTTACACGTTTTTTTCTTCTGATCAGGTCCTTCAAATATGTTATCCGCTGCTTTCCCCTACTATTTATCGACCGAAGATTGTTATATACGAGTTCTTCTTGTGATATTGGGTGAGATTATATAGCAATAGACTTCAAGCCTTGTCTTAAAAAAACCGTTCTTCAGGAATAGATAGTTTAGGTCTTCTGCGTAGTGATAATACGTTGCGAGATTACACCTTTGTGCAAATTAATTGAAACAACTACGTTCTTCTTTCTTCTTTTTTTATGTGCCTTATTCTTTCAGGACGTAGGCGATTATGGCCTTCCACGTCTTCTTATCCCTGGTTGCTCTTAGCACGCTTTCTCCTGTAACTTCTCTCAGCCCCGGTTCTGTCATTATGCTCAGGCTTTTAAAT
This sequence comes from Ascarosepion bandense, assembly GCA_037127315.1. Classification (NCBI taxonomy): domain Eukaryota; kingdom Metazoa; phylum Mollusca; class Cephalopoda; order Sepiida; family Sepiidae; genus Ascarosepion; species Ascarosepion bandense. The sequence continues at coordinate 6,582,455 of JBBBDQ010001775.1, forward strand.
ATGTTATCCGCTGCTTTCCTGTGTCTCTTTTTCCCTCTATCTGTCCTGTGAGTATCAGGTTCTGTAAGCCCTCTTTCCTCATTACATGTACCAGAAACTTTAGTTGTCTCTTGATGATGCTCAGTATAAATTCTCTTTTCGTTTCCATCCTTTCCAAAAATCGTTGCTCACAAGCTCGTTTCATGATATCCGCCTCTTTCTGTAGAACCACATTTCAGCTGCTTCAAGTTTTTCCATCATCTTCGAAGATATTGTCCAATATTCACAGCCATAGTGAAGAACTGACATCATTTAGCAATCTAGTACTCTCTTCTTTGTTTTTATTTAAAGTTTCCTGTGTCTTAGTACTTTACTGCCTAAAATAGCAAGATATTGACTGATCAATACCAAATTTTTGGAGAAGTACCAACAGGTAAGTAAGCAAAAAGTACATCTGATTTTACTAGGGTGCATAGCTTCTTCTTCTATGTGCCCTGTCCTTTCAGGACGTAGACGATCATGGATTTCCACGTCTCCCTGTTCCTGGTGGCTCTTAGTATGTTTTCTCCTGTAACACCACGCAACGACCGTTCCGTCATCCCCCTGCTCAGGCCCTTCAAATATGTTATCCGCTACTTTCCCCTATCTCTTTTTCCCTCTATCTGGCCTGTTAGTATCAGGTTCTGTAAGTCCTCCGTCCTCATTGCATGTCCCAGGAACTTTAGTTGTCTCTTGATCCTTTCCAAAACCTCGTTATTGTTCACATGCTCGGTCCATGATATCTGCAGCAACGTTCTGTAGAACCACATTTCCGCTGCTTCAAGTTTTTCCTTCATCTTCGAAGATATTGTCCAACATTCACTGCCATATTGAAGAACTGACATCACCTAGCAATCTAGTAATATTTTCTTTGTTTCTAGTTAAGGTTTCCTGTGTCTTAGTACTTTACTCCCTAAAATAGCGAGATATTGACCAATGAAACCAACTCTTTGTGATGTCAGTTCTTCTGAGCATCAGGAAGTTCAGATAAGTAGGTAAAAAGTACATTTGATTTTACTAAGGTACATAGCTTCTTCTTCTATGTGACTTGTCCTTTCAGGACGTAAGTGATCATGGATTTCCACGTCTCCCTATCCCTGGTGGCTTTTAGTATATTTTCTTCTGTTACACCACGCAATCCCGTTCCGTCATCCACCTGATCAAGCCCTTCAAATATGTTTTCCGCTGCTTTCCTCTGTCTTTTTCCCTCTATCTGGCCTGTCAGTAATCAGGTTCTCCAAGCCCTCCTTCCTCATTGCATGTCCCAGGAACTTCAGTTATTTCTTCCTGATGCTCACTCTTAATTTTCTTTTCGTTGCCATTCTTTTCAAAACCTCATGATTGCTCACCTACTCGGTCCATGATATCCGCAACATCTTTCTGTAGAACCACATTTCAGCCGCTTCAATTTTTTTTCTTCATCTTTGATGATGTTGTCCAACATTCCCCGTCATATTGAAGAACTGACATCACATAGCAATCTAGTACTCTCTTTTTAGTTTCTAGTGAAAATTTACTGTGTCTTAATACTTTACTCAGCTTCTGGAGCGCGTCCTTCGCCATGCCAATTCGCCTTCGGACCTCTGTGTCGCACTTTCCATCTTCTGTTAGAACACATCCTAGGTATTTAAATTCTTGTTTCGCTGATCGAAAAAAATAATCAAATGTACATTTTCTGCTTGTCATCTACTTGGATCATGCTTAACTCCAGGAGAGCAAAACTATGCGCCTTCTTGACATGAAGTGAAGTGATTATATTGAATCAAATGCGAGGTCTTCTCTTAGGAAATTTGGTGCACTGTATAGTGCTAGAAAATGTTTTTCGTCAGAATCCTTCCAATTTTCAAAACCACATCCATTCAGAGAGTTTATCGAAAACTTCGAACACAATACTCAACGCTAGCGACATTAAGAATAGAATAATAAATATATTCCTTATCTAGATGGCTATGGAAAAATAAACCTTAATTCTCATATCAAAGTATTACTGATAAAATGTATAAATGATAGATTTATTTATTGATTCGAATTTTGGCAACATATTGGAAAAATTCTTGACTTCTGTTTTAAAATTTTTGACTAAAAATTTTTTTTCTAATAGAAATATTTAATTTCAGTTGCTCATTGCTCGGTTTATCTGGAAATTCATGGGTTTCCACGACTTTTATTAACTAAATGCTGCTATCAGTCAAAATAGTAAATTGATCTTTTTTTTTCAAATATTAATTTCTGTACGGTAACAACGGTAGCTAACCATAAAAATCGAAGATAATTTTTGAAATCAACACAATAAAATTAACTAAAAACGTTTTGTTTCTTGACACCAAAAATTGTGTTGACCAGTGTAAAGACTGGAAAGTCGAAAGTTCTTGAAAAAAAAAAAATATTAACTAACTAAATAATTGCAAATTCTCACCACCTTTTTTCGAAAGTAAGAAAAGTATAATCTAAACTTATTTATAAATGGAACTTTGTCTGTGTGTGTGTATGTGTGTGTGTGTATGTGTGTGTGTGTGTGTGTGTGTCCGTTACCTATAGACTCCGAAACGGCTGAACCGATTTTCTTTAAAATTTACACAGTTATACTATAAGCATCTACGAGTGTTCTTAGATAGGTTTTGTGTCAAGGTACCCCGATAGATATCGAAAATCGATAATCGACAAAATCAGGTTATAGAAGGAATGGTCCGATTTTAATCAAATTTTATATACTCATAGACAAAGACATAAGAAACGATATTCAGGAGTTTCAAGGTTGCAGTTCTTACAATAGTGCAGAAAATCGATAATTTATATATATAAGGCAAGATGTTTGTGTGTTTATCTGTTTATCTGTCTGTATTTCTGCATTTTTCAGCCCTTTTATTTTAGTTTTTGCTTCGGGTTTGGCTCTAAGTAGGTACAATTGTAGTTCTTAATCTCAGCCATGATACCATTTACTCAGAGGACTTACTTTGCCTTCAAAATTCATTTTACGACGAAAAAATTTGTTTGATATCGATACCAGGAAATCAAAATTTGACTTACATCCATTCATTTTTCTTTCAGTCTACGGTTTCGCTTTAACTGGAAACAACTATTGCTTTTTAATCTTTCGTGCCAACGTCCAGGACCATGGATTAGTTTTAAAGCTTTCATTACAGTCGAGCAACGCGGGCCTATACTGCTAGTAAAAATATGAACATAAATTGTTTGATCTTTTTAACCAAACAAGTGGAGTTGAAATCATACTTTATAGAAAATCGTTTTCTTTACGTTCAAAATGCCTGAGTCATCCTTTCTAAGCGTTCTCTGCCTTATACATTGTAAAAGACATATTATATTTATTATTTAATAAATGTTCCTAAATATAACCTTTCAAAAACAGAAAAAATGATTTGGATTTAGAATGAAAGCAGTGATGTCCACATACTCTGAAACTATCATAAAATATCGAATGAGTAAATAATAAACTTGTACATTTAAAAAAATCTACCATGAGACCGTGAACTTAATACTGGTTTCAGATCTGCTGCTCCTGCTATATATTCGGAGATTCTTGACAAAATTCAAAGGAAGATCTGTAATATAATCGATGATGTTCCGGAATCACGATTTATCGTTTCTACAAAGATATTCATGGCAAGTGTTCAGAAGAGGATTTCTTTACCTTAGTGACTCTACTGTATTAATTTAGCGTGCTTCTAGATTGCCTCAATATTTTATAGTTTAATGATTTAGATGAAAAAATTCTCTTTTATTACAATAGTTTTTTTTCTACAAATTGAGCGGGATCTACACTCTGTGGTGAACTGGGGCAAGAAGTGGCTTGTCAACTTCAATTACTCTAAGACCAAGCTGTTGTCTGTCAACCATTACAGGCAACCTCTTCTGCCTCCCATAAGCATGGACCAGATGATTCTCCCGGAGAGTAATACACTACGCCTCCTCGGACTCACCCTGTCCTCAGACCTCAAATGGAAGCACTATATTGAATCCATAGCAAAATCTACTGCTAAGAAGATTGGGTCACTATGTCGATCCAGGATGTTTTTTCCACCTGAATCCATCCTGCATATATACAAGTCAACCATCCGTCTGTGCATGGAGTACTGCTGCCATTTATGGTCAGGTGCCCCTGCCGTTCTCCTCAGTGTTCTTGACAAGCTCCAAAGCAGAGCCTGTAATGTGATAGGTACTGATCTGGCGACTCGTCTGCAGCCACTTTCCCATCGTCGAAATGTGGCCCCCCTCCCCCCTCTGTCTCTTCTATAAATACTTTCATGGCTTCTGCTCGGATGAGCTTAAGTCACTGATGCCTCCTCAACAGGTGTTTACCCGTGCAACCAGACTGGCAACTGGGTCCCACCCATTCACAGTCAGGTTAGCCAAACGCAGACGACAATTCTACTCCTGCAGCTTCCTCTCTCGCACTTCCCGCCTGTGGAACTCACTCCCGTATTCTTGCTTTCCTGACGGCTACGACCTCCAGAAATTTAAAAGCAAAGTTAATACTCACCTACTAACCACTGGACTCTAGCTCTCTCCCCTCCCCTGTATAATCTTCACGTTCTCTCCGCCCATGTATCTGTCATTGCACCTGCTTTCTCAGCTTTCTATTGTTCCTTTCTAACTAGCTTGTACTCCTCACTCTTTTCTAATTAATCTTTCTACATTTATGTAACCCCCTGCACATCAGCGGCGTTTCTGCCTTGCTCGGGGTGAAATGATTAAAAAAAAAAAAATATATTCAAAGCAACAGGTAAGACAATGATTTTTTTTTACCTTAGTGTCTCGACTGCATTAATTTAAGCGTGATTCTAGATTGCCTCATTATTTTATAATTTAACGACTTGGATAAAAACTTCTCTTTTATTACAATAGTTCTTTTTCTACAAATATATTCATAGCGAGTGCACAGATAAGAATGTTTTACCTTAATGTCCCTACTGCATTAATTAAGCGTGCTTCTAGATTGCCTCATCATTTTATGGTTTAACGACTTAGATGAAAACTTCTTTTTTATTACAATAGTTTTTTTTTCTACAAATATATTCATGGCAACTTTTCAGATAAGGATTTCTTTGCCTTAGTGTCTTGATTGCATTAATTTAAGCGTACTTCTAGATTGCCTCAATAGTTTATGATTTAACGACTTAGATGAAAACTTCTCTTTTATTCCAACAGTTTTTTTTCTTTTCTTGCATTTCACGCCTGTGGAGCTCCCTTCCGATTTCTTTGCTTCTTTACCACCTACAATCTATAAAGAATAAAATCACCGTCAGTCACACTCTGCTGTCTGACAGAGCTGTTCTTTTCTATAATTCTGAGATGAGTTCGTATTTCCACTTTTTACATTATTCAGAATATTTGTTGCCATTTGTACGACGTTTCGTTGTACGCTTCGGCCTTCTTTAGGTGCTAGGAATTTCGAACCGAATCTTTTGTTACAATCACTGGGGCTATATCATTCTCATTCCTTGCGTAAAGCCTCATTTGATAATCATGAGTTATCTCCCTCTAACTCTGTAAATTATATGCTCAGCACTGTTGTAGACTGGTATTGAACTCACAACTCTTTGGGTCAAGTCACTGAAACTAACAAACGTCTATATCCACTGAGCCATGTGTCCAAGAACAACTGAATTTCTGAGACTTATAAACCTAATGTTCAGTAACCATTTTTAACCATAGTTCATGTTGCAATTTTTGTTGTCAATGGTTTCCTCTAGAATTTTTGATGTTTATGGTTTTTCTATAGTATTTTTAGCAGTTTATTTTGCAATTTTGACACTTAAAAATACGAGGGGAAATAGAAAATCAGGCGTTGCTGACCACATATGGAGGGAAAAGTGAATCACCGCCCCCTATGCGATGAAGTTGAAATAATAGCTAAAGAACGACACTGGAAACTAAGTGAACTTAAGGAATCAGCACATATGCTAAGTTACAAAAATCTTCTAAGTCAACCAAGCGTAGAGATGAGTATAATATGTTAACCAGTCATACGGAGTGCCAGAAAAAATCATTGCTGTCAAAATTGACTTGACCGAAAGATTTTTGCGTTATAATGAAAAATATGTATTGATTTTTTTAATTATGTTTTTAATATTTCTAGAACATTTGAGATTTTGGTTACATATCTTGCTTTTTTACGTCAGCGGATGAAATAAATATTAGCATAATAAATAAATATTAGCATAAAAAATAAATATTAGCATAATAAAGGTTACAGTCTTTTTGTGGTGAAAGACACACTGGTTTGGAAATTCTTGTAAAAATCAAACTATTATTGGATTTTAATGAAACTTTCAGGGCTTATTCAGGAACAAATAAAATTATTTTAGAAATGTTGCCCTGAAAAAAATATTTTTATTTTTACATGTTTTACATCACATTTAATTTTATGAAAACTCGAGAAATTTAACGATATAATTTTTAGTGACTATATTTAACTAATATAGAACCAGAACTCCTTGGAGAATTTAAATCATCAATTCAGTCAGTTAAGTGCCATACGTGATACACGCTTGGGCGATCATGTCTCGAAAGAGACATGACTGACTGGGCAGAAGATTATCCCGTAGTAGGTTGCCATTGCTTTCTACGGTAGACTGGTTGCCGACCAAGGCTATAGAACTCAATCTGTCCTGTTATTTAACCCATTACTGGAAGGAATAGACGGATTAATACCTTTCCCAAGGGTATTTGCGCGTAAGTGAATGCAATGAATTCGGCTGGAATTCGAACTCGGCTCCCCGATTTCTCGTTCCGAGCCGATATCCAATGCACCACAACGCACAAATCATCAATTACTGCTTGTAAAATCGGACTCCATCTTACGGAAAATCTGTTTTGAATGGTAAAACAAATAAACAATAAAATGAAGACATTATTTAGTTAGAAAAATATTTTAGCTGATTTCATGAGTAAGATATATTAAGTTCACTATCGTTTTACGAAAAAAGCATTTAATGAATAATGCATTTTTACAAGATTTGAATAAATAGAATTATTTTATTATATAGATTAACTTATCAAATTTTAAATCTTTTAAAATTCCATTTCTATGGAGTAATAGGTTGAGCACAGTGTTATTAAGTAAAACTATATTTTTTATCATACATATAAGATAAACTTTATTGGAGATTGAGGTATCACAGAATTTTAAACCAAATTGCTTTTGTATGTGTTGCGTTGTGGTGCATTGTATATCGGCTCGCAACGAGAAATCGTGGAGCCGAGTTCGAATTTAGGCTGAATTCATTGCATTCACTTACGCGCAACTACTCTTAGGAAAGGTATTAATCCATCCATTCCTTCCAGTTATGGGTTAAATAACAGGACAGATTGTGTTCTATAGCCTTGGCTGGCAACCAGTCTACCACAGAAAGCGATGGCAACATACTGCGGGATAACTTCTGCCCAGTCAGTCATGTTTCTTTCGAGACATGATCGCCTAAGCGTGTATCATGTATGGTAATTAACTGACTGATAAGCTTGTTTATTTTTGTAGATACGTTTGTTTATTCAAAATATTATCAGAAAATAAGAGCAATTACTATAGAAGATTTAAAGCCACACTATCGAAAATTCGATCAAACATTAGATAACCGACAATATTTTCCTAAATTTTTAAGATAACTGGGTATATTTAAAACAGCCACGTTATTCTTCACATAATTTTACGAAAAAGCCCCTGTAGAACAAAATTAGATAATTACGATCTGTCCTTCAACTGCCAACACATCAGCATCGAAACTTATTTATAAATGGAACTTTGTCTGTGTGTGTGTGCTTAAGTGTCTGTATGTGCGTGTGTCCGTGACCTATAGACACCGAAACGGCTGAACCGATTTTCTTTAAAATTTACACAGTTGTACTATAAGCGTCTGCGAGTGTTCTTAGCTAGGTTTTGTGTCGAGGAACCCCGGATAAATATCGAAAATCGATAATCGAAAAGATCGGGTTATTGAAGGATTGGTCCGATTTTAATCAAATTTGATACACTCATAGACAAAGACATAAGAAACGATATTCAGAAGTTTCAAGGTTGCAGTTCTTACAATAGTGCAGAAAATCGATAATATATATATATATATATATATGAAGTTTGTGTGTGTGTCTGTTTATCTGCCTGTATGTCTATTTTTTCAGCCCTTTTGTATTAGTTTTTGCTTCGAGATTAGCTCTAAGTTAGTATAATTGTAGTTCTTAGTCTCAGCCATGATACCATTTACTCAGACGAGTTATTTAGCCTTCAAAATTCAGTTTACGATGAAAAAACTTATTTGATATCGATACCAGGAAATCAAAATTTGACTTACAACCATTCATTTTTCTTTCAGTCTACGGTTTCGCTTCAACTGGAAACAACCATTGCTTCTTAATCTTTCGTGCCAACGTCCAAATTGTCTGAGCTCCAGGACCATGGATTAGTTTTAAAGCTTTCATTACACCCGAGCAACACCAGGCTATACTGCTAGTATTAAATAAATAGATACCGATGTGTTAAAAATGGATATCTGTCATATTTTAACCTTCAAGTTAATAATATTTGTTTCGAATAGATTAATTATACTTTAAATGAGCTAATATTTTAAAAGTAAAGCTTCAGAAAAGTATATTTTATTTTATTTATACGTAGAAAAGAGAACTGAATTTTGATGACAGGTGGATAAAAATGGCGCTAAAATATAATAAAAAACATTGGTAAATTTTTGTTTTGTTACTCGAAGGCCTTTACCCCTTCAAATCTTTCCAAAAGATCCTTAATTTCTTGCAAATGTATATGCTGAATTCAAATCGGTCATCTTTTATTGAAGAAACCTACCTTTTATTCATGATATCGGCCAGAAATTTATCGGACTATATCTCACTCCTCGCTACTGTTCTTTTATCTGATTCACCGCTGAATGACATGATGCGTAGGATACTTATTTCGGCCGATTTACTCCTTTGGAACAATTACTCCGCGATTTGTTCGGTTTCGAAACTCATTTTCTGCGTACTAATTGGAAAACGGAAGTAAAAAGACAGAAAATGCGTAAAACTACGCGTGAATTCAGTCTGCAGTGAATAACATTTTTGAAACGTGGTTACGGGGTGAGATAACAGCGACAAGAAATTCCATATTTTTCGGGTCGATAAAATGAAATAAAGGTAGGTTTCTTCAATAAACAATTACCGATTTGAGTTCAGCATATACATTTGCACTGAAATAGGGATGTTTTGGAAAGATTTGAAGGGGTAAAGGTCTTCGGGGAACAAAACAAAAATTTACCAGAAAATCAGCAGTTTTAATACGAGAAGTACTTCTCATCAATTTAAATTAGTTTTGAAAGACTGAAAAGTATACTGCTAATTAGAAATATTAGATTTAATCCATCACCTTAAAACAAAAGCTTGAAAAAAGATTTTTCATTTTTTTAAAATTTATTTTAAAACTAAGGTGGTGCGAATCTGACGAGGTCGCTACTTTAAACAAGTCACTTCATTTCGCCGCTCATCTGCGCCATATTTGTTTTTATTTTTCAATTTTAATTTAATATTAGTAGCAATATTATTAGCGTTTTTTTTTATTTTCTAGGTTCGTAAATGAAGAATTATGGGACCTCGTTATCAATTTTGACGTGAATTTAATAGTGTCTTAATGAAAAAAGATAAAAAAACAGAAGATAAGTATTTCATATATATATTTTGACGTGTGCACATTTATGTTAGAGTGTGTGCGCACGCGCACGAGTGTGAGCATTGGCGCATGCGCGATAATTTTTAAGGCTTTTTTTGTGCGATTCCTTTGGAATGTCGATAGGTTGTTTAAGGCGTCGAAGAGCTAATTAACAACTTTTGTATTTAATACAAGGGAAGTTAATGCTTTTCTTTCCCGGAAATATTTATTTTTGTTTTCCTCCCAGTCTTTCCTCCACTCTTTGCGGTTTAAGAGATATTACCCATTCGCTTCTCTTTTTATCTATCTATCTATCTATCTATCTATCTATCTATCTATCTATCTATCTATCTATCCGGGTCTGTCATATCTATCTATCTATCTATCTATCTATCTATCTATCTATCTATCCGGGTCTGTTCATATCTATCTATCTATCTATCTATCTATCTATCTATCTATCTATCTATCTATCCGGGTTTGTTCATATCTATCTATCTATCTATCTATCTATCTATCTATCTATCTATCTATCTATCTAGGGTCTGTTCTATCTATCTATCTATCTATCTATCTATCTATCTATCTATCTATCTATCTATCCGGGTCTGTTCATATCTATCTATCTATCTATCTATCCGAGTCTGTTCATATCTATCTATCTATCTATCTATCTATCTATTTATCTATCCGAGTCTGTTCATATCTATCTATCTATCTATCTATCTATCTATCTATCCTCCTGTCATATCTATCTATCTATCTATCTATCTATCTATCTATCTATCTATCTATCTATCTATCTATCCGGGTCTGTTCATATCTATCTATAGATAGATAGATAGATATGAACAGATATAATGCACAGAGATACCTAAAACCCAGAATAATTATTGTATCATATTTTATTAATACAACAATTAGGGATCATAAGACCCGAGCCATACAAAAAAAAGTATGAATCTCTAAAAGATAAGCGAGAGTTCATCGGTTGAGTCCAATGACAATACAAAATAGAACGCAGATGTATATTCTATTCTGACATGGTGTGAAGAATCAAGATTTAACAATTTGGGTATGATAGTCGGTAAATCGAATAGGCAATGAGAACTGCCTATTCTTGGTTTGATTAAGGACGATCCTTTGATTTCTAATTAGACCACATTGCATAAATATTACTTTTGCGGTGAAGAGCGATACGAGGTCAAATAAAATTATCGGGACTGGCGCTATAGAAAAAGAGATAAGGTAGGGTAGGCAGTGTGAATCCTCTTGCCACTAATCGCTATTGAATGCTGTCGCGCTTACGCATAATGTTATAACGTTCTCACTCGCTTCCGTTTTTTATTGCAGTGCTTGGAAGGAGAGTGTGTAGAGTGTGGGCGTCTCACTGCACCACACAGATTTCACAGTGACTATGGCTTGTATAGCTGTTTTTGGCCGGGAACACATTCCCAAGGTTTGTCAGCAAACATATTCCCCAGATTTTTCCCTTTGTAACGCCCTCTTTCCATAAATCAAAACCTATATGAGAAATATTTCAAAAGAAAGAAATCCAAATGAATATGACTAGGCAGATGATCGCCGTTCCAAAAAAAAAAAAAAAAAAAAAAAACAGAGAAAAAAAGAAGAGTTCCGAGAACGCTTCCGTAGAATAAAGTGTGCGACTTCAGGAGGGGAACTGCTTCGAAGTAGATTAAATGCCGAATTGTAATGTGTTGTAGTTTTATTTTTATAACACTAACCTTTTGATCAGACATTGCATATATTTTCAGTATGGATGTTCACTGTAGTGCAATAAAAAGAGAAATCTGTTGCATTCACTTACACACAAATAATCTTTGGAAAGGTATAAATCTATTTCGTTTCCCACGAACTATGGATTGATATGTAAGAATGATTGGTTTCTATAGTCATGGTTGGCAACCAGTCTATCTCAGAAAGAAATGGCAACCAACTATGTGAAAATCTTCTGCCAAGTCAGTCATGTTTTCGAGACATGATCGCCAAACCGTGTATGGCAGTTTACTAACGGACAGGTGGAAATAGGAATACTGCAGAGGGTTCTGGAATACTTTTTCTTCTCTGCCGTGTCCATTCAGGATGTTCATGGCTCTCCTCCACTTCGTATCCTTTCTAGCTCTTTTTGAAGTTTGTCTTTTTGTTATCTCTCCTACTTTCTGTTCAGCCAACCATTTACATTAGCTAGTTAAGTAGATTATGCGCTGCTTACTTCTGTCCCTCTTGCCTTCAATGTGACCTGTGAGTATTAAGTTTTCTAAGCCCTCTTTTCTCGTTATGCTCCATAGAAATGTGGATTGATTCTTTCTGATGCTACGTATTATTTTTGATTTAATTTTCATTAAGTATTCACTATGAGCACGTATTCTCTTTATGGTGTTCTCAGCATTCTGCTATCTCTAGTCTCTTCTTCATCACCGAAGTTAAGCAACGTTGAGCCTGGTCAGTACTTAGATGGGTGACCGCTTGGGAATACCAGGTGCTGTAAGCGTTTAGTGACGGATGTGTGTGCTTACGGCCATATCACGTTGAATATACCGGTTATCGCTCGATCACCGAAGTTAAACAACTTTGAGCCTGGTCAGTACTTAGATGGGTGACCGCTTGGGAATACCAGGTGCTGTAAGCGTTTAGTGACTGATGTGCTTTGTGATGCAGTGAATATCGGCTCGGAAAGAGAAATCGGTGAGCCGAGTTCGAATTCCAATTGAATGCCCTGCATTCACTTAAAGCACTGGTATCCTTGGGAAAGGTATTAATCCGTCCCTCCCTTTCAGTTATGTGTCAAATAACAAGGGTAAGACTTGGGGACCCTGCCCTTAAAAACAAATCCCAATGAATCTTGATACTCGAAAAAGAAAAATGTATTACTAGACACAAAACTTATATAAACAACAACAATAAATTGTTAAAAGAAAAAGGTATTACCATTAATAAATAAAATTTAGTTGGTAATAAATGACCCGCCGAGGTTGATTTGCTATAAAAATAAAAACAAAACCAACCAACCAACCAACCAACCAACCAACCAACCAACCAACCAACCAACCTCTTCTTCATTTGTGTTGATAGGCTCAGCTTTCAGTCTCATACAATATTATATAACAATTCAATACTTTCTTCTTTGTATCAAATGAAATGTCGGGCCAGAAAGTTTTCTCGTCAGAATCCTGTTTCAAGTAATTTGCAAAGGGTGTATGTGTTATGTGTTTTAAATTCTCTTAGACCTCTTTCCTCAATATATATCCCAGAAATGTCAACTGTCTCACTTGCTTCGAAGGTAACGTATACGAGGGACAAATAGGAACCAAATACTCAAAATGATAAGGACATTTGGCCCAGTATATAGACGTTGTTAGTTCCTGTGACTTGACCCAAAGTGTTGTGAGTTCAATACCAGGCTACAGCAGTGGTGAACAAGTAACTTACAGGATTAGAGGGAGATAACTCATGTCTACCAGAAGAGGCACTACTACTGCAGGAATTAAGTTCATATACTCTAGTGATTGTAATAAAGGGTTCGGTTTGAAATTACTAGCACCTGAAGAAGGTCAGAGAGTACAACGGCCGAAAAGTCATACAAATGGCAACAAAGATAAGGACAATAGTCCGAATCATGTAAATACTCAAATTGAGACGCATTAAAAGAAGCATTAGTAGCATCGTCCGACGACATCGCCCCGAAGAAAAAAAGACATAGAAGAAACAATGAGTGGATCACATATAAGATTCAGTCAGTCAGTTAAGTGCCATGCGCGATACACGCTTGGGCGATCATGTCTCGAAAGAGACATGACTAACTGGGCAGAAGATTATCCCACAGTAGGTTGCCATTGCTTTCTGCGGTAGACTGGTTGCCAACCAAGGCTATAGAACCCAATCTGTCCTATTATTTAACCCATAACTGGAAGGAAGGGACGGATTAATACCTTTCCCAAGGATATTTGCGCGCAAGTGAATGCAATGAATTCAACTGGAATTCGAACTTGGTTCCCCGATTTCTCGTTCCGAGCGGATATCCACTGCACCACAACGCACATCCGCCATATAAGATTAAAATGATATAAAAAATGATGTCATGATATAGAACGCAATACAGGAAACAACACAAGAAAATAAGGAGCAAATGCAGGCAGGCGAAAAATAATTGACGCAACGACAAATACGCAGAAATATGAAAGGACTGAGGATGACCGATAAGGGAGGCATTAATGAAAAGAATAAGGCAACAAACAGGACAAAAAACATGTTTCTCAACGGGGTGGATAAAATCCAAGGATGGAACTGTTATTAGGGATGGAGAAAATATTTAGAGGTGAAAATAATATAGAGTTCTCTTCCACGACAAGAGAGAGCAACCGATAATATGCAGAAATGCCAATGGACAGGAACTATTAAATTCTGAAATGGAAGCTGCACTAGCCAAACTGAACAAAAACAAAACAGCTCGACCAGACGGCATTGTAACATAATTATTGGCAGCCTTAGACGATTTCGGCGTAAACCAAATCACAGAAATTATAAATGAAATCCACAACAGCGGCGAAATCCCGGAAGACCTAAGCAGATTGATTTTCATAGCACTGCCTAACAAGCCAGGTGTAAAAGAATGTGAAATCCACCGAAAAATAAGCTTAATGAGTCTCGTAACAAAACTCGACATCCGAATTTTGATGAATAGAGAGAGCAGCAGAATCAAACAGAAAATAGGACAAGAGCAGTGCGGTTTCCCCAAGACTAAGGAGCGCAATATTTATGCTTAGAATGCTATCAGAAAGGGCAACAGAAATGCAGAAGGACGTGTACTTGTGTTTCATCGTCTAAGCAAAGGCATACGGCAAAGTGCACCAGAAGCACTTGATAGAGACGCTCGGCAACCTTGGCATATTCGGGGAAGACCTTAGAGTAATCAAGAATCTGTACTAGCATCAAACTTCCTGCATACGGACAGGAAGCGAGTTCCGCAGATATACAAAGATAGAAAGGGGTCTGTGTGCATTCTTATCAGATCTATTCGACCTATACTGCGAGACAATTTTGAGAGCTCTAGAAGTTCTACCAGGATTCGTCATTGGCTGACACAATCTGAACAATATAAGATGATGCAATACTGATATCAGATACAGAAAAGAAACCTAAAACCTTCTACAGGATGTAGTTAAAGAAAGTGTAAAGAGAAGGTTACATATAAACCACAAGAAAACTGAATGCATGATAATCGGTAAAAAGAGGAGCCCGAAATGCCAACTACAAGTTGGGGATACTGAAGTCAAACAGCTGCAGAAATCTTTAAGCGTTCTAACGATAAGAGAAAGTGCTATACGGAGATTCGAATGCGTACTAGCATGGCCAAGGATACATTCCAAAGCTGAGTAGAGTATTAATAGACAGAGAAATTTCGTTATGTGATGTCTGTCCTTCAATATGAAAGCGAATGCTGGAAAATCTCATGAAAGATTAAATAAATACTTGAAGCAACCGAAATGTGATTATACAGAAGGATACTGAGGATAAACTTGGACGGAACACGGTTGTGTTTGACACAAGGCCAATTTGAAAAGCCGCACCAAGGCCACTACAATCATCACTAGAAAGTGAATACTTGGCAGCACCAGCCCAAATATGGCAACAGTACTCAATTGTCGGCCTAAAGATACACAGACAAGACACTGCTGATAGCAGATACAGAGGTAAATGTTCGTTTTAGATCCCGAAGGCTTTTCCCCCTTCAGATTTATCCAAAATAGCATTATTTCTGTGCAAATGTATATGCTGAACTCAAATCAACAATTAGTTATTGAAGAAACCTACCTTTTTTGTTCTAAACGTCCAGAAAAAATCGAACATTTTGTCTCCCGTAACTCTAACGCAGCCATGTAATTAGCTGCTGAGTGTCTGTCGGAGTAGGACAACAAATTTCGGTCTATTTTCGGCCGATTTACTTCCTTTACTGAAACTTCCGGCTATTTACTTCCTGTAATGAAAGTAATACGCTTTTGTATTTCTACGCGTATTACTTTTATTACAGGAAGTAAATAGCCGGGAATTTCAGTAAAGGAAGTAAATCGGCCGAAACTTGTTGCCTACGCAGGACGTTATTCTGCAGTTAACTACATGACTTCGTGAGAGTTACGGCAGACAAAAAGTGCGAGGTGAAGTTCGATTTTTTCTGGTCGTTAAGATCAATAAGGGTAAATTTCTTCAATAACTAATTGTTGATTTGAGTTCAGCATATGCATTTGCACAGAAATAATGCTATTTTGGATAAATTTGAAGGGGGAAAAGTTTTCGGGACCTAAAACGAAAATTTACCGAAACAGAAAAGAAACTAAAATAATTACAGGAAGTAATTATAGCGGAAAGAAAGGACTATACATAAACTACAAGAAAACTGAATGCATTGTAATCAGTAAAAAAAGAAGACCAAAATGCCAATTACAAGATGGGGATACTAAATTAAAACAAATGTAGAAATATAAATTCCCAGGAAGTGTTCTAACAGAGGACAGAAAGTGAGATACGGAGATCCGAAGGGGCGTAATGACATAAATTCCAAAACTGAGTAGAGTATTAACAGACAGAGAAATTTCATTATGTGATCTCTGTCCTTCAATATGGAAGCGAGTGCGGGAAAATCTTATGAAAGATGGAATAAATACTTGAAGCATTCGCAATGATGGTTTGTTGGTTGTATTGTTTTTATGGCAAATCAACCTCGGTGGGTCATTGATTTCAAACTATTTATTTATTTATTTATTAATGGTAATACCTTTTTCTTTCAAGACTTTATTGTTGCTTTTATATATAGGTTTTTGTGTCTAGTAATACATTTTTCTTTTCGAGTATCAAGATTCATTGGGATTTGTTTTTAAGGGCAGGGTCCCCAAGTCCTACCTTTGTTATTTAACCCATAACTGGAGGGAAGGGACGGATTAATACCTTTCCCAAGGGTACCAGTGCTTAAGTGAGTGCAGGGTATTCAACTGGAATTCGAACTCGGCTCACCGATTTCTCTTTCTGAGCCGATATCCACTGCACCACAACGCACATCCGTCACTAAACGCTTACAGCACCTGATATTCCCAAGCAGTCATCCATCTACGTACTGACCTGTCTTAAGTTTGCTTAACTTCGGTGATCGAGCGAGAACCGGTGTATTCAACGTGATAGGCCGTAAGCCAAACCGAAATGTGATTCTACAGAAGGACGCTGAGGATGACCTTAAACGGAACAAGGAATGTTTTGGAGAGGATAGATACGAGAATAAAGCTAATATCCAACATCACGAAAAAACACCTTACGTGTTTGGGGCATGCAATGAGGAAGGGAGACTTGGAGAACCTGATGCTCACGTGACGGATACAAGAGAGGTGAGACAAAGGAAAGCAACACATGACATACTTGATGAACAGATGGACGGTGGAGCAAGAATTCAGTGGAATAAAAAGGGAATATTAATTATGAGCGACAAGTGATAGAGAGATGTGGAAAGCCGTGATCACCGACATCCTAAAGAGAAACCTCACGAAGAAGAAGAAGAAGAAGAAGAAGAAGAAGAAGAAGGTACTGGCGTCAGGATCTCATCAATTTACAGCTAAGCTGGCTAGATGTAGCCGAAACTTCATTACTAACGATGCTTTTCTCGCACTTTTCGCTTGTGGAACACCCCTCAGCCTCCATGCTTTGCAGCCAACATTTACGTATCTGTCTCCTAAATATTCCACACCCAGTAAACCCTTGTATCTCTACTCACATGCATGGGGTGAAATCGATCACTCATTATATATATATATATATATAATGATCGATTTCATATAGTATTTACGCTCTCACACTCTGATTGAGCACTCTGGAAGAGTGGTAGAATTTGTAAACAGTAGCAAATTCCGCATTTACGCAGCGTTCATTCGATAAAGAATTGGAGCACTCTAGCCATTGGGCGTGTTTATACGCGCTAAAAAGCCTGCCTTTTTCTACTGGACGCTCGTGGCGTATGGGTAGAATCGCCGACTGACGCCAATTCGGTTGGGTTTCGATCCTGGCTTAGGAAGCGACCGGAGTCTAAGCCCTACTGATGAGCTGTAATACAGCGAAACAGATCTGCCTGCGGTGACTATAGTATATATATATATATATATATATATATATATATATATATAAAACAGAAAACATAGACATATATATATATATATATATTAGAAGTTGTAACAAAAGAAAAGAAAATGATTTACCAAAACACGGAGCTAAATCACAAACAAATATTTAATTTTCTAAAGACACAGTCAGTCAGTTTAGGTGTCATACTTGATACACGCTTGGGCGATCATGTCTCGAAAGAGACATGACTGACTGGGCAGAAGATTATCCCGCAGTAGGTTGCCATTGCTTTCTGCGGTAGACTGGTTGCCGACCAAGGCTAAAGAACCCAATCTGTCCTGTTATTTAACCCATAACTGGAAGGAAGAGACGGATTAATACCTTTCCCAAGAATATTTGCGCGTAAGTGAATACAATGGATTCAGCTGGAATTCGAACTCGGATCCCCGGTTTCTCGTTCCGAGCCGATATCCACTGTACCACAACGCACATCCTCTAAAAGACACAATATATCATATATACTAAGATACAACTGTGGCTCTTAAAACAGAAAACATAGATGTTTAGGCTGTACTGGCGAAGTATTATGAGGAAGAAGAATAAAGTTGGATTCAAGAACTTTTAACACGTTCTAGCTAGCAAAGTAATGTATGTGCTATTACTTGATATCCACCAATATGTGTGCATATAGAATAATTTTTAGTTAAGTCAATGAAAATATTCAGAAAATCTATTTACAGGTTTAGTTCCAGGGGATCCTCTCTTTGGATTTTTGTTGATCGGTAACGTTTCGGCTGGATAAAATAATCCACGAATCAAAAGTCGGAGTTGATGATACCAGAAATTCGTTTTTTACAACTGACAACTCTCTTCAAAAATCTATTTTTATAGTGGCTAGCACCTAATTAGCGTATTTTTTTATGTTTCTCGAATCATCTAGATTTTTCTCGAATATACTGGAATGATCTAGAATCTTCCAAACATTCTATTTCTAATTTCTCTATTTTACAACTACTTCATGAATGAAAACGTTTTTGTATTAACAAGTAAGACTCAGTAGAATCTCTTACTATAAATTATAATCTTTTTGTTGACTTTATTAATATTTTATATAGTAATGCACCCTCGTAACAATATATATATATATATAAATTATACTTTAGAATATATATAAATTATACTTTAGAATATGTACAAATTACAATATACTACAAAATTGTACATTTTGTTTCGACATTGAAAAAACAATGTCTCATCAGGTAGTTAATAATGATGATAATAAAAGTTATTTTTGAAAAGAAAATTTAATTTTAATGAATTTATATCTTCGTGTTGTATTTTTAAAGGTCCTCAGGTCTGCGCTTTTTCATTAATTCCTGTTTATGTATGTGATTTCATAATTTTTTCAGGATGCTTAATGCTTAAGGGTTTAGTTTTATACAATGCAACGAACAAATGTATCAATCTGCAATTCACTTGCCAAAGTTTGAAATATCTATTTCTTTTCCGCTTCTGTTGTACCCCACACAATTTCTTACCCTCTGTGCATTTTCTCACTTTTTCCTCTTTGTTAAACCCAGACATCGCGTGAGAGATTTCTGCATCTGTTTATATTTTACTTCCTACCCCAAATTTGACGTCTATTTCCCTCTGAGCCGTTTTCATTGGCTCTCTCCTCTCGTTTCTCTTTTAATCTCTTGTTTATCGTTTTGCTTTTTATTTCCTCTGTGTCATTTTATTTCTTCTATCTTTCCCCCTTTTTTGATTTCTCTTTTTGCTTTCTCATCTTTCCTACCCTGTACGAAAAGTTTTCCAAAAATAAAAGGAAATGAGATTTCTTAAATTTTATTTTAATCATTATTAACTACCTGATGAGACATTGTTCTTTCAATGTCGAAACAATGTACAATTTTGTAGTAGCTTGTACATGTTCTAAAGTATAATTTATAATAAATATTCATTGCTCTATTTTTATATTGAGCATTGTTTTAAATTAATGATTTGAACGTTGTAAATATTTTCTTTACTCCTCATTCATTTGGATATATATATATATATATATATATATATATGAAACCCGATCGATTTTACATCAGTCGGAGATTCTACCACTAAACTATCGGCGCACCGTGGAAGAACATTTTAGCGGGTTTTATACACAATGTGATATATCCAGTGTTTAAAGATTTCTTTATATTCAATCCCAATGAAAATATCCGCTGTTAAAACGAATAGAAAACAAAAATTATAATCTATCTTAGATGACATAACAAAATTAAGGAAAATTACCAAATAATCAAAGAGATGTGCGTTGTGGTGCAGTGAATATCGAGAAATCGGGGAGCCGAGTTCGAATTCCAGTCGAATTCCTTGCATTCACATACGCGTAATTATCCTTGGAAAAGGTATTAATGCATCTCTTCTCTCCAGTTATGAGTTAAATAACAGGGCAGATTGGGTTCTATAGCCTTGGTTAGCAGCCAGTCTACCACAGAAAGTAATGACATCCTGCTCACTCACATGTGTCTAAAGAGACATGATCGCCCAAGCGTGTATCACGTATGGCACTTAACAGACTGACTGACCAAAGAATCATTAAAAGTATGAAAATGAACTGATCACAGAGAACAACGCTGAGATTGATAGCTTAAAATTCAAGTTGATTATCGGAATTATCAACCAGAATGTCCGTACGGTGATGTTTAAAACCCATAAACCAGGTTTTCTTCTCCGACCTATCATATCCCAAATGTCTACACATGTATATATGTTGTGGAATAGTTTTCGCACTGAAGGTTACAATCGTGCTATGTCGATTGTTAATCGACTTAACGTACCAAAAATGTTAGGAACTTGGTAATCTTCCACTGAAAGCTGACTCCTTAGTATTCGGCTAACTGCCGACTAATATCAATTGCCTAGTAGTTCTACTGGATTCCAATAGAAGTCTAAAGAACTTGTATGGACTTCCCAAAAACTTCCTGTTAACTCTTATTAATATAGGAGCGAGAGTCAATTATCCGAGGAATAGGTGTGTTTCCCCATAACAGTATAGCAGCTATCAAAATCCTCAATCACATAATTTCTCCATACACACCCAACAGTGACAGCACCGCATCAACAAATGAATTCCTCCATATTTGAAACGCATGGAATACTACGGGTAGAACCCTAGCTTCACTTGATGTTTAAAATCTTTTTACCAGGGTCCCAGCTGAAGAAATAATCAACAAACACCGGTCAATCCCTCCCTCCAAAACCTCGACCAGTTACTCTTCAAAAACTACTGCTCACCTGTACCACGAAAGCCAAATATTATGATCATAATGCAAAACCTACATTCAAATTAACGGCGTCAGGACGGAAAATCTGCTTTCTTTATCTTCTAATTGTCTTATATTGAAAACAGTGCATTTAAAACAACTGAGAACCTACAAATCCATACAAGGAACACTGATGAAATTTTCATTTTGATAAATAGAAAAGAAATTAAGGATCTAAAATCAACTTTTGAAAAGTTCAACCCTAAAATCTACACATGAACTCATATTCAATAACAAAATCACATTCCTTGATGTTGATATAAAATTAAAACTCAAAGTAGTTACCATTTACCGTATAAAAACAACACACCAGTACAGCCTTTTGTCTTCTAAACTATAAGAGTGAATACTCGTAAAGATATGAAATAAAAAACTACTTAAATAGAACACATAAAAAGGTATCTACCCATAAAATATATCTAAGCTAACTAAAACACATAAGTCAAAAGTAATTGTCTCAACCTCATCAGTGATAAACAAATAAAATTATTAAATCATAAATAAAAATGCCACACAACAAAACATCAACATATTTACTGCAACAAGATACACAATAATTATAAGCAGGGCGAACTCGTTATACGAAGCGTTATTAAATCCCATTTTTTCATAATTCTCGAAAAACTTGTAAAATTTATTATATATTAGAAAAATAGAAGACCGCTAATTTTATTGTCACTAATAAAAATAAACCCATCAAATCTAAATTAGCGATGACACATGTGCTGTAACAATTTCATTGCTGAGTACAAGTTTATGTTTCTTGTCACAAATCAATTACCTGTAACGACCATAATACCACCTCTTTGAGTAGACTTCTCAGGTGTCACTAAACAGACCAAAAGTTATAAAAAATCTATCAACCAATAATTTAGGGGATGATGTGATCGCTGCGATGTGATGTCTGACAGCCATGATTGGGTTCGCCTGTCATGGTGAATAGTCCTGTCACCAAACAGAGGATTTTTCAGCAGCCACCATCTTGATTCAAGAAAGTCTGAGAGTCGATGGGAAGATGAATGGAGGCATCGTGTTGCCGTCATTAGTGATCACTTCAAACAATATGATGTTAACTGGATGTATTATCCAAATCTTTCCGAAATTCTCTATATTCGCCTCAGATTGACACCCAGTTCATATTAGAAATTCCGGCGCGTATGTTTAGTCGTACAGCATGCCGTTTTCAAATTTCTGAAGGAGGGAAATTTTTTTTTTTTTTAATCATTTCACCCCAAGCAAGGCATTCCACTGCCACTATTGCGCATGGGGCTACATAGGGGAAGGTAAAGAGAAGGAGTGGATAGACATAGGGAATATCAGGAGAAAGGTGACAGATGAGTAAGGATAGCGAGGATGAGGGTCGGGCAGATGGGAAGAGTGCTTGATAGAATGGGAGCAGGTTAGTGTGTTAGGAGGTGTATATTGACCTTACATTTAAACTCCTGGAGATTGTAGCCGTCGGGGAAGCAATCGTTTGGAAGAGAATTCCACAGTCGGGAAGTGCGAGGAAAGAAACTGTTGGAGTAGAAGTTACGGCTGCATTTTATCGGTTTCACTGTAAAAGTTTCATTGCAACATTGAGCTCTTTTTCTCACAAATGGTGCTCAACTGACACTATTAAACTTGTATTTTTTTTCAGTGGTTTTACTGACAAAATGTATTTTAGCAAGCAGGGATTTTTTTTATCGGAAAGTGCTAAAAACACTGGAACAAGGAACGCCATATTTATGATTATGATGCTCTCTGAAAGGGCAATACAAATGAAGAAGGACTTGTACCTATGTTTTATCGATTATGCGTTCGACAAAATACGCCACAAAGAATTGATGGAGATGCTCAGCAGCCTCGACATTAGAATAATTAAGAATCTCTACTGACAGCAAACTGCCTGCATAGTGTCTGCATACGGACAGGTAACGAATTCAGCAGATTTATAAAGATAGAAAGGGTTGTCATACAAGGATGTGTTTTTCACCGGATCTATTCAACTTGTACAGCGAGACTGTTTTGAGAACCCTAGAAATTATGCCAGGATTCGTCATCGGAGGCCACAGTTTGAACAGCATAAGGTACGCAGATGATACAGTAGTGATAGTAGACACAGAAAGAAAACTACAAGACCTCCTACAGAAGGTAGCTGAGGAGAGTGACAAGGAAGGACTACAAATAAACTGCAAAAAAACCGAATGCATGATCATCAGTAGAAAAAGCAACCCAAAATGCCAAATACAGGTGGGGGATACTAAAATCAAGAAGGTACAAAAATTTAAATACCTGGAAAGTGTTCTAACAGAAGACGGAAAGTGCGACAAAGAGATCCGAAGGTGAATTGGCATCGCGAAGACGCGTTCCAAAAGCTAAGTAAAGTACTAAGACACAGGAAACTTTCACTAGAAACAGAGATTACTAGATTGATATGTGATGTCAGTTCTTTAATATTGATGTGCATGTTGGACAATATAATCAAAGATGTAGGAAAAATTTGAAGCAGTTGAAATGTGGTTCTACAGAAGGATGCTGCGGTAACATGGACCGAGCATGTGAGCAATGATGAGGTTTTGGAAAGAATGGAAACGAAAAAGAAATTAATGTTGAGCATCAGGAAGAGACAAATGAAGTTCCTGGGGCATGCAATGTGGAAGGAGGGCTTGGAGAACCTGGTACTAACAAGCCAGATAGAAGGAAAAAGAGACAGAGGAAAGCAACAGATAACATATTTGAAGGGCCTGAGCAGATAGATGACAGAACGGGGGTTGCGTGGTGTAACAGGAGAAAGTGTTCTAAGAACCATCAGGGATAGGGAAAGGTCATGATCGCCTACGTCCTGAAAGAACAAGGCACAGAGAAGAAGATGCTCAATGTCAAGGTGGAGATAAAGCATTAATAAGCAAAAGGAATTTGTCACTTTATCTAAGCAAGTTGATAAAACTAACCATGACAAATGAAAACATCATAATGGTGTGGTCATGAAAATTCGACGTTGTCATTAACCTTCTCAGTTAAAGTGACAAACACTTTGTGCTTATATATATATATGTACTCAGACCTTACAACGGTTGTGATGCGTGCTGATTGTGCCAAGTAGAAAAGTTAGCAATGATGTTATTTCGAGAACCCAAAAAAAGTTACGACATAAAAATCCGAAATTATGTGTTTGCTAAAACATGAAAAAATGAATTTTAGGATCATACGCACCTGGATAAAAGTGTTTACAATTCTTGAAGAACTTTTACTTTACGTTAAAATTCAAAATTTCAGTTATTCTACACCTTTAATCGTGTGTTCTGAATACCCGTTGTACGCTTAAAAATAAATCTGGAGAATCAGTTGATATGAAACGTCTGAAGAAACCGAAAGGTTGAAACCAAGGTTGAGCAATCTACAGGCTTCTAAATGATATGAAGAATATATATATATATATATATATATATATATATATATAGTCAACCGCAGAGAGACGTTTCGCTTTGTCACAGCTCATCAGTACGGTTAGACAGCCGATCACCTTTTACCCAGGATTGAAACTCGACCGAATTGGCGTCAGTTGCCGATTCTACCTCTGAGCTCCGAGCGCTCGGTAGAAGGAGGCAGACTTTTTAGCGTGTATATTATCATTATATACGCCCAATAGCTGAGAGTCTTATAATTCATTGCTGAATTATATATAAATGGATATGTCTGTATGTCTGTGTGTGTGCGCGTTTGTACATCCCGATTCTAACAAACCCTATTTCTCCGAAGTCTTTGGTCAGATTTCAACCAAAATTAAGTCAATTGTCGATCATGACATAACCCTTGATACATGCAAAACTTTTCGAATTGATTTACAAAGTACGTTAAAAATCACCGAAATACTTAGAATTTACGAACGCTTCTCCTCCGAGAGGCCTTATGCGAATAAAACTAAAATCGGATAACTTGTAGATCAAGGTCAGGACATTTGATGTAAACAATTTTTTTTAATTAACGTAAACGGTTTCTCAAAACTCAACGACAAACATTATTGCGAGTGATCGTTTACGCACTTTTATGCAATTCTACAACACGCTTCACTCAAAAATTAACCAAAATTGAGTCACTGTTAGTCTTGATATGCGAATAAAACCTTCAATTGACACACAGGGTGCGGCAAAAATTAATGGAAAATATTGAATTTGCGATCGTTTATTTTTCCGAAACGCTTAGTTGTATTCCAACAAAGATAGGTTTTTTTCTTGTAACTTTTAATTTATTATATGCCATAACAATCTCACGTTTTCTTCAAGGTGCCAACCACGCCAATGCATCCGATTCTCTGCGTCACAGCGTCATTGCATCACATTACAGGCTCCCGTAACGCCCGTCCCGGCTCTTCTAAATTGTACGTACATCATTCCCGTTAAATTTCCTGCGTGTTATTACTTTACTCGGCTTCTGGAACACGTCTTTGCCATGCCAATTCGCCTTCGGATATCTGTGTCGCATTTCCATCCCCTGTTAGAACACTTCCTAGGCATTTAACTTTTTGTCCGTGCTTCATTCTGGTATCCCCCACCTGTATTTGGCATTTTGGGTTGCACCTTTTGCTGATGACCATGCATTCAGTTTTCTTAAAGTTTATTTGTAGTTCTTTTTTATCACTCTTCACCGATACCTTCCGTAGGAGGTCTTGTAGTTTCCTTTCCGTGTCTGCAATCAGCACTGTATCATATGCGTACCTTATGTTGTTCAAGTTGTGGCTTCCAATAACAAATCCTGGCGTGTCATCTCGGGTTCTCAAAATATTCTCATTGTACAATTTGGACAGATCCGTTGAAAAGACACACCCTTGTCTTACGCCTCTTTCTATCTTTGTAAATCTGCTAAAATCGTTACCTGTCCGTATGCAGGCAGTTTGCTGCCAGTAGAGGTTCTTGATTATTCTGATGTCTTTCCCAAAAATGTCAAAGCTGCAGAGCATCTCCATCAATTCTTTGTGTCGTATTTTTTCGAATGACTTGATCTTACCATTTCAAAATAACCAGTATAAAACGCCGTGCTATATATATATATATATATATATATATATATATATATATATATATATATATAATTGGAGTAGATAGACTAAACTAAACTATCGCCCTGTTCACATTCCACCCACATCTATTGAAAAGGTGAAGAGGCTCATCCCTTGTTTCCTGTTTAGTATGTGTTTTCCGATTTTCTCTTTTCCAATCTTTTTCACTCTTTTCTCTCTTTATTTTTTTCAATTGGAGTAGATAGACTAAACTATCGCCCGGTTCACATTTCACCCACGTCTATTGAACAGGTGAAGAGGCTCATCTCTTGTTCCCTGTTTAGGATGTGGTTTCCGGCTTTCTCTTTTCCATTCTTTTTACCCTTACGTAGCCCCCTGCGCGTCAGTGGTGTTATCGCCTTGCTTGGGGTGATATAATTAAAAAATATATATAGAAATGATATTATAAAGGGTAATCGATCCAGGAATCCATCCTGCATATGTACAAGTCAACCATCCGTCGGTGCATGGAGTACTGCTGCCATTTATGGTCAGGTGCCCCTGCCGTTCTCCTCAGTGTTCTTGACAAGTTCCAAAGGTGAGTCTGTAATGTGATAGGTACTGATCTGGCGACTCGACTGCAGCCACTTCCCCATCGTCGAAATGTGGCCTCCCTTTGTCTGTTCTATAAATACTTTCATGGCTTCTGCTCGGATGAGCTTAAGTCACTGATGCCTCCTCAACAGGTGTTTACTCGTGCAACCAGACTGGCAACTTGGTCCCACCCATTCACAGTCAGGTTAGCCAAATGCAGACGACAATTCTACTCCTTCAGCTTCTTCTCTCGCACTTCCCGCCTGTGGAACTCGCTCCCGTATTCTTGCTTTCCTGATGGCTACAACCTCCAGAAATTTAAATGCAAAGTCAATACTCATCTACGAACCACTGGACTCTAGCTCTCTCCCCACCCCTGTATAACCTTCCCTTTCTCTCCACCTATGTATCTGTCATCGCACCTGCATTCTATTGTTCCTTTCTAACTAGTTTGTACTCCTCACTCTTTTCTAATTAATCTTTTTACATTTATGTAACCCCCTGCACATCAGTGGCGTTTCCGCCTTGCTCGGGGTGAAATGATTAAAAAAAAAGCATATTTTAAAAGAACCGTTGCGTTTCGGGAAGATCTTCACACAGTAGAGAAGGAATTATTTGTAGGAAAAATCACCGTTTGATCTAGTGTACTTTACCGGCATCAGAGAGTCCCGCAAAGCTGAAATCTTCACAAATGCTCAAGAACAATCCTGAATACAAAGAACGGCGTTTGAAGCCAAATGGAGCGTCTATTTCAAATACGAATATAAACAAAGATAACGTTTTAAGCAATAAAAATATCGGGTTAAAAATAAATCCATTAATTCTTTAGAAATACATCCTTTCTCTCCCTCCCTCTCTCTCTCTCTCTCTCTCTTTCAAGAGAAGCGACAAATCTGCCTCAGGCTTTAACGATTATCTTTTCTGGTTTTGCCTTGCAAATGATGTTCACCTGATTCTGACAACATGCGTTGGAGAAAAGTTTAATAACATTATTAAAAATAATAATAGCGAGTGACAAAGGAAAGCTTTGCTCGTGTGGGCGCCTCACTGCGCATGTCTGTCAGACAGATAGACGCTGCAAACGTCCGGTTTGATCAGAACCAAGAAAATAAACAAAGTGAGAACAAAACGAAACAAAACAAAAGAAAAAACGAACAAGAAAAGAAAAGAAAAGATGAAGAGCATCACCCAACCACACTCAAATTAACCTCCAACAGCGATGCCGGCAACCACTGGGTATGAGAGTCAAGGATCTTGCTCTACCGGCATTTACGTAAGTAGATTGTTTGTAACACACACACACACACACACACACACACACGCGCGCGCGCGCACACACACACACACACACACACACATATATATATCGCCGACTGACGCCAATTCGGTCGGGTTTCAATCCTGGGCTAAAAAGCAATCGGAGTCTAACCGTACTGATGAGCTGTGATACAGCGAAACAGATCTGTCTGCGGATGACAATATTTACGCTCTCACGCCCTGAGTGAACACTCTGGAAGAATGGTAGACATTGAAAAACAGTAGCTACTCTGGCATCTACACATCGCTCATTCAGTAAAATGAATTAGAGCACTCTAGCTATTGGGCGCGTATAATGATAATATACACACTAAAAGGTTTGACTTCATACACCGATCGCCAATAGCCCAGAATCGCCGACTGACGCCAATTCGGTCGGGTTTCAATCCTGGGTTAAAAAGCAATCGGAGTCTAACCGTACTGATGAGCTGTGATACAGCGAAACAGATTTGTCTGCGGATGACAATATATATTATGCTTTCGTTACGATTGAGCTTTCTGTAAATTCAGGAATGAATTGAGTTCTTTCAGTGACTGGCATGTGTATACCCTGCTTATATACAACACGTTAAAATTTCCCTTCTCTGATACCATGCGCCTATGGCTTAGTAGGGTAGTGACTCCGACTGACACCAAATCGGTCGAGTTTCGATCCCGGCCAGAAACAAGTGGATGTGTCTAGCCACACTGATGAGCTATGATACAGCAAAACAGCCTTGTATATGGATGACTAATATATCAGTGGAACCTGTCGTATGTGCCCAGTTTTTTAAGGCAGTAACGATGGTCGCATACGACAGGTGGTCGCTCACTAAAGGCTAATTGTCATGATCTGTTTACACCAGGAACGTATATTCCACTCACCAGAAGGTATATATAAGAATTTTACAATGTAATTTGGTAATAAATAAATAAGAGCATTAGAAGATGGCCTAATTCTAAAGAAATTTATTCAGCATAATTCATTTAAGCATTTTAAAAACGTATTTACAACAGTCAACAAGAGACTAAAATATTTGTTCACAAAAAATATTTATTAAGTAAACTTAAAAAAGGGCAATTATTGCTTTCCTTTTCGTGCCTGTTCTAGTACTTTTTTTTATAAAATATGATATATAGGTTGGAAAAGTTCGCGATGTTTTCGGTTTCATTTATTTCCTTAAAAGTGAGTGATAGCAAAAGAGAATCTGCGATGATACATGGAAAACAAAACAAAACATACAAAAAACTGACAGCGATCGTTGGTGGGGGTAGAAAACAGAGAAATAGATATAGATATACCCAGATCGAAATAGAGTAGATAGATACACAAAAAATAAAGGAGCAAAAATGATAGACATTTGAGAAAGGAACATAATTGTGATTTTCCCGATCCCAGAATTTATCTAAGTTAGTATAGAGACTGCGATAAATCCCTTGAACATAACAAATGCAATACATGTTGTACAAAACAGCCGATTTTTAACCGTAAGGTGACTTAGGCAATGTACATTTCAACAAGAAATAACAGTTTGATACAACACTACAATAACAAAGCAATGTGGAATGTTCCAAGTTTAGATCAAATCAAAATGAAATAGATTACTCATTTAGTTTCTCCTAATTTAGAAGTTCGCAGTGTACGACCAAAATGGATTATTTTTTAAAGCGGTCGCTTGATCAGTGATTTTCACTCGTTGATGTTAGTCGCTGGTCGCGTTCTGAAGGTGGTCGCTCACTAAGGGTCAATTAACTTTAGCGAATCGTCCATGCATATAAAAACGGTCGTTAACAACAGGTGACCTCTGACAAAGAGGGTCGCATTATGGCAGTTTCCACTATATATATATATATATATATATATATATATATATATATATATATATATCATCCTACGTCTATGGCACGATTCGAAGTTTAATGCGTTATACAACCATCAGGTGCATATTTCAAACTGACATTTTAATAAATTTGAAATTTAATTCACTCGATGTCCATGGGAATTAAATCTTATGAAGCTAAGTTACTGCTTTTTTTAATAACAAGAATAAAAATGTAAATATTCTAATGTCATATGTTGATAAACATTTTAAGTTTAAATTTAAAATTTAGAATTAAAATTAAAATATTACAAAAAATAAAGGGCATGGAGAGGAAATTAAAGGAGCACAAATGATGAAACGTAAAAATTTAAATATTTAAATATTACATGATAATAAGAAATAAAAAATTTAATATTTTAAATAAAATAAAAAAATAATGATGAAAATAAAAATTTAGAATTAAAAAGTTACATTTATTTAGAATAAAAATATAAAAATTAAACAATGTGCGGGTAAAAATAAATGGGGTTTGTTAAACGTAAGAAAGAAAGAAAGAAAGAAAGAAAGAAAGAAAGAAAGAAAGAAAGAAAGACACAAAATATTGGATCATCATAAGGAAGAGAAAGAAAGAAAGAAAGAAAGAAAGACACAAAATATTGGATCATCATAAGAAAGAAAGAAAGAAAGAAAGAAAGAAAGACACAAAATATTGGATCATCATAAGGAAGAGAAAGAAAGAAAGAAAGAAAGAAAGACACAAAATATTGGATCATCATAAAGAAAGAAAGAAAGAAAGAAAGAAAGAAAGAAAGAAAGACACAAAATATTGGATCATCATAAGGAAGAAAGAAAGAAAGAAAGAAAGAAAGAAAGAAAGACACAAAATATTGGATCATCATAAGAAAGAAAGAAAGAAAGAAAGAAAGAAAGAAAGACAAAATATTGGATCATCATAAGGAAGAGAAAGAAAGAAAGAAAGAAAGAAAGACACAAAATATTGGATCATCATGAAAGAAAGAAAGAAAGAAAGAAAGAAAGAAAGACACAAATATTGGATCATCATAAGGAAGAGAAAGAAAGAAAGAAAGAAAGACACAAAATATTGGATCATCATAAGAAAGAAAGAAAGAAAGAAAGAGAGAAAGAAAGACACAAAATATTGGATCATCATAAGGAAGAGAAAGAAAGAAAGAAAGAAAAAAGAAAACATATAGAAGAATCTATATTAATCTGGGTCAAAGAATTTAATAAGTATTTTTGAATGACAGCATGTGGTCATTAAAAAAAACTGTTGCATTAAGCAAATTAGGATTATTGTTATGGCTTAAGATGACAAGTTTTTCTAAAAAGCATAGATTACATTTATCTCCATTTCCATTGGACGATTTTGGAGTTAGTTACGGTATTCCAGGTAATAATAGGGTTGTTTTTGTTGTTTTTTTAAAATTTTCAATGATACATGGATAAAGCAGTACTTTTGCTTTAATTACTGTTGTTTAAAGACAACGTGGTTGCTATGTCTTATCTTCCACCTGTTAGAAGTGCTTCCAAAGCATAAATTAACATTATTATCATCCGAATGAATTCACGCTCTATAAATAATACTTTTTGACATGCATTGGCCATTCAATGAGTAGTTTTTTTTGTTGTTTTCTTTGTTGTTTTTTTTGGTTGTTTTTTTTTTTGGTTGTTTTTTTTTTTGGTTGTTTTTTTTTTTGTTGTTTTTTTTGTTGTTTTTTTTGTTGTTTTTTTTTTGGTTGTTTTTTTTGGTTGTTTTTTTGGTTGTTTTTTTTGGTTGTTTTTTTTTTGTTGTCTTTTTTGGTTTTTTTTTGTTGTTTTTTTGTTGTTGTTTTTTTGTTGTTGTTTTTTGTTGTTTATTTTGGTTGTTTTTTTTTGGTTGTTTTTTTGGTTGTTTTTTTTTTTGTTGTTTTTTTTTTGGTTGTTTTTTTTTGGTTGTTTTTTTTTTGGTTGTTTTTTTTGGTTGTTTTTTTTTGGTTGTCTTTTTTTGTTGTTTTTTTTTTGTTGTTTTTTTGGTTGTTTTTTTTTGTTGTTATTTTTTGTTGTTTTTTTTGGTTGTTTTTTTGGTTGTATTTTTTTTGGTTGTTTTTTTGGTTGTTTTTTTTTGGTTGTTTTTTTTGGTTGTTTTTTTTGGTTGTTTTTTTTTGGTTGTCTTTTTTTGTTGTTTTTTTTTTGTTGTTTTTTTGGTTGTTTTTTTTTGTTGTTATTTTTTGTTGTTTTTTTTGGTTGTTTTTTTGGTTGTATTTTTTTTGGTTGTTTTTTTGGTTGTTTTTTTTTGGTTGTTTTTTTTGGTTGTTTTTTTTTTGGTTGTTTTTTTTGGTTGTTTTTTTTTGGTTGTTTTTTTGGTTGTATTTTTTTTGGTTGTTTTTTTTTTGGTTGTCTTTTTTGGTTGTTTTTCAGCAGTTGCGATTATTTTTAGAAGGCTCATTTTTGGTATTGGTTGGGTGACGGATATTGTTTATGTGGACCAAATATATATATGATATCTTAGAAGTGTTCTAACAGGAGATGGAAAGTGCGACAGAGATCCGAATGCGAATTGGTATGGCAAAGGACGTGTTTCAGAAGCTGATTAAAGTACTAGCACACAGGAAAATTTCACTAGAAACAAAGAAAAGAGTGCTGGATTGCGATGTGATGTCAGTTCTTCAATATGGCAGTGAATGCTGGACAATATCATTGAAAATGAGGACAAAACTTGAAGCAGCGGAAATGTGGTTCTACAGAAGGATGCTGCGGATATTGTGCAAGCAACAATGAGGTGTTGGAAAGAATGGCAACAAAAAGGAAATTAATACTGAGCATC
Source organism: Ascarosepion bandense (assembly GCA_037127315.1). Classification (NCBI taxonomy): domain Eukaryota; kingdom Metazoa; phylum Mollusca; class Cephalopoda; order Sepiida; family Sepiidae; genus Ascarosepion; species Ascarosepion bandense. Next base: position 6,615,078 of record JBBBDQ010001775.1, read on the forward strand.
AGGAAGAGACAACTGAAGTTCCTGGGACATGCATTAAGGAAGGAGAGCTTAGAGAACCTGATACTGACTGGCCAGATAGAAGGAAAAAGAAACAGAGGAAGGCAGTGGATAACATATTTGCAGGGCCTGATCAGGTGGATGATGGAACGGGGGTTGCGAGGTGTAACAGGAGCAAACATACAGAGAGCCACAAGGGATAGGGAGACGTGGAGAACCATGATCGCCTACGTCCTGAAAGGACAGGGCCCATAGAAGAAGAAAAAGATCAAGTGCTTATTCAAAAGAAATCCAGTAAGAGATAGAGGAAGGCTGCGCATAACATATTTGCAGGGCCTGATCAGGTGGATGACGAAATGGGGGCTGCGATGTGTAACAGGAGCAAACATACTAAGAGCCACACGGGATAGGGAGACGTGGAGAACCATGATCGCCTACGTCCTGAAGAGATAGGGCACATAGAAGAAGAAGATAACTGACTTTAACATGTTTTTTAACATTTTTTTTAGTGTTTTTTAAGTGTTTGTGAATTAAGTTTAAGAAGAGTTTACTAATGTTAGTTTGAACGTTACGACTGAAGGGTGTGTTAAACCAAATAATGTTGCGTTTACGTGATTTGTGCTTATTTCTGCCAACCTTGTTTTAAACGGAATATTCTAGTGTTGAGATTATTTTTTCTAAAGCATTAATGTTTTTAATTTTAGAATTGTCAGCATTTCTTTATTGCTAGAGTTGGTATTAAACGAAATTGGATAAATTTGCGTAAGTTGTTGGTGATTCTCTGGAGCTGATTCGATTCCCTGTTGATGTATGTATGGTTATTTGCGTCCTTAGTGTACGGTTTGTACAGGCCATTGCTCAGTTCGAAGGCAACATCGATGAAATTTACGACTTTAGCGTTAGTGATGGTGGTAAGGTGAAGATCGTAGTCTTTGAAAAGTTTTATTAAAAACTTTCTGAGTTTATCCGTTTTTTGCGGATTAGTTTTGCAGAGGATTATCAATCAATCGTCTTGGTAAATTTCGGTGTTACATAAATCAAAGAATTGCCTAAGATTCCAGAGCGAAAAGAGCGCGACCAAGTTGCAGGCCTTTGCAGAAACATACGCCCCCATGGCGTAAATCAGGATTTTTTTCCTAGTTCACATGCATGCATCGTAAAATAAAATAGATTTTGTGACCTGTTTCATGATGTTGATATCTTGGTCGCATATGGGGCAGTAATCTTTAACCAAATTTATGGTGCGGTTAAAAGTTTTTTAGATACCGATTGGTAGAAGTCATAAATATTAAACTAGATGAAAGAGGAAATCCATTTTATTTTTAACTAGCAGCATAACCCGGCGTTGCTCGGGTGTAATGAAAGCTCAGACTCTTTGGACGTTGGCACGAAAGACTAAAAAGCAATAGTTGTTTCCAGTTAAAGAGAAACCGTAGACTGAAAGAAAAATGAATGGATGTAAGTCAAATTTTGATTTCCTGGTATCAATATCAAATAAATGTTTTCGTCGTAAACTGAATTTTGAAGGCTAAATAAGTCCTCTGAGTAAATGGAATCATGGCTGAGATTAACTACAATTAAACCTACTTAGAGCTAAACCCGAAGCAAAACCTAAAATAAAATGGCTGAAAAACTGATTTTGATCAAACCCGGTAGAATATCAGGGTATCGACTTCCAATATTGGAGTCAAATATTTATCCAAGGATAGAACTGCAACCTTGAAACTTCTGAATATCGTTTCTTATGTCTTTGTCTATGAGTGTAAAAATTTGATTAAAATCGGACCACTCCTTCTATAACCCGATTTTTTCGATTATCGATTTTCGATATTTATCGGGGGTACTTCGACACAAAACCTAGCTAAGAACACTCGCAGGCGCTTATAGTACAACTGTGTAAAATTTCAAGAAAATCGGTTCAGCCGTTTCGGAGTCTATAGGTAACGGACACACACACACAGACACACACACACAGAGACAAAGTTCCATTTATAAATAAATTTAGATTTTTGTAAATCAATCAATTACCTTAGCTGTGTTCTTCCATTGATTTATGCCTAAGGCCTACTTAGCAAATGAGGAAACTCTTTCGAAGATCATTATGCTAATCCTACCTATGTAGATTTTGAAGGGTTTAATTATCTTTATTGTGGTGTTTGTGGTCTTTGATTGTGATAAATGCCTGTTGTTTATGCAAAATTAGTAACCTATCATCTATTTTTAGTTCCTTAGTTATTTTCTTGGATTCCCTATTTATGTCGGTTTCTCAGTTACTTTGGCACCTTTTTTATAATTTTTATTGATTTCACGGAAAATGTCTTTGTGGCATGAATCCGTGTTAATAAGATCATTCAGAGTTGTCTTGTCCGATAGAAAATCATTTTGTCGGATTAGTCGAACTTATTTCTGTCCATCCGTATTGTTTTTTGCAGCTCGTTGGTGGTATGAATGAATTTAATTTTGTTAATTGTAGCAAATAATTCGTTTTCAAATTTCGATAATTGCTCGTCAGGTGGTGGGGCTTTTATTTTTCTAGTCCACAGGCATTCATCGTAAAAAAATAGGTTGCTGGACCTGTTTGATAATGATGATGTCATGGTCGCTTATTGGCCATCCGTTTTTAGTCAAATTTAAGGGTGCAGTTAAAAATTTTCAGATGTAGATGGGTAGAAGTCACAAATATCGAACTGGATAAAAGTGCATTCACTTTTATTTTTTATTTTGTGAACCAATCAATTGCTTTGGCTGTATTTTTCTATTTGTTTATGCCTAAGACATGATTAGTTAAGGCAGAAGCTCTTTGGAGGATAATTTTACTAATTCTACTTATGTAAATTTTTGAAAGGTTTAATAATTTTTTAGTGTGAGTGAATGGTAGGTTAGAATCTATATTTTGGGTTGTGAATGAAATTGTGTTTGTAGTCTTTGATTGTGATGAATGTCTTTTGCTTATGTAAAATTGGTGCCCTACCAGTTCTGTTCATACATAATTACACTGAAAGGTCCCTTTAAATCAAATCAAAAATATAAAGTGTTTTCCTTCTTTCCTCTCCTTTTTGTTTCACAAGAGAATGAGATACAGAGAAAACGAAGAGAATAATTTTGTAACAATAACGAATACATCAACGGAAATGAAGTCCAGACAGGGGTTTTGATCAACTGACACTCTTTTCGTTAAGATTGAAAGAAGAAATCATGTGTTCTCCCAAAATTTTTTTTTTCATATTTAAAGTGGATCTCTATTCTGATGAGTTAAATTGAACCCAGACTTTTGTTTTGTCTTCCCACATCCATAAATAAAAAACGTGTTGTTTTTTATAATGAAAATAATTTTCACAACAATGAATTAACATTGCCTCATGACGCGGTAAAAATCACAAAACATGGAAATTTCCGTGTCGCAATGTGAATTATATTCATTTTAAATAAAATAAAAAAAATTTCAATTATCTATCTATCTATCTATCTATCTATCTATCTATCTATCTATCTATCTATGTCAGTCTGCTCATATGTATGTATGTATGTATGTATGTATGTATGTATCTATCTATCTATCTATCTATCTATCTATCTATGTCACTCTGTTCATATCTATCTATCTATCTATCTATCTATCTATCTATGTATGTCAGTCCGCTCATATCTATCTATCTATCTATCTATCTATCTATCTATCTATCTATCTATCTATGTCAGTCTTCTCATATGTATGTATGTATGTATGTATGTATGTATGTATGTATCTATCTATCTATCTATCTATGTCACTCTGTTCATATCTATCTATCTATCTATCTATCTATCTATCTATCTATCTATCTAACCATTAATATTGCTTTTATACATGTTTCCTTTAAGCCAACTGGCAAGGCACGTCGATTAAACATTTTATAAAGCTTTTCATAGATTCGGACAAGTGATTACTTTTTTGAACATATAGTGTGTAAAATGCTGTCCAATCGATTTGTTGATGCGTTCCCTTTTAAACTATTAGACATTATTAAGGACATTTAATTATTCAGATTTATTTGAAACACACACACACACACAAATATATATATATATATATATATATATATATATATATATAACCAGTTATTGGTTAGAGTCAAGTTAAACCAATAAACAGTTGTATCAAAAAGGGCTCAATACATATACAAAAAGAAAATTAACAAGTAGAGATTTTGAATATTTAATTCAGAAGATAAGCCAATTACGCTACTATGGTTTCAAGCTTTCGATATCTTCAGAGATTTCCAGAACGCGTAAGCAGAAATACTTTTAATTATGCGTTTTGGAAGTGTCTGTAATCTGTTTGAATGATTTGGATGATAAGTTAATATCAAACGCTTAAAGATACCGAAAGGTTGAAACAAAGGTTACGCAATCGGATAATGTTTCCAGTTAGAATATATACATATATATATATACATATATATATATATATATATATATATATATATATATATATATATATATATATCGACACACACACACATACAGAGAGAGAGAGAGAGAGAGAGAGAGAGAGTGTGTGTGTGTGTGTGTGTGTTAGACAGAAAGAGAGAGATATATCTGTTCAGTATTTCCTTGTAGATAAATTGACATTAGTCAGTGATTCTAACCTCTAAGTTATAGCCGCTCTGTTTACAAGCATATATATATATATATATATATATATATATATATATATATATATATATATATATATAAATCTTTTAGATAAAGGTAATGAAATAAATGTCATATGTAAACATTGCAAAATGTTTACCTTAGACTATGGTTAAAAAGATTCTTCATAAAAAATATTTATTTACTTATATATATTTAATAATTTGTGTTCTATTATGAAACAATAATAATTAAATTGATATTTCAGTCAGTTTAGTGCCAGACATGATACACGCTTGGGCGATCATGTCTCGAAAGAGACATGATTGACTGGGCAGAAGATTATCCCGCAGTAGGTTAACATTTCCATTTCTTTTCTACGCTAGACTACTTGCCAGCCAAGGCTATAGAACCCAATACATATATATATATATATATATATATATATATATGTATATATATATATATATATATATATATATATATATATATAGTATTGTAACTAAGTTTTTGAACTCGTAGGTTTAGTGATCCTAGGAATTTAAAAACATTGTAACAACCATTACAGTATATATATATATATATATATATATATATATATATATATACTGTCATCTGTATTTGTAGAGTACATGTTCCGTCATCGATGATTACTCTCCAGTTCGCCATTACCATCTTTCAATCTTTGCTAATATTCTCGTTAGTGATGGAAGTTGACAGCCGTCGAGCTCTTTCTTTGTGCGTCACTCTTATCCGGCTACTTTAAACTTCCTGGTCCACATATAAACATTTGTAGGCAGCAGTTCACTGCCGCCATATTATGTTCAAAGCTTCGGAATGAAACTCAGGACCTGACACACCTGACTAGAGAAATCGGACCACTGCTCTTTGCTTCCTCCTTGGTGCACATTATTAGCGGAGTAGCCATGGTTACACGGCGACAGCAGCTAGAGAACCGGTCCGACTAACTCAGATTTCAATCACGTGACTACAATAGAATTAGCAATAAGCAAGCATGTGTAGAAGCGCTTGTGACAAACCTAAAGATATGTTATGGCGAATGTGCGACTTTTTTTTTTTTTTTTTTTTTTTACTTACTGTTGTACCCGCTAACGATTGCTTACGAGACTGAAACTTCTTCCGGAATAAAGTAAGTGAGTGAGTTGTGTTTAACGGCATATCAACCTCTGTGGGTTATTTAATGCCAAAAAGGTGGTGTTTTCAGGTATTTTTTTAAATGTTCGTTTATAGTGAGAAGGTTGTTTTAGTCAGATTTTAATGAAAAGGTTTGTTTTTATTCTTTGTTATTTTAGAAAACTGAAAATGTCCTCTAGTTTTGTATTCAAAAATATTTTGTTGAGAATAATTTTTTTCCTGCAAAAACGTGTTATGGTAATAGTTTTTTCTTTAAAAATGTATATTTTTCTATAAGAGTCTATTTATATATATATATATATATATATTTCTATGAAAGAGTATTATTATGTTTTCATAGTGTTTTTACCCCGGTTTTGGGTGTTAACTAACAGGTGCTGTCAAAGAACAACAGCAATCAAGAGGTTCCATGCTCCTCACAACCTCCCAATCAGAGGCCTTGCTGCCGGATGCAGTTTACCGTCATGCCCAGGACCCACTCTTTCGAAATAAATATCGGCATATTGGTGGCAATAGTGCAAAAGGAAACAACGATTAAATTACTGAAGATGGAAAAAAAAGAATAGTGGCTAGCCATGATACGTAAAATAAGCTCACATTCAATGTCATTTAATATATTTTCCCTTAGCGCAAAGAGCACATTTCAAAATTATACCGACTGTTCTTCTTAAATGTCGGTGATGCCATTGGCAATTTTGATCCAAACTAGCAAATCAAATATTCTCTTTCGTCTTCAGATCAACTCAGCAGACACCTGTCTGGGAAGACCTCAGGCAAGTGAGTCAGTTTATCGATACATTGAACATCATTTTCATTTTTTTGCTCTTTATTTTTTTCTTGTTTTTGTCTTTCATCTTTATCAGTGATAAAATAAAGAACAAATATCAAACGTTCATCAATCCAACATGATGCTCTTTTATTAAAACGTTATCAGTGACTAAGATAGTGGATATCGGCTTGGAACGAGAAATCTGGGAGCCAAGTTCGAATTCCAGTTAAATTCCTTGCATTCACTTACGCGCAAATACACTTGGGAAAGGTATTAATCCGTCTCTTCCCGCCAGTTATGGGTTAAATAATAGAACAGATTAGGTTTAAACGGTTGTCCAAACATGGATCTCTTTTATTTTTGTAGATCTGGGCATTCAGATTCCAAGATTTCTCACTGAAGTAAATCTTTTTACACTGAAATATATTATTTGATAGATAGTGTCATCGGAATTGGTGTTATATGCATTTTTTTCTGAATTATATCTTCAATTGTATTGAAATGGGGTTAAAAATCTTAGTAACAGAGATATCCAATTAAGTTTTTAATTTTGTAGAATATTAGAGGGTTGGATTATGAATTTTGTGTTTGTGATGTTTGAAGTACTAACGGCGGTGTTTATTTCTTTTTTATTTATTAGATTTGTGGACTTTGTAAGCTCGTTTTCTGGCTTTGAGGATGGAATGGCATGAACAATGAAGAAGTTTCAATATTTGTTTTTCAATGTATTTCTCTTCCTCACATAGGTAATCTGGGTTACATGTTTCAGGACTCTAAGGTAGAATTTCATGTCTAGGCCTGATTTTCATTTTTGACTGTCATTGGAATATATATTTTTAAATCGTTTTTGTTACATGGTTTAAAGTAAACTCTAAAATCTAATTTGTTATTGGTATGTATCAATAAGACTTTATGAAAAATTAAAGATTTATCTATGTCAAATTAATGTGGGAGTTTTTGTCAATGTTATCGGAATGTTTCCTGTTTTTTTTTTTTTACTTTTATCTGCTACTGATCCTTTGATTGACTGTTTTACCATTCTGTCCAAACTTCTCTTGAAATGTGGAGAATGCTGACCACTTTTGTGAAGACGGATTCAAAGCTTTCAAACTGATTTCTTTAGTTATTTATCCGAAGTAATGTCTCCAAACCAGATAGCATAAGTAGCTCATAAGATATGCTTGTTCAATATGTTGTTATGTTGAAATCAACAGTGTTATCCCGAATTTGAGTTTCTCACTTACACAAACGCTTCATGGTCTCTGTGCATGTTTATTGCTTCTCCTAATCTTTTATTTGCAAAAATCTGCGGAGGTGAAAATTGTTTAAAGATGCAAGTCTTATGCCAAAATCTAAAACGCATTAAGACACATCGCAGGAGCAAAATGGAATTGGAAGTGAGTATAATGCTATTTCAGCTACAAGGCTCAGAAAAGGAAAAATGATAGGATGACATGAATTATATTATTTGATAGTTTAAAAGTGAGGTTCAAATATCTATCTATCTATCTATCTATCTATCTATCTATCTATCTATCTATCCATCTATCTATCTATCTATCTATCTATGTCACTCTGTTCATATCTATCTATCTATCTATTTATCTATCTATCTATGTCACTCTGTTCATATCTATCTATCTATCTATCTATCTATCTATCTATCTATCTAACTTTTTTTTTTATAAGCGTTTCACCCCGAGCAAGGCATGTCACTGCCACTACTGTGCAGGGGGCTACGTAGAGTGGAGAAAGGCTGATTAAATATAGGAAATAACAGAGGGTGGGTGATAGGCGGGTGAGGATACAGAGAATGAGGGTTGGGTAGATGAGAGTGTTGTGAGAATAGTTGGGAGTTAGTGTGATAGGAGGTGTCTATTGACCCTACATTTAAACACCTGGAGATTGTAACTGTCGGGAAAGCAGACTTGTGGAAGGGAGTTCCACAGGCGGGAAGCGCGAGAAAAGAAGCTGTTGGAGTAGAATTTACGGTTACATCTTATTTGTTTAACTGTAAAAGGGTGGGACCTAGTTGCTAATCTAGTATCTCGTGTAAATTCGTGCTTAGGCGGCACCAGTGATCTAAGCTCATCGGAGCAGAAGCCATGAAAGTACTTGTAGAAGAGGCACATGGAAGCTACATCACGCCGGTATGTGAGCGGCTGCAGCCGGTCTGCCAAGTCAGTATCAACCACGTTACAGATCCTCCTTTGTATTTTGTCAAGAAGCCCAAGGAGAGCAGCAGGGGCACCCGACCAGATATGGCAGCAATATTCAATACACGGGCGGATGGTAGATTTGTATATGTGCAGAATAGTTTCAGGTGGGAAAAATTTCCGGGCCCTGCACAGGGAGCCCACTTTCATAGCAGCAGATTTGGCAATGGATTCAATATAGTCATTCCATTTGAGGTCCGCCGAGAGTGTAAGGCCAAGGAGGCGTAGTATTTTACTCTCTGGGAGGCTAGCCTGTCCCGTGCTAATGGGAAGTAGATGCGATTGTCTATGGTGGCTAGTTGATAACAGCTTTGTTTTGGAGGCATTGAAATTTACCAACCATTTCCTACCCCAGGTCACTACGGATTGGAGGTCCCTTTCAAGTGCGGCAGCGAGGTTCACTTTGTCGTCCAGACCTGGTTTCTGATCGATGCGGGAGTAGATTGTTGTGTCGTCGGCATACATGCCAACTTGGGATCTAATGGTGTCGGGGAGATGATTAATGTAGATCAGAAAGAGCGTGGGACCTAGGATAGAACCGTGAGGGACGCCCGCGTTCGTCTGGTAGTTTTGGGAGGCATGCCTATTTAATACCACTTTTAATGTGCGGTTAGAGAGGAAGGACTGGATGAGGTCAAACAGATGTCCAGTTATCCCATAGCTCCGCAGTTTGCACAAGAGGCCAGCATGCCAGACCCTGTCGAATGCTTTGGAGATATCCAAGGCAACGGTTCGGGCTTCACCATTCTTGTCGAGTGCCTGGTATATGTACTCGGTAATGGTCGTTAGCATATCAGCAGTAGACCTGGTGAAGCGAAACCCATACTGTTTGTCAGAGAGAAGCCTGTTGGCCATAAGATGCTGAATCACTTCGGCGTTGATAATGGCTTCGAAAACTTTGCCAAAGATTGGAAGGAGACTAATAGGACGGTAATTGGCGGGGTCTGAGAGTTCGCCAGAATTCTTAAATATAGATACTACGCAGGAGGACTTCCAACAGGCAGGAAAGCAGGAAGAAGATAGGCAGAGGTTATAGAGTTTAGAGAGGACAGAGGAGAGTTCTGGGGCACATTTCTTCAGTACTATGACTGGGATTCCGTCACCGCCGATCGCTTTGTGTGGGTCAAGTTGCGCAATTATCTTGGCGACCAGCGAGGGTGTAATGTGGACGTTATTTAGTTGAGCCTTAGTTCTGGGTGGGAAGTCTGGTGTAGGTATTCCTAACGAGTCCAGTGTCGAATTGGTTGAGAATCTACGGGCAAAGCATTCAGCCTTGTCGGCTGGGGAGGTGAGAACTTCAAATTCATTGATTAGTGGGGGTATTGAAGTCTTGTTCCTGCTGAGCACACTTTTGCAGAGTCGCCAGTAATCTTTGGAGCCAAACTTAGAGGATGCTATGCGTTGCCTAATTCTGGTAGCAAACGTCCTCTTGGCTTCGTTCAGTACTTTTTTACACTTGTTCCGTGCTGAGGTGAAAAGGCGCCTGTTTTGGTTCGACGAGCAGCTTCGATAGAGCCGGAAGAAATGGTTCCGGTGGGCAATAGCGGCCGAGAAAGCGGGTGAGAACCAGGGGGACGAATTAGGTTTTAGTTGGAATTTTCTGGCAGGGATAAAAGCATCGATGCCAGCCTTAACCCAAGAGGAGACTTCAGAGGCACAGTTTTCGACAGGAAGATCAAAGACGTTGTTCCAGGGGACGTCGCAGAGGAAGTCCCTGAACGAGTCCCAGTCGGCTCTTTGGTAGCAGTATGATATTCTGCTGGTCTGGTTTTCTTGGGTAGAGTTAGTGCGGATTGATATGTTTACGGAGACTACGGCGTGGTCAGAGTTTCCAAGGGGGCAGAGTTGCCTGGTAGTGCAGGAGTCTGGGATGGAGGTAAAACAAAGGTCGAGTAAAGAGTCCCTTCCGTTAGGGTTTTTAGAGAAACGCGTGGGGAAGTCCACCACTTGCGTTAGAGCTTGGGCTATTGAAAAGTGCATGGTGCAGATCCCAGCAAGGTCGGTGGCTGAGTTTTCAAGCCACTTGGTGTGGTGGGCGTTAAAATCGCCAAACACAAATATATGGGCAGATGGGTGAGAAGAAATGGCCCTGTCGATGTTAGTCGAGATGCAATCAAGTAATGTACAGTCAGGAGGGGGAGCGGTAGAGGAAGAAGAGATAGCTAACCGAGCTTAGAAGTGAGAGACGGAAGCACATGAAGGAATGATCAAGGGATTCAAGAGATGTGACCCTGGCTAGGGGGAGTTGTTCGCTGACATATACACCAAGCCCATGCATATGGACATTGGAGTCCTTCCTGAAGAGAGGAAGGTAACCAGGAACGAACAGCTCTGAAGAGGGGATAGAAGGGTCAAGGTTAGTCTCACATATAGCTAAAATATCGGGTGAGTTAGTTAGAAGGAAAGACTCTACACTATTAAAGTTACTGCGAATACCTCGTATATTTGTGAAGGTAACGCAGATAGGTTTATCTAACTATCTATGTCAGTCTGCTCATATCATATCTATCTATCTATCTATCTATCTATCTATCTATCTATCTATCTATCTATCTATGTCAGTCTGCTCATTATCTATCTATCTATCAATCTATCTATCTAGCTAGCTATCTATCTATCCATCTATGTCAGTCTGCTCATATCTATCTATCTATCTATCTATCTATCTATCTATCTATCTATCTCTGTCAGTCTGCTCATATCTATCTATCTATCTATCTATCTATCTATCTATCTCTGTCAGTCTGCTCTATCTATCTATCTATCTATCTATCTATCTATCTATCTATCTATGTCAGTCTGTTCATATCTATCTATCTATCTATCTATCTATCTATCTATCTATCTATCTATGTCAGTCTGCTCATATCTATCTATCTATCTGTGTCACTCTGTTCATATCTATCTATCTATCTATCTATCTATCTATCTATCTATCTATCTATCTATCTATCTATGTCAGTCTGCTCATATCTATCTATCTATCTATCTATCTATCTATCTATCTATCTATCTGTGTCACTCTGTTCATCTATCTATCTATCTATCTATCTATCTATCTATCTATCTATCTATCTATCTGTCGTAGATTTTCGTCGCCAATTTGTTGTGGAGTTGTGACGAAACTTCGTTGCAAAGTGTCCGCTATTGTGCCAGAAGTAAGACGCGGAAGAAGAAGGTAGCTTTGAAACAGTGTATTAGTAAGACAAGATTTTCAAAAGAACTATTCATACTAACTAATATAGAAATAAGTAACTCCGAAGGTATCATTACGCTGTCTGACTAGTAGCTGTCGTTAACTTCTCTCGTTAACTGTTGTAGTTAACTGGTCGAAACTGCAGTATTTGTTCGCCTTTTTACTTAAGGCAAAATGTGGCACCAGGCCATTTTTATGTGAGCAACCCAGGCCATATAGCCAGGCCCAAAATTTCATTTTGGTTTTCAACAGACGAGACTCGGCAGAGACTGACTGGGTTATTAATCACCGCCTGAAGGCAGATGGTTCGTCAATAAGCAAGGTAGTTACTGCGCGGTACTTCTGTCTAGACGTCACGCATGTAATTTAAATAAATAAATATATATATATATATATATATATATATATATATATATCAAGAGGAAGAGTTCATTCCTCATAGGAGGGTACCATAACTATCTATCTATGTCAGTCTGCTGATATTCATCTAAAATAAGATCTTTACAAAAATACGTCAATGAAAACTAATCTAAAATCTGATTTCTTACAAAGAATAAATATTCTCTCCATACAAATCTATCCTAAAATCCTACCCGTATTAACTCATTGAGGTTGATAAGCCTTATAACAGAATTAACCAAATCTATCAATTGTGTATCTTATTTTAGTGAAATTATATTTGCTGATAATTCTGATATGATTTATAATTCTTTAATTACATTGACTAAACAAATCCGGTGAAAAAACTCATCCTGGCATTAATTCTTATACCGCTTGTTCATATTCAGGTCGTTTGAAGGAAAATATGCAATTGAGATCCCAATAATGAGAAATAGTAATAGTGGTGTTAACCAGCCACAATACCTAAGTAATTTTGATTTTCCTTCAAGAATTTTACAATGTTATCAAAAGAGGAATCGACACGGGATGAAACTCGAGTAGCGAGTTTTCAAGTTTTTAAATATGTTTTATTTCTTATATATTACTGATTTTTATATGTTGATTTGCGATTAATTATGAACCGTAATACGACAAAATAATGCGATAAAGGGAAACGTTTATAAATCTAACATTTCACTTTTATTAAAGCTCATTCAGAGAATAAAATACAGAAAATAAGAAGAAAGAAATTCTGATATTTTGTACTGTTTAGTGTCCCTTAGTCAATCGTGTTTAACGTGCATTCGACTGTTAAAAACAAATTTAGTATAATTCGTGGCGTTAGAAATTCAAGAAAAGACGAAGCGTCCATCCGAAATTTAAAGAAATTAATATTATATATATATATATATATATAAAGAACGAACTAAGCACTTGAACATCAGTCAAAGTACGTAGCTCAAAGAAAAAACCCGAGATGAGTAAGCTAAAAGTAAAAGCGCTCAATACGCAAGTGTTATATAATGACAGACAACAAACACGCATATATATAAAAATATGAGTTATATTTTTATTGATGACGATGGACCGTGTGGCCTAGTGAACAGACAGTTGAGGGAGCGCGCTTCTAATTGGGTTCGACGGGAGTGTAGCCTCTCTGCTTAGCTCTTCTAGCTTCTTCTTCGACTTCTGGCGAATCCTTGTTTTCGAGGTCTTTTTATATCTTCCAAAACCGGAACTTGTTTCTTCCGGGTTTTGCCTCGATCCGCGACGCCCACGCGATTCTCAGAGTCACCTGTCTGTTTGCCTGCGTAGGCATTTCCGCCGCTGTCGGAAATAGGGTCAAAGTGACATCCGCTACTTTTCATCAACCGGGAACACCCACGCTTCATCAGCCTTCTTGGGTGGGGCCAGACCGTTATATTACACAAGTAGAGCAAACAAAGTAAATAACTGACCTAGAGAGCCAACGAACCTACCAAGGTTTCACCAAATTGGATCTTCAGGGAAAGTTGGCTAAAGAGGCTAAAATAAGGCGATAAGATGAAAGAAACTCCGAAACCCACGTGATCGAAACAGAAGGCACCAAACACCAAAGGAGGTTGGGTTAATAACATCTTATTAAAAAAAATCCTACAACTCATAAAGATAATAATAAAAACTTATGTTTTAATTTAACAGCTAATGTTTTCTATGCTTACATTTATTTAATATCTCAGACTTGGATTTTAATAAACTATGTGTGGGTTCAAACAGGGCTATAGCTAACTTCTCCCCACACAATTTACAAAATTTTTGTTCCTGCTCTAAATTTTGTGCATCTTTTTAGTATCTCCCATTTTAAAATGGGATCAATTTTTAACTCATTTTTAATGGATTATGCATATGTAGCTAGTGTTGTGCTGTGCATGTACCTATCATGTCTAAAACTACTCGTATGGTTATAATATCTAGTCTTGAAACTATCCTTTTTTCGAAACGAGTATAACGACACATTTACGTTTATATATATATATATATATATATATATATAAAGTTCGTGTTCACTTTAAAAAATTATAACTTTATTTGTATTTGTGATAGAAATAATTTTATGTATTTTAAAGTTTCATTGAAATTTTATTTAAGTTTCCACATGTCCTCCATCATTAACAATACAATGGGCAATAAGATTTTGCAGTTCGCGGAAAACGTTTGCCAACAGATTTACAGTAATGCCTGAAATCACATTAGTTATTTTAGCTTTCAAATCTTCTAATAAACGAGGTTTGGTTGCATACATAATTGTTTTCACATGTCCCCCCAAAAATTTAATGGAGTCAAATCTGGTAAACATGAAGGCCAATAAAATGGTTCACCTCTTCTGATCCATCTGTTTACTAATCTAAAAATTGTTGCCAAATTTGTGGTAAAGAGTTATTCAATAACTATAAATAAAACTATCTACAATCAACCTTATAACATTTTTTACAGATTATTTCTATCACAAATCCAAATAAAGTTATAAATGTTTTAAAGTGCACATGGACTTTATGGACACCCATTATATATATATATATATGGAATGACTGTACTGGATCCATAGCTAAATCCGTTGCTAAGAAAGTCAGTTTTCTGTTTAGGGACAGGAAAGTTTTTTTTCCGCCTGAAACAATCTTGCACATATATAAATCTACCATCCGCCCGTGCATTGAATACTGTTGCCATATCTGGTCGGGTGCCCCTGCTATCCACCTAGGTGTCCTTGACAAAATCGAACAGAGAATCTCTAATGTGATAGATCCCGACTTGACAGCCCGGATTCAGTCACTTTATCACGTTTCTATACAAAATTTGATTTTCTTGTTTTATACCCCTCTTATGGATGTGCGTTGTGGCGCAGTGGAAATCGGCTCGGAGCGAGAAATCGGGGAACCGAGTTCGAATTCCAGTTGAATTCATTACATTCATTTACTCGCAAATACCCTTGGGAAAGGTATTAATCCGTCTCTTCCCTCCAGTTATGGGTTAAATAACAGGACAGATTGGGTTCTATAGCCTTGGTCGGCAACCAGTCTACCGCAGAAAGCAATGGCAACCTACTGCGGGATAATCTTCTGCCCAGTCAGTCATGTCTCTTTCGAGTCATGATCGCCCAAGCGTGTATCGCGCATGGCACTTAACTGACTGATACCCCTCTTATAGTGGACTATTTACTAACAAGGCCAAATTCAGATAATCTGTTTCAACACACAAATCCACTTCACTATAACGGATAACCCATTACAAGTCTTGGTACCACAAATATCTGCTCTTGTTAGAGGAACAGTCTAATGTGCATAACAGCATATAATGACTGTAGGGATACCGACTGCAATAACATTAGTCTGGTTCTAAATTATTAGAACTTTTATTTTTGTTTATCTCAATAACTTGACATTATTCTGTTGTTATTTTGGTGGTGCAGTTCCCAAGATCGTTAAAATGAGGTCTTTCAATTTTCAAAAGAGAAGACCTTATCTTTCTAAAAGATCTAGGCTGTGATATATCATAACGTTTTTGGAGTGCTATTTTCTAGTTATATAATTTTCTTTCATAAATTCATATGACGTAATTTTTTGATAAAAACATATTTCTGGAAACATTTGTTACTTTCATGAAATATATAGCTAGTAATTTTTTTTACAAAAATATATTTCTGAAAATAGTTTTTCCTTGACAGAAATGTATAGCTGGTAATTAGAAAAATAAATTTATTGCAGTATTCTTTAATAAAGATATATAGCTGTAATTTGTTTTAACAAAAATGGATTTTTGGTAATATTTTTTATTTAATAAAAATATATATCTAGTAATTGGTTTTAACAAATAGAATTTTGGTAATATTTCCTTTAATACAAGCATATAGCTGGTAATTGGATTTAACAAAAATGGATTTTTATTAATAATTTACTTTCATAAAAATATATAGCTGGTGATTGGTTTTAACAAAAATTGAACTTTTGGTAATATTTTTCTTTCATAAAGATATATAGCTGGTATTTTTTTTTTTACAAAAATAGATTTTCGGTAAATTTATTTTTTCTTTCATAAAAATATGTAGCTCTTAAATATTTTTTTACAAAAATATATTTCTGGCAATATTTTTTCTTACATAAAAACATATATCTGGTATTTTTTTTTACAAAAACATACTTCTGGTAACATTTGTTTCTTTCATAAAAATATATATCTGATAATTTGTTTTCTTTTACAGAATTATATGGCTAGCAAAAATTTTTTACAACAATTTTTGATAAATTTCTGGCAATATTTTTTCTTTCATAAAAGTATTACGATAGTGTTTGAATTAAAGATTTCAAATTCTATAATTTTCAGTTTTTGTACCAAGGATAACATTTTCGTAAAACATCAAAAAGATTTGGAAATATAAATACACTTTATTAAATAAGCACCTACATTGTCACGGCGAGTCATCTGTTTGCTTGGCAAAATAGAACTTTCAGGCCTCAAGTTGCTCAGTGGTTTGCTTTATGTAATGATCCATTTCTATCTATTTTTTCTCTTCATTCTCTAGTCATATCTTGATTGTAGGACACAAATCTTTGTTTAATAAGCCCTTTGTTATGCTGATCAGACTGCTAAATTAGGACGAAAGTAAAATGAAGATTTAATTATGCTACCAATTTGTCAAAACTTATCAGTCAGTCAGTTAAGTCCCATACGCCTGGGCGATCATGTCTCGAAAGAGACATGACTGACTGGGCAGAAGATTATCTCGCAGTAGGTTGCCATTACTTTCTGCAGTAGACTGGTTGTCAGCTAAGGCTATAGAACCCAACCTGTTTTATTATTTAACCCATGACTGAAGGGAAGAGATGGATTAATACTTTTTTTTAATACGGAGCGCTTATAGCTCAGAGGTAGAATCGTCGACTGATGTCAATATCCTGGAAAGATGATTCGTGATTTTATTCATTTATAAATTTACCATTCTTCCATGCAATGAATATTAATGTAATGTCTGGTCTGCTGATTCTGTCATGCATTGAGATGTTCTTGATAAAATCCAAAGAGAAATCTGCAGTTTGTTTTCGTGCTTTATTGTCTTCCTTTAAAATGACTTGTGTTGTTGTTTATGCAAATCTAAGCAGTATAGCCCGGCGTTGCTCGAGTGTAATAAAAGCTTCAAAACTAATCCATGGTCCTGGAGCTCAGACTCTTTGGACGTTGGCACGAATACAAAGCAATAGTTATTTCCAGTTAAAGCGAAACCGTAGACTGAAAGAAAAGACTAATGGATGTAAGCCAAATTTTGATTTCCTGGTATCAAATAAGTTTTTTGCGTCGTAAACTGAATTTTGAAGGCTAAATAAGTCCTCTGAGTAAATGGTATCATGGCTGAGACTAAGAACTACAATTATACCTACTTAGAGCCAAAACCAAAAACAAAAACTAAATTACAAGGGTTGAAAAAATACAGACATACAGGCAGATAAACAGACACACACACAAACATCTTGCCTTATATATATATATATATATATATATAATGATAATAATAACTACTTAGACTCTGTACGAATGCACTCCGTAAATTTATGCCAATATAAACTTTCGAAAAAACCATTAACAAACAGAACCTAAATCCGTTACAATCCGGCGTACTAAGTCGTCGGATAAATGGGGAGGAAAAAAAAAAGAAACCAACGGAACAAGAACAAACATTCAATATTCCGCAGTAAAGAAATATATATATTATCGATTTTCTGCACTATTGTAAGAATTTCAACCTTGAAACTTCTGAATACCGTTTCTTATGTCTTTGTCTATGAGTGTAAAAATTTGATTAAAATCGGACCACTCCTTCTATAACCCGATTTTTTCGATTATCGATTTTCGATATTTATCGGGGGTACCTTGACACAAAACCGAGCAAAGAACATTAGCAGACGCTTATAGTACAACTGTGTAAATTTTCAAGAAAATCGGTTCAGCCGTTTTGGAGTCTATAGTTAATGGACACACACGCACACAGACACACACACACACACACACACACACACACACACACACACACACACACAGAGTTCCATTTATAAATAAGTTTAGATATGTAGATATGTGATGGAATATGTTAATATGTGAATATGTCATAAAATTACTTATGTACACGTTTATGATGGTGACGAGATGCGAATGCTTTAAGTACTCAAACAAACTTAAACGTTTTATATTTAACAGAAATAAAGTATCTTAAATTTTTCTGTTTTATGAGTTGGAATTCTGTGACCTCAAACCCCACATCTTTACTATTTAATTATTTTGACTCTTTGTCGTGCTGATAACAGTGCTGAGTGTTTATAGCAGACACAGAAAAGAAATTGCAAGACCTACCACAAATGGTAGCTGAAGAGAGTAACCATAAAAAACAGCAAGAAAACCGAATGTATAGTCAGCAGCCAAAAAAGCAACCCAAAATTCCAAATAAGGGTGGGAGACACTGAAATCAAACATGTACAAAAATTATAATAGCTGTGAAATGTTCTAATAGAAGACGGAAAACGCGATTCAGAGACCTGAAGGTGAATTGGCAAGGCGAAGGACGCGTTCTAGAGGTTGAGTACAGTATTAAGAAACAGGAAGATTTCGATAGAAACAAAGAAGAAAGTACTGGATTGCTATGTGATGTCAGTTCTTCAATACGGCAGTGAATGCTGGACAATATCATCAAAGATGTAGGAAAAACCTGAAACAGCTGAAATGTGGTTCTAGAGAAGGATGCTGTGGATATCATAGACCGAGCATGTGAGCAATGATGAGGTTTTGGAAAGGATGGAAACGAAAAGGAAATTAATACTGAGCATCAGGAAGAGAAAGCTGAAGTTTCTGAGACATACAGTGAGGAAGGAGGGCTTAGAGAACCTGATACTAACTGGCCAGATAGAAGGAAAAAAAGACAGAGGAAAGCAGCGGATAACATATTTTAAGGATCTGATCAGGTTGATGACAGAAGGAGGGTTGTGTGGTGCAATAGGAGAAAGCGTGCTAAGAGCCACCAGGGATAGGGAGACGTAGAAAGTCATGATCGCCTACGTCCTGAAAGGATAAGGCACATAGAAGAAGAAGATTTAAAAACTGATTTTAATTTAACAATTTAAGCAAGTTAGAATACCATATCATTTATTTTTAACTGAGACGTTGTGTAGCTGTAAGTTTTTTACGTCTAAATCTTGGATATTTTCTGTTACTGAAAGCTAACTTGAAAGCAATATGGTTCTCGAAGTTTTAGAATTAAATAGAACATTTTAGAACGACTCGTGACGTCTTTGTTGTACAATATTCTTTAAAAGACGCGACGGGGTTCCAACCATTTTATGCATTAATGACATCGCACCATAAAATCGAATAGTTAATAATAACCTTTAAAACAATGACACACCTTTCAACAAATGGAGCCGAAATTTTTCTTTAAAATGTCTTCATTAAATGAAAACGCAAAGAAATAAAATTTACGAAGAAAATAGGAATAAAAACAGAAAACAGATAGAAGCGAAACCCAATAAATCAAAATTAGAATAAAGCACTTAAGTCATTTTTTATTCCCAGTAGAAAAG
>JBBBDQ010001775.1:6637500-6677500 GCA_037127315.1 Ascarosepion bandense
GACTCAAGATAGTCAGTCAGTTAAGTGCCATACGTGAAACAGGCTTGGGCGATCATGTCTCGAAAGAGACATGACTGACTGGACAGAAGATTATCCCGCAGTAGGTTGCCAGTGCTTTCTGTGGTAGACTGGTTGCCAGCCAGGGCTATAGAACCCAATCTGTCCTGTTATTTAACCCATAATTGGAGGGAAGAGACGGATTATTACCTTTCCCAAGGTTATTTATGCGGAAGTGAATGCAAGGAATTCAACTGGAATTCGAACGCGGATCCCTGATTAGTTGTTCAGAGCCGATATCCATTGCACCACAACGCACATCCATTAAGAGAGTACTGATCTGGAAATCAGTTTCTAAGAAGTCTTTTCTACAAATTCTGTCTTTTCTGGGTTTCTTTTCCAGGATATAATGTACCTTCCATTTATTTCTCTTAGTTGGCCAATTCACAGTAAATAAGATTCTGATAGTTTAGCAATGTCGACTAAAAATAATCGCCATTCCTTAGGAACCATGGATTGTTTACTTTCAAGGAAAAATCCGCCAGGATGCGATGAGTAAATTATCGCAATATTGTATTTTTAATTTCGCAAATGCGCGTTGTTTTGTTTTTTGACTTTATCTATTGAACAGTATAGTAGGGTCAGTTGGGCACCCTGTGTAAAAAAAAAATATCCCCATAATGCAATTTGCTCCCGCAGGAATAAGGAATTTGCATGCTGTACTACTTGGAATTCGCGCCTGAAGCTCTAGTATAAACATTTCAGTGTTTGGGTGTGTCGTGGACTCGGTTAAAGGTCCAGCGAGAATAATACAAAAACAACCAAAATAGGAAATAACGAATATATATTAAAAACGGCAAAATACAACTCTTGAAACTTTGTTGATAGAACGATAATACGGGTTAGTGTGTAATATTATAATTCGACCCTCGAATTGGGACTTGTAAGGGTCGTTACGGTGGCAGTGTTCGTAGACGACTCTCGGCAGAGTTCAGGGCGTTCTCCTCAGGCTACTCTCTCAGGTTACTTAGGCGATCTACGCTATCTACTATCTACTCTCACCTCTTGTGAGCAGAGGCATATGCATAGTATAAAAAAAGATGAATGATGATGAAGGTGCAGTGCGATGCTCGTTCGCCGGCAAGCCAGCTGTTTTTCTTTCTTTCTTTGGTCGCCTCAAGGTCGCATCAAGGTCGCATCAAGGTCGCTTTCAGGTTTCCTTTTCTCGGCCCGTTACACAGGGAAGTTGTGAATCAGACACCAACTAAGCCGCTTCTCCTTCTTCTTTGTCAGACTGACTGTTAATCTGCAGCTTCCACACACACAATCCACCGAAAAAATCCGCACTAACAGCAGCACTGGCATCTGTTCCTTATGCCATTCCAAGACGGCTAATATTTGCACGCGTCCAAATATCGTCTCGTTTTGGACGAGATAGGCACGCATAAATTGTGTCTTAAATAGCGGCCATCTTTCTCTATTGTTATTATCTTACAGGTAAGGTATATTCGCGCTCGTTTTGAATTCCAAGGTAAGTCATGTCTTTCGTTACAATATATACTGGTTGGAAGAGTTCATTCCGTTGTGATGGGTGATGCAGTCATGACAAGGTGTCAATATGAGGATGGTGCTGAGGATGGACGAGTCTAATGGTAATTACTAATGAGCGATCTCTAGAGATGGAGACGCTATACCTTCGTTCATCTTCTTACATACCGCCAGACTTAAGACGGAGGCCTACATTTTGCCTGCACAAAAACAGGTGCCTGCTGGAAGACACTATGTATAGAAACACAAGTCGGAAAACACGGTCATGGCTGTCAGACTATTTTCTTGTGAACGCATCTCTTCTTACATCTGGTTACCTAAGTCCGAAACTGCGACCCCCTTGATTATTATATGCGAGTGCAGTTGAGAGAGAGACCATGAAAACTACTTGTAACAAGAAAGATTAACTGAAATCAAGGATTATCGCATCATTCATCAACTTTAGCAAGGAGAAGCTTCTAAAAGAGATGCAGGAGATTCCGAAATCAACTCGAGGCTATGGTTGAAGTCAATGGCAACGTTGTTGATTAAAGTATTATTTACTCTTCTCCCCCACTTGAGAGAGATGTGACACAAGGTCTTTTTTAATATGGGGAACCTGAGCGCGAACGCCCAGGTACTGGTCAAATATTACCTATCCACCGCAGTGGATAGGTTCAGAACTGGTCTGTACTGGTCTTATTTTGGTCATTTTCGCTCCCCCCAGCCAAAAGGCCGAGGCGCAACGACGAAGTGCTTGTTGATTAAATTTACTCTTTAGTATTTCAAGATATTTTTGTCTGTCATTTAATTGCCATACGTGATACACGCTTTGGCGATCATGTCTCGAAATAGCCATGACCGACTGGGCAGAAGATTATCCCGCAGTAGGTTGCAAAACCTTTTGCGGGAGACTGGCTGCCAGCCAACGCTATAGAACACAATCTGTTCTATTACTTAACCCATAACTAGAGGGGAGAGACGGGTTAATACCTTTCCCAAGGGTATTTGTGCGTAAGTGAATGCAAGGAATTCAGCTGGAATTCGAAGTCGGCACCCCGATTTGTCGTTCCGAGTCGATATCCACAGCATCACAACTCGCATCCTACACATTTTTGGTGTAATTTTTGTGTAATTTTTGTAAATAAATCTGTTAAAATGGGATGTCAGCGTTATTCTAATTTTTGAGTCATTTACATGATTTATCCATCGCACCCCGTATGTAGTCAACATCGTTTGTACATTACAATAAGACATTGTTGGGTTTCGAAGGGCGATTAGCTGTCTTTGTTTTAGGCTAAACCACGAGGGTCATGTGAGGGATGGTAAGTGACGCCAGTTCGTCGTGTGAGAAATCCTATTTGCTATTT
The DNA here is from genome assembly GCA_037127315.1 of Ascarosepion bandense. NCBI lineage: Eukaryota > Metazoa > Mollusca > Cephalopoda > Sepiida > Sepiidae > Ascarosepion > Ascarosepion bandense. Next base: position 6,640,395 of record JBBBDQ010001775.1, read on the forward strand.
AGATTGAGCAGAAGCATGAGGTGTTGCCGTTAATCGGCGTCCAAGGCGCTATATGCAAACTCAATCCCACAGCACGAAGAGCGTCAAGGTACATCGAAAGTCGTAAAACATACCACTGGCCTGGCCGTTTTCTCTTCGTGCTTTAATTGCCAGTAACACCTCGTTTCATGCCCGCTTTGCAACCCTGATTATTATATTCATACTTTAAAATGTCCTTGTATGACGTAGCGGCATATAGCATATCTTTCAGGATAACGCATGTCTTTTATTCTACATACGAATTGTGGTGCAGTGGATAGCAGCTAAGAACGAGAAATCAGAGATACGAGTTCGAATTTCAGTTGAATTCGTTGCATTCATTTACACGCAATTATGTATTAAACAGTCTCTTCCCTCTAGCTATGGGTTAAATAACAACAGATTGCGTTCTATAGTCTTGGTTAGCAACCAGTCTATTGCAGAAGGTAATGGCAACCTACTGCAGGAAAATTTTCTGTCCAGTCAGTATTTGAAAATATGATCGCCGAAGCGTCTATCAAGTACAGCACTTAGCTGTTTGATAACAGATATAATAATGGAATAGGGAACTGTAAACAGGGAATTGCCTTTCTTGCCTAGAATTCCATTAATTTGTGCTAGCATTTTGACCAGTTAAATTTTTGCTTTCTAGATAATCTTGAGCAGAAAAATACACATTAGTCGCGCCAAACTGACAAGATGTATTGTAGGCGGTTTGGGGGTGACATTTGAAGCCTTCGTGAAAATAAAATGTGAAAGGGGTGTAAGACAAGGTTTCTTTCGGTTAGACTTATTCAACTCATACAGTAGCGCAATTCGCTGTCATATAGAAGGATATATATATATCACATAACAGTCAAGTATTTTCTTTGTTTCGAACGAAATCTTCATGTCTCTTTCATATTTTTTAAATGTAAGGTCAACAGACACCTCCTAACACACTAACTCGCATCCATTCTCTCAAACACTCTTTCCAGATGCCCAAATCTCAGCCTCGGTATCCTTACCCGTCTATCATCCTCCTTCTGACATTTCCTATATATAACCTCTTTTTCTCTTTACTTTCCCCTATGTAACCTCCTGCGCAATAGTGGCAGTGGAATTCCTTGCTTGGGGTGAAATGATTAAATTAAAAAAAAATGTCTCACAATACAATTCTTTGCTTTTTGAATGCATCGTTTGGCATCTGAATTCTTCCGATTTTACTGTCAGACTTTACATTCTCTTTCAGAATGTTTCCCCAAGTTTTTGTCAGAAACAAAAAAAAAAAAAAAAGAATACTGAACGTTTACGGAATATCAGTTCTCCTATATGAGAGTGAATGCTGAACAATCTCTTCACAAAAAACTTGAAGCAACAAAAAAGTGTTTCTTCAAAAGAATAGCCAGAATGCCATGGAAAGAACATGTGATCAGCGACGAAATCTATAAAGAAAATGAATAAGAATGCGTCCATAAAAGGCAAAACAAATTTTGAGATGTTACGCATTGAATATCTACATATTACAAGTCATATTTCAAGCCTAACCTTACTTCTACCTTCACAAAGGGTACTGTACGTTGTCCTAAATGTGGAATGAAAGTCATCGAAAACACATACAAATAACGCATCAAGGGTGGAAAATACTGCCGGACCCGCATATGTTGAGAACGATAAAAAGCCCTTAATCACACATGAGTCGTAACAGTTTGTGACACTAAGTCGTGGTTTAATATAGAATTTCGGAAAGCCATTTAAGAATTGCTCAAACCCCTCTACCCGAATCAGGAAGCCTTCAGGCGCCGGGTAATGACCCCAGCCCCCTCCTGATGTTGAGTTACTACTATTCCCCCGGGGGTTGGACTAATATTAATTTAAAACATCAACGACTCGTACTGGGGCGTATTATATGAGGTGTGTATTCCTATGAAGCAAGCTTCGCTTAACTTATGAAAATGATTCCCTACAAAATAAGGGTAATTTCAATTGTATCATACTGCAAATAATGAAGCCCCATAGAATTTATACGAATATTCGGGAATATTTGAAGCATATAGGCAACTATTCGCCCTTGAAAATGGATATCACTGACAACAGAAAATCAATGTGCAGTAATCTTTTACCGGAATAAAATATAATTGCACTTCTAGAATATATATAAGGAATTTTAGAAAGACTAAAGTCAGGCAGTACACATAGCATCTAACAGTAATTTTGGTCGATGATTAGATAAAAAACAGGGTTTTTTTTATAGCAAAACGTTTTATAGCAAAATCCGTTTCGTTTTAGATAAGATCGATTCAGCTGATCTATTTAAAATTGTAAGTTAATATGCAATGTTATTACTTATTCAAATGATAAGTTATTAAAAGCTAATATATTTTGTCTATGGTAATAACATTATTTATTTGCAAGAGTTTATTTTTTAGGACCTGCCACACACCCAAACATAAACACACACATACACAAACACACATCACCGGTGCAATGTGGATTCCCTGTGTCTCTTCTACAAATACTTTAACGGCTCCTGCTCAGATGAAATTAGGTCTCTGGTGCCCCCTATGTATGAATTTACTCGAGCCAAAAGATTAGCAACTAGGTCCCACACTTTTACTGTGAAACCAATAAAATGTAAACGCAAATTCTACTCCAGCAGCTTCTTTTCTCGCACTTCCCGCCTGTGGAATTTTTATTTTTATTTTTGTTTTTATTTTTTTTTTAGTTATTATATTTATAGTTATTTTTGTAATTTTTTTGTCTTCTTTTGTGATAGAATGAATATTATTATTATTATTACGTCCTAGAGAAATTTTGTTTGATACATACATGTATATATAAATACATGTGTATACAAATAATATATGTGTATGTGTATATATGTATGTATACATACATTTGTTATCTTCTTATTGTTTTATTTGTTATTATTATTATTATTATTATTATTATTATTATTATTATTATTATTGCTAGTACTTTAGATAGATTTTAAGATAAATTATATTTTCTTATTGGGAGTTATTATTTTAACTATAGTTAGAATAAATTACTACTAGTGGTTATAATGTAATTTATGTTTAGATGTATGATTCATGATTCATTTTTCATCATAAATATTCCCTATAGTCGGTATATTTTAATTTAAGGGTAAATTACTTGTCGCGTTTCTAAGAATGAATATGAGTGAATATTAATACGTCGGTTTCGATCTTGAGTTTTTTAATCATTTTAAAATCCGTTCTATCGTGATTTCTTTCTTTTTATTTCCTTCTTTTTCTTTCCTTCTTTTTTGTGTATTTCCTCCTTCTGTTAAGTTTATCTAATTTTTCCTGTTTCTATATTTATACTTTTTAATTTTAGTATTTTTAATTATTTTAACAATATTTTTTAAATTAGCATTAATTTTGAAAATAATAGTATGAGTAGTTATTTTTTTCAAATTATATTAAATTGATGACGTGCAATTTTTTTTTTTGTACTGTAAATATATCCCAGTATATTTGAAATTAAATTTCATAGTTAAATTTTTCCATGTTTTTTTCTAAGAGAACAGTTAGGTGGTTTGTGACGCTATTATGATAAATGGAGTTAACATTTATTTCACGTGATACTGTATTTCTTTTTATTGTATATCTTTGTCCTTTCTTTTTCTCTTCTCTCTTTCCATTCAGTTTTTTTCTGTTTCTCCCTTTTTTCTTTCTTCTCTTTTTTCTTTTTTCTCTTTTTTCTTTTCTTTACTTAATCAATCTTTTATCTTTTCTTTATCCTTGCTTTCCGCTTTTCTTTGGGGTTCTTTTCAAATGTGCGATAAATTTTCGTAAATAACCGTTACAAACATCTATTCTAATATGGACATGTGAGCGTTTATGTAAAATAAAAGAAAAGAAAAAAACTTTGGGCGGGTATTTTGAGGACTAACTCTTGTACCATTTAGGTCTGACGAGCCGCGATAATGACATCAGCACGCGGTGATATATGTATTACGCATTGTAATAATCTAAAATCTTTCAGAAATTATATATATATATATATATGGATATTTAATTCAACAATGTAGTCATTCATATTTACATAAACTATCCCAGATGTTAAACACATTAAACCAAAAATATAGCATACGTTAAAAGTATATATATATATATACATATGTATATATATGTTTCAAATAAATCTGAATAATTAAATGTCCTTAATAATGTCTAATAGTTTAAAAGGGAACGCATCAAGAAATCGATTGGACAGCATTTTACACACTATATGTTCAAAAAGTAATCACTTGTCCGAATGTATGAAAAGCTTTATTAAATGTTTAATCGACGTGCCTTGGCAGTTGGCTTAAAGGAAACATGTATAAAAGCAATATTAATATTTATTAGGTGTCAACAGAACATAATAATAGTAATAATAATAATAATAATAATAATAATAATAATAATAATAATAATAATAATAATATTATATATATATATATATATATATATATATATATATATATATATATATTGAACAATAATAATTATTCAAAGTTCAGATTTAAGACACACTGGTTGTATCTTAACACACCATAACTAAAAGTTAACTACAGTGTGAATGACAGTTTCAGAGGAATTTGAATTGGCCTGTATATTTAATTTGACGTTTTTTTATTTTTATTTTCTTTATATAATTTATTTTTTGTGAGTTCTGAGACTGGACAATCCTTGAGCAGCACCTTTTTATTTTAAGCTTCCAGTCATCGGTCCTGGGTGTTTCTTTTATGTGTTCGGAAAAGCGTTAAATGATCAGTCAATCAGTTAGTTAAGTGCCATACGTGATACACGCTTTGGGCGATCAGGTCTCGAAAGTGACATCACTGACTGGGCAGAAGATTATCCTGTCGTAGGTTGCCAGTGCTTTCTGCGGTAGATTGGCTGCCAGCCAAGGCTATAGAACCCAGTCTGTCCTGTTATTTAACCCATAAGTAGAGACGGATTAATACCTTTTCCAAGGGTACTTGTCCATAAATGAATGCAAGGAATTCGAACTCGGTTCCCCGATTCGTCGTTCCGAGTCGATATCCATTTCACCACAACAGTTAATATAAGATTCTTGAGGATACCAAAAGGTTGAAACTAAGGTAGAACAATTGGCTGAAATTCCGAATATATATATATATATATATATATATATATATATATATATGTTTGTGTGTGGGGGGGTGTATTTAGGCAGGAAATTTTCTTTTAGACATGTCAGATTAAATAAATTGTAAATATTGTGTCTGCTTATTTTTAATAAAATGAGTTTATACTCACGGATAATCCTTCTTGTATATTAATTTAAAGCTGTCAGAAATAAGCTGTAACGTTGACAGATGTTATCATCATTCATTTCTGAAGGTACCCAAGTACTTTCAGTCTCCTTCCGAGATCATTTTCAGTGATGTGATTTATGGTAACAAAAACTAACCGCAAAACTGTGTTGCTAAAATTTACTTTAATTTTTTTCTGCTTCAAATGTAATGGTTAACACAATGCTTAGCGTTCATTAGAACGTGAAAATGAACCAAAATCTAATTTTTTTATATGCTATAATGTCATGGTCATGCACGTGTTAAAGCATGAAAAATATGTTCTTTTTACAAACATTTTTGAACATTATTACAGTATTCATAGCTGATTATATAAACTAACGGCTTAAACTTTTTAATGAATATTGTTTCGAGAATCTGTAGTTTGCTTATGTTGTTTTCTTGGTGTAGGATAGTTGTCTTATCGATCATTCTTTTTTTATATTGTGAATGTTGTTTTAGATGTCTAGAAATGGACGAATGGTCCGACAAGTGTAATGTAAGACGTCCTGTTTATGTAGTTGTTGTAAATCGAGCATATATATATATATATATATATATATATATATATATATATATATATATTGTCGAAGATACGTTCTCCCAAGGGACATTTGAATTGATATATAATATTTGTTTTATGTAACACATCAGTTGGTGAGGGGGAGTTATTACGGACAATTAAAGTAGTAGTATCTTATATTTATAAAATATTATTAATTTTAAATTTTTATTAGGATCAACGAGAGATATATAAGTACAAAGCAGATTTTTTATGATTTTTTCACCCTGTTTGTAGTGATCGTGAATCTGGATGCAATAGAAGAATTTGATATATTTATGGTCTTTTGTGGAAGTACCATATTCTGTTTGCTGTGTGTTGAGGTTTTTGAAATATCGTCTTATTTGTTCATCTAAAATGTGGTTTGGGAAGTCGTTATTAATGAGAACCTGGATATATATTTTTTAATGCAGAGTAAAAAATCCTGTTTTGTGAAGCAGTTAATTGGTGCTCGGTTAATTAAGTTGTGTGTAAGTGGTATTTTAGAATAGTTAGGGCATTCACTCTTATAGTTGAGATTGCAAGAGTTTTTTTTTTTGTTGTTTTTTATATGGGGAGTTAGTAAATGTATTATTTTTTCTATCTGTTAAAATGTCAAGGAAAGGGATTTTGTTATCTTTGTTAAGTTCGTATTTAAACTTGAGGACAGAGATTTTTTTTGAGATTTTTGCAGATCTTTTATTTCTTCTATATTTTTAAGATGGATGTAGAAGGAGGGTTTTGTAGTGGTGCAAAATGTATTATTTATACATATAAAGATTATCGGTGAGTATGAACGGTTTTTATTAAAAATAAGCAAACACAAAAGTTATGATTTATTTAATCTGAAACACACACACACACACACACACACACACACACACACACACACACACACACACACACACACACACACACACAGACAGTCCGGTAAAAATATTAATATTTAAATTATATATAAAAATATATTTAGCTACAGTATTGCAATGATAGTGGCGTTCATTTATTTGGGAAGTAATAATATATTTATGTATATGTATGAATTTATATATATCAGATAAAAATACTTGACAAACAACGAAATATTGATTTATTGTAGAGTAGCGAACATTATATTGTTTCGGCTGTTATAACCATCATCAGGAATTATATTTACTATTGGGAATTCTTTTTAATTGTTACAGCCTTTTTTATTTAATATATATATATATATATATATATATATATATATGCATGTGTGTGTGTGTGTGTGTGTGTGTGTGTGTGTGTGTATATATATATATAAAACTTCGAAAATTACATAAATCGAATGATCATTTCCGTGAAACGAATTCGCTTCATTAGCGATCTTTTTTATTAGGAAAAAGATCCAAACTTTTTGAAAGTGTGTAACTAAAGATACCGGAAATTCACTTCAGGGAAATTGGAAAAGAAAAAAAAAAACTAGCAATAAGCAAGAGGAAAACGAAATGGAGAAAGACAGAGAAAGAAAAGGAAAAAAAAATAAAGAAGCAATGTGCGAGGGGGAGAGAGAAAAAAAAGAAGGAAGTGAATGTTAAAAATGCATCCGTATCTGTCTAATCGTGCTGATGAGCTGTGATACAGTAAAACAGATCGGTCTGCGGATGACTATATATATATATATATATATATATATATATATATATATATGTCAACAACATTTTCGTTTTTGAGACATTATGTTTAAAGGTCGTTGGGTGTAGTTAGCGCTGTGTTGACATGTAGACCAGGTTACATTTGTTTTTCGTATATTTTTGGTGACTTGTCTGTCTTCAACGCTTGATGTGTGTAGTAGCGAGTTAACTGAGAACTGTTCCGTTTAAAAATGGCAGGATTTTCACTTCGAGAACACGCTGATATGATTTTAACATACGGCCGCGCGAATCACATAGGGCGAGGAAGACCGACACCCGCTCGTACGCCTGACCACGAAGGTGTAATGAAAGCTTTAAAACTAATCCATGGTCCTGGAGCTCAGACCCTTCAGACGTTGGCACGGATGACTAAAAAGCAATAGTTGTTTCCAGTTAAAGCGAAACCGTAGACTGAAAAAATAATGAATGGATGCAAGTCAAATTTTGATTTCCGGTATCGAAGTAAAATAATTTTTTTCGTCTTAAACTGAATTTTGAAGGTTAAATAAGTCCTCTGAGTAAACGGTATCATGGCTGAGACTAAGAACTAAGGCTATATCTACTTAGAGCAAAACCCGAAGCAAAAACCAAATTAAAAGTCTGAAATCCTGATTTTGATCCGACCCGATAAAATATCGGTGTATCGATTTCCAATATTGAAGTCAAATAAGTCATTCAACTATAAACTAACCTAAATTAGTCCATGAAAACTCATCTTACCTATAGGGAGTAAAAGTGGCAAAAATGAGCCATATTGATGGCTGAATATCGGTTTTTGAACAGATTCGATAAAAAATCGGGTTATCGATTTCTGATATCGGGGAAAATGAGTCTTCTGAGAAGAAATACTAATGTTTGAGACTAAAAACTATAATTTTACCAAATTAGAGCAAATTCTGCAGCAAGAACCACGATAAAAGGTCAGATCGTATTCCGGGGCATCAATTTCCAATATAGGCGAGGGTGGGAATCGGAAAAAGTAAGTAGCCCATGATCTGATTGGAAGCCTAAAAAATATTTGTGTGATATTTAGGAGAATCGGATCAAAATTGTGGATTTGTATAAAGGACATACAGACAGATAAACAGACAGACAGATAGACACGCACAAACATCTTGCATTTTATATATAGAAATTTCCAATACAGTGGGTGAAATCGGAAACAATAAGTAGCCCATGACCTGACCGGACGCCTAAAATATATTTGTGTGAAGATTGGTGAGAATCGGATAAAAATTGTGGATTTGTATAAAGGACATACAGACAGACACACACACTCACAACCATCTTGCCTTATATATATATATATATATATATATATATATATATATATATATAGATTAGTTTCTATTTCTGTATGATTATAAATTGCCCCAGGAACTTATACCGACGAAGACTGTCTGTGTTTTATCTTAATTCCTTCCAAGGCAATTATCTTTAATAGGTAGCATTTAAGTTTACTGGGTTAGCTAGTGAAATGGTGCAACACTCGAAAGCTTGTGAGCAGGGGGCGAAAACGAACATCTTAGGTAGAAATAATTACCCAGGTAGTTTTGAAAAATATTATATTTTTTGCTTTCTCCCGCAAGTTTCTTGAAACAACGATACCGACGTTAATTGTAGCCGGAAGACATTAATTCCTCCATTACTTCCTAAACTTATAAAAATTCATTTACCGCCATATCACGTTGAATATACCGGTTCTCGCTTGATCACCGAAGTTAAGCAACGTTGAGCCTGGTCAGAACTTAGAAGGGTGACCGCTTGGGAATACCAGTTGCTGTAAGCGTTTAGCGTTCGAATTCCAGTTGAATACCCTGCATTGACTTAAGCACTGGTACCCTTGGGAAAGGTATTAATCCGTCCATTCCCTCCAGTTATGGGTTAAATAACAACGATATGACTTGGGGACCCTGCCCTTAAAAACAAATCCCAATGAATCTTGATACACGAAAAGAAAAAAGTATTACTAAACACAAAACTTATATAAAACAAAAATAAATTGTTGAAAGAAAAAGGTATTACCAACAATAAATAAATAAAAATTTAGTTGACAATAAATGACCCGCCGAACTTGACATGCCATAAAAACAAAACAACCAACCAAATATAAAAATTCACTTTAAAGATTTTACAGTCTTCTTTTTCTTTAGAACGCTATCTATCATGGCTCTCCACAATTTCATGTCCTTGTCTTTTTGTAATCTCTCCTAAACCCTGTTTCGTCATTTATTTACTGAATCTCACTTGGTAAAATGATCGGCTCCATGTAACGCTCCACTAAGTACCGACTAAACATGCTATCTTCTAGCTTAAAAAAACCCCAGATCAGACCGAAAATGGAGTAATGTGGCTATATTTAGGCAGGAGCTGCCTAGCCCTCTCTCTCTCGTCTTAATAGAGTTCAAAAGGGATTTCGGCTTCAGAGAGAATTATTAACCACTCTCCAACCTCTCCCTCACAGACAATATGTGGTGAATCTCTCACTGACTTATCGCTCCTACCATGGAAAGTACATGTGTAATATAACAATCTGGCCCCACCCGAGGAAGTGATGCAAGCGATGGTGTTTCCTGTCGGTGAAGGGAGCGGATGTCGTTTTGACCTTATTTCCGACAGCGGCGGAAATGGCTACAGAGGCAAACAGATCAGGTGTCTCTTAGAATTACGTGGGCGTTGCGTGGGCGAGGCAAAACCGGAAGGAAAGTCCCGGTTCTAGAAGACTATATAAAGACCTCGACACAAGGATTCGCCAGCAGAGAACGGCCAGTGGAAGCAGACAAACACCACGGCAAGAATACACTCCCGTCAACCCATGTGCCTCTCACCCTTCCGTTCTCTATTCCACACGGTCCGTCGTTATTAATAAAAATATAACCTTATATTTTTATATATACGTGTTTGTTGTTTTGTCGTCGAACGGCGATATATAACACATGGACAAACTACATTCCTTGGTTCCAACAGGTCTAATCTTCACGACTATGAATCCCATGCCTCTTACGCAGTAACAATCATCTACATTCTCTCCGTATTCCCTTGGCGAGAAGTAAGTTTCACTTCAGTTAACCACTGCCTTATGGAACAAACCCTGAAAAGGATGCTTACCTGATCATCAAAATCTTAACCTGTTCAAGTCTATATTTAACCCTTATCTTCCTCTTCTATTCATATGAACTAACTCATAACCTAACCCTCTACTACTTTGAACCTTACTGAAAAATATGTTTATGCGGTGATCAAATATTACTTGCTTGATTTTGAGATATTGAGAGTTACACGCCAGTTATTTCTCCGCTAAGACGGATCTACCTCTTACGATAACTGAGAAAAACTTTCCAAAGTTCCATCGTTGGAAGCTTGTCAAGCAATCCTCTCTTCCAAATCTTGTCAAAGGCTTTCGATATATCCAAGGGTAACATCCTCGTGATGTATTAATTCTTTACTCCCTCATAGTCCTGGGTTCCTGGGTATGACAAGAAACTACAACCAGCAGCAAGGTCTCGGATTGGGAGGTTTTGAGGAGCATGGAACCACCTCTTAATTTTTTATCCACTCAAGGAATCACAAATGTTTTATTTCTCTCGAAAAAACATGAATTATCGTAGTTGGGCGGTTTTGCGTTCAGATTTAGTGGAAGTTAGCTACACGTTTGTTTTTTGTTCGGTTTCCTTTTCGGAAATAGCAAGTACCGTTCAAGAGAACAAAGTGTTACGAAAAATATAATTTCGTGCGTCCTATATTGAACCAATATTGACAATTTTCGCGCATTACTTTTGGGGTTCTCAAAGGTCCTTAAATGTCCTCGTCGTCAATTTGTTGTGGCCTAGTTAAAGGCCAGAAATTAAGACATAAAGACGGTTCGGGTAAAACAAATATATTAAAAAAAACTATAGTACAAAAAGATACAGCATAAGAAGAATCACCAGTGTGACTGCATTAATCAGGCTGCCAGAGCTATCTGCTGAAATAGACCCCTCTCTCTTTCTCTCTACAAAGCATAAAAGTGTATATATATATATATATATATATATATATATATATATATATGTGTGTGTGTGTGTGTGTGTGTGTGTGTGTGTGTGTGTGTGTGTGTATTATAACATAAATATGTTATAATATCACTACAAAAGTAGCTATTTTGTTGCGACACTATTTTGTCATGACACTAATTGTGTCTTATCCAGTGATGAGGTTTATTTCAAGTTGAAGAGTTTTAAAAAGTTAAAAACTAGCCCAACCCCTTAAGTGGGGGTTAAGCTAGTTTTTAACCTTTTAAAACTCTGTAACTTTAAAAACTCTTCAACTTTTCAAACTCTTCAACTAGTTTTTAAACATTTAAAACTCTTCAAATTAAAATAGACCTCATCACTTGAAAAGACAAGTAGTGTTAAAACAAAATAGCTACTTTTGTAGTTTTATTTTATTTATTTTACAATCGCTAAATAAATATTATAAACTCTACATTGTATTGAACACATTTTTAAGAAGAGTGTTTCTTTGGATACGGAATATTATTCCATCCATACCTAACCTATACTATATATATATATATATATATATATATATATATATATATATATATATATATATATATATATATATATATATATATATATATATATATATATATATATATATATATATATATATATATATATATATATATATATATATATAAGCTTTCTACGCTTATACTTATATATATATACATTAAAAGTTGGTTCTAAGTTTTCGGCTCACATGAGCCGCAAGCTTAGAACCAACTTAATAAAAAATTATCCAAATATTGGAGAATGTTTGTCTTTATTTTCAGCTAAAATTAAAGCCAAAATACGATGTTTAGAACGGCTCCTGATTAAACATAATAGACATTCATTGTCTCTTATATTAAACAGTATATGTTTAGAAAATTATCTGCGGCCTCGATACACTATATATATATATATATATATATATATATATATTTCATTGTTAAATGAGTTATTTCGCTACCCAGGTTTCTACAGACAAGAAATACCTCTTAGGTTCATACAACCATGGATGAAAACGTCATAATCAGTTTTAATTTAAACATTGCTCGTTCAGAAATTTCCTGCAACGTGAACGTTCAAATAAAACACCGTTACAAGAGCGTTCTTAAAAAGAAAAACAGTAAAAGGTAAAAATCAGTTATTAAAAATCGCCTGAAGGCACCACTCATGATAGAAACGTGGATAGCTAAATAACTCGTTTAAAAATGGAAAATATTTAAAAGTTTTACAATATAATTGTATCGAACACTTTTTAATACCAATGTGTACTGGTCTAACCCTATTATGTCCTAAAACAACCAATATCTATCTATCTATCTATCTATCTATCTATCTATCTATCTATCTATCTATCTATCTATCTATCTATCTCAGACCAATTTCTATCTATCTATCTATCTATCTATCTATCTATCTATCTATCTATCTATATAGTGGCGTGAATTAAATATACAAATGAGGATACACGTATGTGTTGTTTTATTATTCAGGTATCAAAGCAAACAATGCTCAGTCTATAAATAAAGCTGTATTATATATATTGATATGTATTATCTTACGTCTATCGCACGACTCGTAGTTTCATGCGTTATGCAATCATCAAAAGCATATTTCAAACTGACTGTTCAATAGATTTTAATTTAAGATCACACGATGTTCATGGGAATTAAATCTTTTAAATTTGAATTACTGTTTTTTAATAACAAGATTAAAATTTTATATATTATATGGTTACATAAAAATTTCAAATTAAAATATAAACTAAAAAATATTAAAAATAATAAATGCGTAGAGAATAAATCAAAGGGGCGTAAATCATAAAACGTAAAATTTTAAATATTCAATTATTACATGTAGATAAAAAATTATGAATTTAAAATTTAAAATAAAAAAAGGAAGTCAAAATAAAATATAATTAAGTAAAAATAAAAATTAAGAATTAAAAAGTAAAATTTAGAATTAAAATTAAAATTAAAAATTAAAAAATGTAGTGGAAAAATTAAAGGGGTTTAATTCATAATTGTGAAAAATAGTATTGCAGGGGCTAGAAAGAAAGAAAGAAAGAAAGAAAGAAAGAAAGAAAGAAAGAAAGGGTAAGTAATGAAAAAAGAGGGAAAGGGGCAAACGTATAGAGAAATCTGTATTAATCTGGGTCTAAGAATTTAAGTCAGTATTTAAATTATATATTAGGTTGTCCCAAAAGTTCGTAAACACTTGCAAAAAATTGAAATTTTATTCGCAAAAACAACAAAAATTGTTGCTAAAAATAAAGACCATCATTTTCCAAGACTTTCTGCCATTGATCTGCAAGCTTTCAAATCTGGTCAAAGTACCATTTGGCCGGCTTCGAATCTGAGAATTCTTGACACACTTCCTCGACTTCATCAAACGAATCGAATCGGTGGCCCTTCAGAAAGTGTTGCATTGAGCGTAATCTGATGGAGCACAGTCAGGACTGTAGGCTGGATGTGGCAGAACCTCGACGCCGTCCAGCTCTTCAAACTTTTCTTTGGTCTTTCTGGCGGTGTGTGGCTTGGCATTGTCCTGCTGCATCAAAGCGCGCTTTCGGTTGATCAGAGCCGGTTACTTTTGCTTCAACTTTTCGTAGACACGCTCAAGTTGCTGACAGTAAAGTTCGGCACTGATGGCACGAGCATTCGGAACCAACTCAAAATGCACGATTCCGTCAAAGTTCCACCAAACGCACAACATGACTTTCTTGCCGAATCGATCTTGTCTTCAAATTTTCACAAGTGTTTACGAATTTTGATTTTTAATGTTATTACAGAAACACTAATATGAACATTTTATATGATTTAATTACCATGAACATCGAGTGAACTTAAATTGAAATCTATAAAAATGTCAGTTTGAAATATGCACCTGATGATTGCATAACGCATGAAACGCCGAGTCGAGCCATAAACGTAGGGATATATATATTAAACATGGATGTGTGTTGTAGTAAAACGGATATCGAAGAGCCGAGTTCAAATTCCAGATGAATTCGTTACATTCATTTACGCACAAATATACTTGAGAAAGGTATTAATCTGTTATGTCTCCCTCCAGCTATGGGTTGAATAGCAGGACAGATTGGGTTTTGCAGCCTTGGTTGGCAAATCAGTCTACTTCAGAAAGAAATGTCAGCCTGCGACGGGAAAATCTTTTGCCTCGTCAGTTATATCTCGAAACTGACAAGATCGACCAAGCGTGTGTATAACGTATGGCACTTAACTGACTGGGTGATATATACATATATATATGTATATATATATACATAAATTAAGTGGGACTTTTGGCATGGGTCACATGGAATAGATTACTGGTGAGTGATGGTTACAGTATCGTCTAGAAATGAAGAAATTATATACCAGTCCAATAGCCGTTTTTTTTTTTATTATTTCTGAGGACATTTTTCTGCCTGTAATCAGTTTCTGTAAAAACGTCTTCCGTTTCCATTTTAAACTTTCCCTTTTAAGTTACGTCAAGCACCTGCTTGATTCTGACGCCTAAATGTGAAACTCACGCCTCAGGCTGTTCTTTTCACTTAATTTTATTTATTCCATCTTACAATTTTTTTTCCAATCTTTTCTTCTTGTTTTCATCGATTACCTTGTCTAAGAACTTTTACTCCTTTCTTTCTGATTGATAAAAAATATATAAAAAACATGTTCAGTCGTCCTAACAACCCTTGTAATGATAACATCTCTTCAGAAAATTACAGATGGTAGCCAACTTTTAGGATTAGTTTATTGTTTACAATAAAAGCCGAGGCAAAGGTGTCTAATTCTACTTTTTCTATATACCGTATCTTATCAGTACCTGCGCGGTTATGGTTCTCCACTAT
Source organism: Ascarosepion bandense (assembly GCA_037127315.1). Lineage (NCBI taxonomy): Eukaryota > Metazoa > Mollusca > Cephalopoda > Sepiida > Sepiidae > Ascarosepion > Ascarosepion bandense. The sequence goes on from JBBBDQ010001775.1 coordinate 6,655,804, forward strand.
TTCCTGTCTCTTGTAACTTCTAGAAGTGTTTTGTTGTCTCTTCTAATCTCTTTTCTGCCAAATATTTACACAAACTCGTTATGTATGTTCTTTGATGATATCCTCAGTCTGTCTTGCCTTAAAATTGTTCTGTGAGTGTTAACCTTACCAAGCCAACTTTCCTTAGTATACGTTGTATAAATTTAAATTATCGCTTTTTGATATTAAATATAAATGTTTATTTTTAGTTTTCATTGTGGATATAACTTTGTTGTCGTTCACATGGCCACTCCATGGTATTCTCATCATCCGTCTGTAGAACATTTATTTGTTTTTTCATCTCTGAGGAAATTGTTTAATTGTCATATAAGACGACCGATATTACATAGCATTCCAGTACTTTTTTCTTTGTTTCGAATGAAATTTTCCTGTTTTATAATACTTTGCTTAGCTTTTGGAAGGCACTTTTGCTGTTCTAATGCATTTTCAGATTTTGCTCCTGCATTTCCGTCTTTAGTATAGTGGTGTGGGGAAAATTGTGAAAACGGCTTACCTCGAAAACGCCAACAAGTCTGTGCGTCGTGTGGAATCCAGTTACTCCGTGACAAAAAGAACTAAAATGGCGGCGCCTATGTTTTATGTCAGGCGGACTCGAACAGTTAACGCGAAATCTCGTTGTCTTGTCGTTCATAAGCAAATTATGGTCGGTCTTCGGCTATATAAAGCCAGCCGGTTTTTGAGAATTGCAAATGGTTGTTGCTTCTTGCTGACCGTGCTTGGGTTGTTAGAAGACGAAGACAGAGAAGAATACGCCGCCGCCGTCGACGACGACGACGATGACAACGACGATAAAAGAGATGACTCTCGCCTGTTTATTTCCTCCATTCTTTTCGTCTTTCTTTTCACACTACAAGTGGTAAATATCCCCGCCTGTCACGCGGGAGACCGGGGTTCGATTCCCCGAAGGGGAAGCTTTCATTTTAGGGTGTGCATTGTGGTTCAGTGGATATCAATTCGGAAGGACAAATCGGGGTGCCGAGTTCGAATTCCAGTTATATTCCTTGCATTCACTTACGCAGTAATACCCTTGGGAAAAGTATTAATCCGTCTATTTCTTCCAGTTATTATTTAAATAATATGATAGATTGTGTTTTATAGCCTTGGCTGACAACCAGTTTACCGCAGAAAACAACGGTAACCTGCTGCGGTATAATCTTCTGCCCAATCAGTAATGTCTCGAAAGAGATATGATCGCACAAGCGTGTTTCAAGTATGGAACTTAACTGGTTGACAAGATATTTAAATTTTAGAACATGCTTGATTTCATGACTACAATTTGTAGTTAGCGTCTTGGGTTATTCAATTTTTTTTTTTTTTTTTTGAGAATCATATATTCTTTCTTCTTACAACTGATGCTTAGTCTTTTCTTCACGCCTTCCTTTATTGCCTTCTGTAGATGTGCCTGTAGTTGACTTTCAGTATGAATACTGTATCATCTACGTGTCTTATGTTGTTAAGATTTTTAGCGCTAATAATAAAACCTGGCATGACTTCTAATTCATTTTTTTTTATGATCGTATCGCCCCACGCAAGGAATTTTACTGCCACTGATTTGCAGGGGTTTACATAGGAGGAAAGTTATGAGAAAGAGTGACAGGTTCAGGAGAGTAAGAGAAAGATGAGAATGCTGATGAGAGTGGAGTGAATGGAGAAAGAAGCATGAGAGAGAGAGAGAGAGAGAGAGAGAGAGAGAGAGGTTAGTGAGATAGGAGAAGACTATTGACTTTACATTTAAATACTTGGAGAATGTAGTTATCGGGGAAGAAAGTAAATGGAAGGGAATTCCACATGCGGGAAGTGCGAGAACAGAAGCTGCTGGAGTAGAATTTGTGTTTACAATTTATTGGTTTCACAGTAAAAGGGTGGGACCTAATTGCTAATCTTGCAGCTCGAGTAAATTTATATATCGGGGGTACCAGTGAGCTAAATTTATCGGAGATTATTCTCTCAGAATTGCTTAAAAAATAATAAATTTTATTCAAAGAATCCTGAAAAATTGACATAATTTTAATAATATAGCCAACTTTCACTCAAATGACATCAAATTTTAACAAAATGTGTAAAAACTATCTCAGTTGACTATACAGACTTACCTCAATGAGAATCACCCTGGAAAATAGAACAGTCATGCCAGTGATAATGAGAATGTGCTGTTGAATTAGCCCTCACGTTCCCCTGACTTAACATCTTGAGATATTTTTCTGTGTAGCTATGCGAAAGGAAAGGTCTATATCCCCACTGTTCTTACAAGTCTAGAGAAATTTTACCAGATAATTCACTGAGGCGCTGAAGAATGTTACGCAAAACATGCTACAGCGTGTTTGACAGAAGATGGACTACCGATTCGTCGTGTGTCGTGTCACAGTTTTGTTCGTTTTGAGCATGTCTGAAGTTTTATAAAAACGGTTATAAAATCTATTTTCTTTTTGTTCTAATTTTGATAAATAACTCTTCTATTTTTTCAACATGAAGTCTATTTCCTTTTGTTTTCCTGGGAAATGTTGTTGTTTCTTAGATATTCCCAGTTTAAATTATGCTATTTTTTTGGAGACACCTTGTCATCGTAACATCATAAATGACTGAATGATAAGAAAAGGTCTTAGCATTGCCTACTGGTAAATATATGATCCGTGAGTAAACATGAAACTTTAAAAAAATATTTTGAAGAGCTTCTTTTACGATCGACATTTTTCGGATACACTAATATACGAGTTTCTAATTTTTATTATTTTTCGAAATGTACGAGCTTCTAAATTTTTGTTACGATAGCGTCGGAGGATTTTGTTACGTTTTTTTTTTTTTTTGCTTCGGACGAGCCCCTAATTTTTTAAGTGTAACAATAGTAAAAAAAAAAAAAAAAAAGAAGACTGACCAAAACTCAGAGATAAATCACAGACTAATATTTAATTTACAAAACACACCAAATAAAATATTTTTATTGCATTCAAAACAAGAAACATAGAGTTTACTACTGGCAAGTGTTACGACGAAAGGTAAGGAGTCAAGTATCTTTACCCAGTTAAGTTGGCGAGGAAGTTAAGTGCTATACTTTTTGAAAATCTTCAAATGAGTATATAAAGAATAATTTTAAGTATGGTCCATGAAAGAGTAAAAAATATCTATTTACCCTTTTTGTTCCATGAGGTTCTCTTTCAGGTTTTAGTTGGTCGGCAACTTTTCTCACGGATTTTTTCAGCTGGATATAAATCCTTGAATAACAACCGGAGTTGATAACCACATGGGGGCCAGTTTATTACTTCATGACAATAGCAAACCGATCCCCCACTTTATACCCAGTAGATACTTTAATTATGTTTTCAAATATTATATTCAGTCAGTCGGTTAAGTGCCATACGTGATACACGCTTAGGTGATTATGTCTCGAAAGAGACATGATTGACTGGGCAGAGGATTATTCCACAGTAGATTGTCATTACTTTCTGCGGTAGACTGCTTGCCAGCCAAGGCTATAGAACCGAATCTGTACTGTTATTTAACCCATAACTGGAGGGAAGAGACGGAATAATACCTTTCCCAAGGGTATTTGCGTGTAAGCGAATACAACGAACTTAACTGGAGTTTGAACTCAGCTCTCCGATTACTTTTCCGAGCCGATATCCACTGTACCACAAAGCACATCCTCGCAGCAATATTTTTTGGGGGGTGGGGAAGAAGAAAAACAAAACACAAAAAGATCCGGCATTAAATAACCTATCAGTCAGTCAGTTAAGTGGCCTATGTGATACACGCTTGGACAATCATGACTAAATAAGTTCGTCCTTCTATTCAACCTATAGCTGGAGAGAGAAGAGATGGATTAATAACTTTTTGAAGTGTATTTCCTTGTAAGTGAATGCACTGAATTCAAACTCAGTTCTCCGATTTCTCATTCCGGGCCGATATCCATTGCACAAACAAACCAAACCAAACCTAACCAAACTCTCTAAATGAACAGAAGCACGGACTAGAAAATAATATATGGGTAGAGTAGTGGTTATCGGTTTCAGAAGTAAGATTGTCTACTCGAATTTTTATTTTATAATCTTAGTCGTAGCGTTTGTTTTTGCAGAAATATTATTGAAAAGATATAAATCAAGCCTTTTAGTAACGGGTTAAGATGAGTGAGTTTGAGTTTTGTTTAACGGTATGTCAACCTCTGTGGATTATTTAATGCCAAAAAGGTAGGGTTTTATGGTACTTTTTTAAATGTTTGGTTATATTGTGAGTAGGTTGATTTAGTCAGGTTTTAACGATATTTTTTTTTGTTTTTATTCTTTTCTTATTTTTAGAAAACTAAAAATATCTTCTAGATTTGTATTCAAAGTTTTTTCCTTTCAAAAATGTTATGGCAATAATTTTTTCTTCAAAAATATATTTTGGTAATATTTCTCTTACAAAAATATATATTTTTTCTATATAAGTCTGGTTTTATGAATATATTTATTTAAAAAGTGTATTTTTATATTTTCATAGTGTTTTGAACGCAGTTTGGGGGTTAACTATTTGCCCATAGCTGGGACCCTAATAGGTGCTACCACTCCGGGTTAGGGTGGACCTGGAAACAACAGCAATTAAGAGGAGGTTCCATGCATCTCACAACCTAAGCCTTGCTGCCGGATGCAGTTTACCGTCATGCCCAGGACCAGGGTTAAGATGAAATCTTATGTTTGTATTGTCAACAAATCCAGGTCAAGGCCAACACTAAATTCGTATACTTGTTTCGAATGAGGCTACCGAATTCTTGTTCTTTATGTGTCGTATTCACTCAGGGCACAGGTCATCCACAACTTCCTGTTTCTTATAGCCTTTAGTAAATGCTGCCTTTTTGTTTTTCAAACCCTGTTCTCCCATCTATTAACTATCAAGCCCATCACCTAAGCTCCGGCCTTCTTCAGGTACACTGAACCCTTCATTACGATCATTGCGGTATATCATTCTCGTTCTTAGTGCAAAACCGCTTCTGGTAGTCATATGTTATCGCCCTTTAACCCGACATTCTAAGGTATTTGTAGCCTGGTATCGCACTCACTTTGAGTCAAGTCACTGGAAACAACCAACACCTATATCCATTGGGCCATGTGTCCAACAGCGATTAAATTTCTGACAGTTATAAACTTAATGCTACAGCAACATTCTTTACTAGAGTTCATATTGCAATTTTTGATGTTAATGGTTTTCTCTAGATTTTTTTTTATGTTAATGGTTTTTCTCTAGTATATTTTACCAAAGTTCATATTGCAATTTTTGATGTTGATGCTTTTCTTAACAAAGGGTTCAGTTCGAAATTCCTAGCACCTGAAGAAGGTAGGAGCGTACCAGGGTCGAAACGTTGTGAAAATAGCAACGAAGATGAGGACAATATCCGAACGATGTAAATAGTGTAAATACTACCTAATCTCAGAAATATAGACAAATTAAGTTATGAGCTGTTTTCTTCTGTTCCTCTTTCTCTCGATTTCTTCCGTGAGTATCAGATTTTCCAAGCCACCTTTCCACATTACGTACCCAAGAAATTTTAAATGTCTCTTCTTGATATTCAGGATAAGTCTTTTCGTTCCTACTTTCTCTAAAACCTGATCGTTGTTATTCTCAGTATCATTCTGTAGAGCCATATTTATGTTGCTTTAAGTCTGTTCTTCATCTTTGCAAAGACTGCTCATACAAGAGGTCATATATCACATAACAGTAGTAAATATCTACTCCCCATAAAAATCAAGGCAACTTTCACCAAAAGCCTCATAAAATTTATCCTGGCGTAAAACAATGAAATCTTGCCGCCAATCGAGTCTTCTTCTTTATATGCCGAGCACTTTCAGGACATTCGTGGGCAATCATGGACTTCCACTTACCTCTGTCCCATATTTTCCTCTTGGCAACTCTCCCAAAATCCGCTCCCTCATCCATTTGCTCAAGCCTCTCAAATATGTCTCGCGCTTCTTCCTCCTATCTCTTTCCTTTTATCCGTCCTGTGAGTAGCAGATTCTCCAAACCGTCTTTCCTCATTACGTGGCCCCCAAAAAAATCAGCTGTTTTTTTTTTTTCTGATGCTAAGTATGAGTTTTCTTCTCGTTCGGATCCTGTCCAGTATCTTGTCGTTGCTCATGTACTCGGTCCATGGTATCCTCAGCATCCTTATGTAAAACCACATTTCGGTTGCTTCGAGTCTCTCCTTCACCTTTTAAGAGATCGTCCAACATTCGCTGCCATGTAGAAGGACAGCTATCTCATGGCATTCTAGCACTCTTTTTTTTTTATTTCATCACCTCCTGTCTTTCATAACTTTTATTAGCTTTTGAATCGAGTGAGTTAAATGTCATGCGTGATACACGCTTGGGAGATCATGTCTTGAAAGTGACATGACTAAAATTTTCCTTAAGTAGCTTGCCATTACTTTTTCGGTAGACTAGTTGCCAACCAGGAATATAGAGTATAATCTCTCTTGCTATTTAACCCATAGCTGGAGGAAGAAATTACGGATTAATATCTTTCTATTTGCGGGTAATTTAATGCAACGAATTCACCTGCAATTCGAACTCTGCTCTACAATTTCTCGTTCCGAGCAGATATCCACTGAACCTCAACTCAAAATTCATAAATTCCGGCTGCCATAGAGAAAAAACTCATCAAAAAATTTCCATGAAATTAATTCTTAAGAAGTAGCAGGGAGTCTACATTACAGAGGTCAGAAAGTGAATGAAGTCGAGATGCTAGGTCAGGATCAATAACATTGCAGAACCTTTGTATTTTAACGAGAATCTCTCAAAATCAGAATAAGCAAACTGGGAGTCGGCAAAGATTTTCAATGCATGGAGCAATGGTCGAGTTATAAATGTAAAAAAGAGTTTCCGTTGAGAAAAAAAAATGTCTATTAGTACACTGTAAATCAAATCTCCTAACGGTAGATCCATCAATCGATTAAATATAATCTTTTCACTTCATGTCAACATCAAACATTAGCTCTTGAACTCACAAAAATTTACTTTCCTGACGGTTAGATTTAGCCACACTGATGGAAGCCAAACAAATTTAAAAGTCAAGCATTATCTGTTGTGGATCCCGAGAATGAGGTCCGCACAAATAAATGAACAACAAGTAATTGATATCGAAAATAAGCTTATTAACGTTAGGATTCAGATTTGAATGAAGATTAGTAGTTCAGAAATGCGGGTTAGTAAATAGTATATGTACAAGTCTCTGGAAGTGAAGTTTTTTTTTTTAATCATTTCACCCCGAGCAAGGCGGAAACGCCACTGATGTGCAGGGGGTTACATAAATGTAAAAAGATTAATTAGAAAAGAGTGAGGAGTACAAACTAGTTAGAAAGGAACAACAGAAAGCTGAGAAAGAAGGTGCGATGACAGATACATAGGTGGAGAGAAAGGGAAGGTTATACAGGGGTGGGGAGAGAACTAGAGTCCAGTGGTTAGTAGATGAGTATTGACTTTGCATTTAAATTTCTGGAGGTTGTAGCCGTCAGGAAAGCAAGAATACGGGAGTGAGTTCCACAGGCGGGAAGTGCGAGAGAGGAAGCTGCAGGAGTAGAATTGTCGTCTGCGTTTGGCTAACCTGACTGTGAATGGGTGGGACCCAGTTGCCAGTCTGGTTGCACGAGTAAACACCTGTTGAGGAGGCATCAGTGACTTAAGCTCATCCGAGCAGAAGCCATAAAAGTCGTAGTATATTGAGTATGTCCGCATCGGAAGCGGACGAGTATTGCGTAATAATGTTCTCGATGAGTGGAGCACAGAGCAACTATGAACTACTATATACTGACTGCCATTCTCTCTCTGGACTCTCGTATTCTCCGGTTAACACTCTGTGAAAACGTGGTATGCTCCGGTTAACTCTGTGACAACTCGGTATTCTGCATTTATTTACTCTCCCACTAGAGCAAAATGTGGCACAAGTCTTTTTTAACGTTGGTCCTCCGGCCATATAGTCCAGCGAAAAATATCTGTCTAATTTTGCCCAGTCGTGACTCTACCCTTCGGCGGAGCCACGACTGAGTTAATGCTCTCCGCCCACAGGCAGAGAGCTGACTGTGTCAAAGGAATCACCGCTTGAAAACGCGGTATTCTGTATTTATTTGCCCTCTCACAAGAGTAAAATGTGGCACAAGGCCTTTTTTACGTGGGACCTCCAGACCATATTGCCCAGCCAAAAATATATGTCTAATTTTGCCCAGTCATGACCTTTACCCTTTGGCGGAGCCACGACTGGGTTAATGCAGAGAGCTGACAGTGTCCAAAGAAATACCGCGTGAAAACGCGGCATAATCCGTCTCGCTTCTATAGCAGTAGTATAAGTATACTCTGAACGAGTCCATCTTTATAAAAAGGGAGAACCCAACAACATTATTGATTCCTCATAACCTTTATTTTATACCATTGTTCTTTTCATTCATATCATTCGGCTTCTTCCTCAATGCCATTTTTTCCAGTAACTCACTACCTTGGTTAGCTCTTGAGCCTTGTGTTAAACAGATTCTATTCTAAAAAATAACAAAACTGATGGAAGCGTACTTCTTAATTCTTTTATGTGTCATGTCTCTTCAGGATTTAGGCGATCAACACCACCTGTAAAACAAAAAGTTATATAATTAATATGAAACAAGTGTTATGAATATACAAAGTAGACTTCTCATTGATGCACGCCGGCGAAACATACAGAAACCTTAAAAAGATTATTGTAGGAGCATGTTAGAGCCAGCAAGAAAGCCACGAAAAGAAGAAGGTAGGCTTAACCAGTGTATTGAAGTAACAGGACATATATACAAAATGAGAGTGTTATTAATTACCAGATGGAAGTATCTGTCCGAACTGCCAAGTTACACTGCTTCTTGACTGCCTCCCTTACGAAGTCTCGCAGGTTAGTATTTATGATGGAGGAAGAGGTCATTCCAATATAGATAGGGTACCATAACAATCATATGAACTTCTTCTTCTACTACTTTATGTAACGTGTGCTTTCAGGACTTAAGCGATCACGGATCACGGATCTCTACATACCCCTATCCCTTGTCTCTCTTAACAACTTTTCTCTTGGTATTTGTTATAATGAAACATACCTATTCCTCCTATAATAATAAGAGTTAACAGGAATTAACTCGAGAAGTTCTTGGGAAGTTCTTAGGAGTTCTTAGAAGTTCTAGAGAGTTCTTTAGAGTTCTATTAGAGTTTAGTAGAACTATTAGTTAGTTCCAGTTTGGACATAGTTGGACTAAGGCAGTTGATATTAGTCGGTAGTTAGCCGAAGACTAAGGAGTCAGCTTACAGTGGAAGATTACCAAGTTCCTAACATTTAGGGTGCGTTAGGTCGATTAGAAACCGACATAGCACGATTATTACCTTCAGTGCGAAAACTACACCATAACAGTATTTCTCTGATACCCCGCTCTGCAATCCACTTACTCAAGCCCATCAGGTATGTTACACGTTGTTTTCCCCTGTTTCTCTTGCCCTCTTACCGTCCTGTGGGTTTAGATTCCCCAATCCCCCCTTATTCATACAGTCAGTTAAGTGCCATACGTGATACACACTTGGGTGTTCATGTATTTAGAGAGACATGACTGACTGGGCAGAATGTTATCCCGCAGTTGGTTGCCATTACTTTCTGCGGTAGACTGGTTGCCAGCCAAGGCTATAAATCCAATCTGCGCTGTTATTTAACCCATAACTGGGGGAAGAAACGGATTAATACATTTACCAAGGGTATTTGTGCGTAAGTGAATGCAATTCATTACGTCTCTTTAGATGTCTCTTCCTTTTCATTTCTATTCTCTCCAAAATCACGTCGTTGCTAATCACACTTTTATAGAACCACATTCCGGGTGCTTCCTTCATCTTTGATGAAATTGTCCTACATTCACTGCCATATAAGAGGACAAATATCACATAACAGTTCAGTACTCTTTTTTGTTTGTTTTTAACCAAGTTTCTCTGTTTGCGAATACTCTGCGTAGCATTCTGGAATGCGTCCTTGGCCACCCCAATACGAATTGGGAGTTGCACTTTATGTCTTCTGTTGAAACCCTTCTTCTTCTTCTTCTTCTTCTTCTTCTTCATATGGCTATCCTTTTAGGTTGGTTGGTTGTTTTGTTTTTATGGCAAATTAACCTCGGCGGGTCATTTATTGCCAACTAAATTTTATTTCTTTATTGCTGGTAATACCCTTTTCTTTCAACAATTTATTGTTTTATTATAAGTTTTGTGTCTAGTAATACTTATTTTATTTTCGAGTATCAAGATTCATTGGGGTTTGTTTTTAAGGGCAGGGTCCCCAAGTCCTACCCTTGTTATTTAACCCATAACTGGAGGGAAGGGGCGGATTAATACCTTTCCCAAGTTTACCAGTGCTTAAGTGAATGCAGGGTATTCAACTGGAATTCAAACTCGGCTCACCGATTTCTCTTTCCAAGCCGATATCCACTGCACCACAACGTACATCCGTCACTAAACGCTTACCGCACCTGGTATTCCCAAGCGGTCACCCATCTCAGTAATGACCAAGCTCAACGTTGCTTAACTTCGGTGATCGAGCGAGAACCGGTGTATTCAACGTGATAGGTCGTAAGCCCTATATTCTTTTAAGACGTAGACAATATTGGAATTCAACTTGACTCTGTCTCTTGTCGCTTTCAATATTTTTTTCTATTGGTATCTCTTCTAAGCCCCTTTCAGCCATCTATTTGCTCAGACCTAACAAGTAGGTTTCGCGCTGCTTTCCAGTCTCTCGTTCCATTTATCCGACCTGTAAGTATTAAGTTCTCCCGGCCTTCCTTCCTTCCTCATGAGGTCGTCCAAGATCATATATATATATATATATATATATATATATATATATTATGTGCCGTGTCCCTTCAGGACGTAGGTGATCATGGGCTTCCAGTTAGCTCTGTCTCTCTTGTTGCTTTCAATATTTTTCTCTTTATCTCTAAGCCTCGTTCTGACATCCAGACCTTAGCTCAGACCTAACAAGTACGTCTCGCGCTGCTTTCCAGTCTCTCGTTCCATTTATCCGACCTGTAAGTATTAAGTTCTCCCGGCCTTCCTTCCTCGTTAAGTGTTCCAGGTACATCATTTGTCTCTTCTTGATATTTAGAATGTGTTTTCTTCTCGTTTGCATTCTTTCCAACACCTCATCGTTGCACACGTGCTCCGTCCATCGTATTCTGAGCACGCTTCTATAAAACCACATTTCTGCAGCCTCAAGCCTTTCCTTGATTCTGGATGAGGTCGTCCAAGATTATATATATATCTTCTTTATGTGCCGTGTCCCTTCAGGACGTAGGTGATAATGGGCTTCCAGTTGGCTCTGTCTCTCTTGTTGCTTTCAATATTTTTCTCTTTATCTCTAAGCCCCGTTCTGCCATCCACTTGCTCAGATCTAACAAGTACATCACGCGCTTTCCCCCTTATCTATTTATACGAATTAAATTTCTGCACCTTCTTGATCTTTATATCCCCGACCTGAAATAGGCATTCTGAGCTCCTCTTTTAGCTAATGGGCCTGCATTAACTTTTCTTGTAATTTGTTTAGTCCTTCCTTCAAAATTACAGGTCTTATTTGAGCGATGTCTGTCGTGAAAGACATTTTAACCAAAAGAGCAAAAAGGTTGTCACGATAAGATCGCCTTCGTCGATTAATTTAATGAATTGCTAACGTTGATAAGAGTTTTTTTTTAATTCATGCTGATCATTAACGATTTTAGAATAACGATCTGTGAATTGAGAGAATAAAATCAGAATTCAGCCGAGAGAAATCCTAGTCTAGAGATAATAAATTGTTCTATTTTCTTTCTATCAGCTATCAAACTCTTTTTCAATACGAAATTAAGAAGAAAAATCAGGTGGAATATTTTTAAAACTTGCTTTCAACCAAGAAAGAAAGGGTAATTACGAAATTATTTGCCTTGGCAAATAACTTCAGTGCGGATTTAATAATTAAATAAAATATATAGATTCTTTTTTCCATTGCTGAATATAAATTCGCGTGTCCAAATATCGTGATGAAAAAGAAAGACTACGGCAAAAAAAAAAAAACTTATTTAAACTATAAAAATTTAGTAATTGTATTCACTATTTTTAATTATATAACACTCATTCTATAACAAATTACACGATTGAACGTATTTCTAATAGAAAGTCTTTGAAAATAATGTGCTCTCTAACTTCTGCATTGGAAAAACAGATGTTCGAATAGAAATAAAAATGACAGAAAGTAATTACTACAAAGCTTTTTCGGGATGACTTTAAAGTTCATTTTATTTTTACAGGCAAAGGAAAACTAGGAATAATTAATATTGGCTGGCCGAATATCGGGGTCTGGTGCCAGACAACGCGCCGGAAATATTAAGATAGCATTTCTTCAAGTACGAGAACAATGAATTAGAGGGAAATAAACATCGCAGGTAGAAATAAAAAAAGAAAATTAATTAGTTAGTTAGTTCGACAGGCAGACACACAGATAGATAGATAGATAGATAGATAGATAGATAGATAGATAGATAGATAGATACTGAACATGATTAGATATATATATATATATACATATATATATATATATAGATAGATAGATAGATAGATACTGAACAAGATTAGATAGATAGATAGATAGATAGATAGATAGATAGATAGATATGAATGCAGTGTAAAAGATAGATAGATAGATAGATAGATAGATAGATTGATAGATAGATAGATAGAAAGAAACTGAACAGGTTAGGATTAGATAGATAGATAGATAGATAGATAGATAGATAGATAGATAGATACTGAACAAGATTAGATAGATAGATAAATAGATAGATAGATAGATAGATAGATAGATATGAATGCAGTGTGATAGATAGATAGATAGATAGATAGATAGATAGATAGATAAAAAGAAAAAGAACAGGATTAGATAGAGAGATGATTTTCTAAGCGCCGAAGATCAAACTCACTAGTAACGGCTTTTACCTAGACAAGATGGCTAACCGTTACACCACGCCAAGTTGCCCATATAGATAGATAGATAGATAATGAACAGTTGGGTAGATAGACAGACAATCAGATAGACGGATAGAGAGATTACTAGTGAAACATACGCATTTCAGGTAAGTTCAGCGATCAATATCTGTCATCTTTAACATTGGTCGGCTGTCTTTCAACGATACTCCCTGGGCGCTCATATCGCATTGACTTTTCATTGACAGTGATACATCAAGAGGAATGATCTCCTTTTTTTCTTCAACCTTTCCCTTGTGGGGGTCACTACCGTCTGTCCTTTCTTGTGGGCCTTCATCATTATATACCTTGCTTTGTTTCTTCTTATCTTTTGTGGCGTTTTTTTTTTTAAAATCGTTTCATCCATTCCTTTCCTTCATTTTGATGTCATTTTTTTTTCTTTTAGGGAATATTCTTCACCCTTTATATTCCTCGTCCTTTTTATCATTCGTTCTTTTTTTTTTAATCTAACAGCTTTATTTTAAATGTCGTCATTATATTCAATATTTTTAACTCTCCCATCAATCAGTCAGTTAAGTTCCATACGTGATACACGCTTGAGCAATCATGTCTCGAAAGAGACATGACTGACTGGGCAGAAGATTATCCCTCAGTAGATTGCCATTAGCTTTCTGCGGTAGACTGGTTGCCGACCAAGGCTATAGAACCCAATCTGTCCTGCTATTTAACCCATAACTGGAAGAGATGGATTAATACCTTTCCCAAGGGTATTTGCGCGTAAGTGAATACAATGGATTCGACTGGAATTTGAACTCGGCTCCCCGGTTTCTCGTTCCGAGCCGATATCCACTGTACCACAATGCACATACTCCCATCACGAGTCTCATTTCCCTTAATTTAATTTTCTTTCTTTCTTTTTCGTTGTCTGTTTTTCTTTCATTCTTTTTTCATTCCTTCTTTCTTCTTGTATTTCTGTCTTGTCAGTTTTAATTTAACTCTTGTCTTCTTTCTGCCCATTTTTTAGTTAATTCCTTTTCTTGAAGTATTAGATCTTTCTTTCTGAATATTAGCTTTCGCGGCACTCATTCCTATTTAATAGAGTCTTTTTTTCATTATTTCTTTCTTGCGTTTTTACTTTCTAGTCGTATATCATGTTTTCAAATATATGTTTCTTGTCGGTTATTCTTTTCTCTACTATCTATTCTTTCTTTTATTCTTGGTAGATGTTGACTTTTTCTTTCTTTCTTTCTTTTTGTCACACCTTATTTTCATTTCTTTCTTTCTTTTTTCTTCTTTTTTTCTTTCTTTCTTTCTTTCTTGTTTAATATTTTTCTAGTTGCCTATTCTTTCTTTCTTTCTTTTTTCTTTCCAATTGAATATTATTTCTTGTTGTCGATTCATTAAATTTTTTTAATCATATCACCTCGAGCAAGGCGGTAACGCCACTGATGCGCAGGGGGCTACGTAAGATTGACAAGATCGGAAAAAAATCCGGAAACCACATTCTAAACAGGGAACAAGGGATGAGCCTCTTCACCTGTTCAATAGACGTGGGTGGAGTGTGAACCGGGTGATAGTTCAGTTTATCTACTCCAATTGAAAAAAAAAAAGAAAAAAGAAAGAGAAAGCCGGAAACCACATCCTAAACAGGGAACGAAGTGATGAGCCTCTTCACCTGTTCAATGGACGTGGGTGGAGTGTGAACCGGGCGATAGTTCAGTCTAGCTACTCCAATTGAAAAAAATAAAAGAAAAAGAAAAGAGTAAAAAGATTGGAAAAGAGAAAGCCGGAAACCACATCCTAAACAGGGAACAAGGGATGAGCCTCTACACCAGTTCAATAGACGTGGGTGGAGTGTGAACCGGGCGATATTTTTCTTTCTTTCCTTTATTTTTTTCCAGTTGCCCTTTCTTTCTTCCACACCGTATTTTCGCTTCTTTCTTTCTTTATTTATTTATTTATTTATTTATTTCTGTCAAACTGTATTTTCATTGCTTTTTTTCTTACTTTCTCTCTTTCTGTCACAACGTGTTTTCGTTTCTTTCTTTCTTTATTATTTTCTTTCTTTCTTTCTTTCTTTCTTTATTTTTTTGTCACATTGTACTTTCGTTTTCTTCTTTCTTTATTTCTGTTATTCTGTCACACAGTATTTTCGTTTCTTTCTTTCTTTCTTAATTTTTTTCTTTATGTTACACCGTATTTTCGTATCTTTCTTTCTTTCTTTCTTTCTTTATTTATTTCTGTCACACTGTATTTTCGTTTTCTTCTTTTTTCTTTCTGTCTTTCTTTGTTTCTTTCTTTTTGTAACGCCGTACTTTCGTTTTCTTTCTTTCTTTCTTTCTTTCTTTCTTTCTTTCTTTCTTTCCGTCACACCGTATTTTCGTTTCTTTCTTTCTTTCTTTCTTTCTTTCTTTCTGTCACACTGTATTTTCGTATCTTTATATCTTTCATTTTTTTTCTTTATTTCTTTTTTTTTCTGTCACAACCTATTTTCGTTTCTTTCGTTTTTTATTTATTTATCTATTTCTGCCACACTGAATTTTCGTTTCTTTCTTTCTTTTTTATTTTTTTCTGTCACACAGCACTTTCTTTCTTTCTTTCTTTCTTTCTTTCTTTCTTTCTTTCTGTCACACTGTATTTTCGTTTCATTCTTTCTTTATTTCTTTCTTTCAGTCACACAGTATTTCCGTTTCTTTCTTTTTTTTCTCTTTATCTCACACCAAATTTTAGTTTCTTTCTTTATTTATTTATTTCTGTCACACCGTATTTTTGTTTCATTCTTTGTTTCTTTGTTTCTTTTTTTGTTTCTTTCTTTCTGTCACACCGTATTTTCGTTTCTTTCTTTCTTAAATTATTTACTTATTTATCAAACTGGATTTTCTTTCTTTCTTTCTTTCTTTCTTTCTTTCTTTCTTTCTGTCACACCGTGTTTTCGTTTCTTTCTGTCTGTCTGTCTTTATTTCTTTCTTTCTTTCTTTCTTTTGTCGCTGTAATTTCGTTCCCTTTTTCATTTATTTATTTATTTATTTTTGTCGCACCGTATTTTCGTTTCCTTCTTTCTTTATGTATTTATTTATTTCTGTGACATCATATTTTCCTTTCTGACTTTCTTTTTTTCCTTTCTTTCTTTCTTTCTTTCTTTTTTCTTTCAGTCACACCGTATTTTCGTTTCTTTCTTTATGTTTTTTGTTTGTTTGTTTGTTTCTTTCTTTCTTTCTGTCAAACCGTATTTTCATTTCTTTCTTTCTTTTAAATATATACTTATTTATCAAACTTTATTTTCTTTTCTTTCTTTCTTTCTTTCTTTCTTTCTTTCTTTCTTTCTTTTTGTCACACCGTATTTTCGTTTATGTCACGCCATGTTTTCGTTTCTTTCTTTCTTTTTTCTTTCTTTCTTTTTTTCTGTCGCCCCGTATTTTCGTTTTATTCTTTCTTTCTTTCTTTCTTTCTTTCTTTCTTTCTTTCTTTCACACCGTATTTTCGTTTCTTTCTTTCTTTATTTATTTATTTCTTTCTTTCTGTTTATGTTTCTTCTAATATCTATTTTATTTTATTTTCATTTCTTTTTTCCTGCCACGAATATTTGTTTAGTTCAGTCTTTCACATATCATCATCATCATCATCACGCTATCGGGATACCAACGCGGTAGTAGTGGTTTATTTTCAAGTGATATCGACTACATTTGGCCGAAAATCCGACAACATATGCTTATACGCTTTTAATTTTACTGCCATCTTGCTGGGAAGAATATGTTTTTCCAGGTTATTTTAAGCCGGATTCTAAAAGGCGGCCATTCCTCGAGCGTAAAGCGGAAACTTAAAATATATACATGTGAACATATATGCTGCTGGATTAAGGAAATAAAAATTGTCACGTGAAACCGGGCTTGTATGTTACGGTTCAGTGATTATATGAAACTTAACACACTTCTACCCACCAAACACTGAACTGTATGTTTTGGGAGTGTTCAAGAACTGGCTTACAGAAAAATTCAATACAATTGAACATATTTAGTTGTTTATTTTTCCCAAAACTTACCTGTACACCATGTTCTTTGGCTTACTAAATATATTTTCATTTTGATTATAGATATGATTGTATGGTGTATAGTATTTTTGTTTTGATTCCATTCATCTTCCCACAAGGCCTTAGATTGAACACAGAGGCCTACATCATGAAGAGATAGTGCTGGTCTGGGTTAAGAGGGTAGCTGTTAGATGATTCTATGTATGACAACAGGATTCGGCAGCATGGAACAAAACCAGGATGCCTTAGTCATGGTTGTCAGACAATTTCTTTGACTACAGCACCCTTTATATCTGGTCAGCTAACTTCCTAGACTGCAACACCTCTTGATTATTTGGTGTGATGTGTAATTGAGCAAAAGACCAACAAAACTACTTGTCACATCAAAGATGAAATGAAGGCAAGGATTATGGCAACGTATACCAACTAAAACAAGGAAACCATTCAGAAGAGTTGCAATAATGTTATGGGGAAACACACCTATTTCTCGGATAATGGACTCTTCCTCCTATATTAATAAGAGTTAACAGGAAGTTCCTGGAAAGTTCATAGATGTTCTTTAGACTTCTATTGGAGTTCAGTAGAACTACTAGGCAGTTAGTCGAATACTAAGTAGTCAGCTTTCAGTGGAAGATTACCAACTTCCTAACATTTTGGGTAAATTAAGTCGATTAGCAACCGACATAGCACGATTATTACCTTCAGTGCGAAAACTACTTCACAACAAAAAAAATTCCGAAGGCGTCTGGAGGACTTGATTTTAGGCAATGGTGATGTTATTGGATAAATTTAATTTTCAGTATTTCAATATATTTCTGTGTAATTTTGGTAAATATATTTCTTAAATAAGATGTCAGTTGATAAACTATTTCTATATAACTTATGTTCTGGAAAGAAAAGAAAATGATGTCTGTCATTTTTTAAACATTTTTGAAACATGAATATATATGTGTGTGTGTTTTACCTAAAACTTACCTGTACACCACGTTCGGCTAACTTCCTAGACTGCAATAACTCTTGATTATTACGTGTGATGTGTAAATGAGCAAAAGACCAACAAAACTACTTGTCACATCAATGATGAACTTAAAGCAAGGATTATGGCAACGTATACCAACTTAAACGAGGAAACCATCCAGAAGAGTTGCAATAAATTCCGAATTCTGGAGGACTTGGATGCATATACGTACAAATATATATATATATATATATATATATATATATATATATATATATATATATATATATGCGGTGTAGGTGCAGAAGAATCCAAAGGAGTATCTTGTACATAAAGTTGTAGGATGACTCTCTAGGAGAGCTCAAAATATATATGTATATAAATACATATAGAGAAAATATATGCAAAAATAAGTATATAAATACATATAGACCAAATATTTGTAAAAATGAAGACAGACACGTTGTTCCGTGGTTAAGCGGGAGTGTGGACCCATTTCATGCGAACCATCATCAGCTTCCGTCTTTATTGTACAGAAGATTTTACACGAATCTAGTGTAAAAATGGATATATATATATATATATGTGTGTGTGTGTGTGTGTGTGTGTGTGTGTGTGTGTGTGTGTGTGTGTGTGACAATAATTATATAACAATTGGTGGGTGGAACTGTGTTAAGTTTCATATAATCACTGAACTGTAACATACAAGTCCGGTTTCACGTTACAATTTTTATTTCCTTAATCCAGCAGTTATAGAGTTTGGAAGGGATTCCGTCACCTTTGTTCGCTTTACTGGGGTCAAGATTTGAAATTATGTGAAAGACCAGAGAGGTGGGGTTATGCATACGTCCTTTAGTTGAGCATCAGTTCTAGGCGAGAAGTCGGTTGTGAATACTCCAGACGAGTCAAATGTGTAGTTAGAGAAAAAAAATCTGCCCGCCTTGTTCGCTGTGACTGTGAGGAGCCTAAATCTATTGATTAAAGGCGGGATTGAGGGTTTGCTGTTGTTCAACACAAAATTACATAGGCACCAGTAGTCTTTGGTGTCGGATTTGTGCGCTGCTATACGCGGCTTCATTCTATCAACAAACAAAAGCTTAGCATCATTTAGTAACCTCTTGCAGTAATTACGAACAGAAGAGAATGCTGCCTATTATGGTCAAACCTGTGGTTCCAGTATAGCCGAAATAAGTGATTCTTGTGGGCAATGATGGCCAAGCAGGCAGGAGAGAACCAGGAGAACGATTAAGGTTTAAAACGGAACTTTCTGGTCAAGATGAAATCATCAATGACAGCTTTTATCCAGGAGGAGACCTCAGAGGCGCAGTCCTCAACGCGGAGGGTAAACCCTTTTTCTCAAAGGAGGTCAAACGGAAGGAATCCCAGTCTGCTCTTTGGTAGCAGTAAGAAATTCTGTTGGCAGGAATTTCCTAGGAGAAATGGAATTGGAGAGAGATATTAATGGAAACAGCAGCATGATTAAATTTTCCAAAAGGGCAAAGTTGCATGGATTGGAAGGAGACAGGGATAGAAGTTAAACAGAGATATAGAAGAGACGCGCGTCCTATAGTGATACTATGGAAGCTCGTAGGGAAATCCACCACTTGCGCCAAAGCCTGAGTAATTGCAAAGTTCATGGTATGTATGCCAACAGGATCAGTGACAGGGTTTTTCATCCCCTTGGCATAGTGGGCATTAAAATCAACGAACACAAATATGTTAACGAACGAGGGGAAGGAAAGTGCCTATCTATATTGTCATACACTACCTAGCAAAGAGCAGTCGGGAGAGGAAGGGTAGAGAAAGAAAATATAGTTAACTAATTTTAGAAGTAAAAGACGGAGAGACATGTGTGAATGATCAGGAGATTCAAGGGAAGACACCCTAGCGAGATGATAGCTGATGTAAACCCCTGATCATGAATAGACACTGGAACCCTTCTTTAAAAGGGGAAACTAACGAGAAATCGAAAAATCAGAAGAGAGGATTCAGGGGTTAAGATTGGTTTCGCAAAGTGTTAAATTGTCAGGGAACTTCTTGTGGAGAAAATATTCTACACTGCAGATATTGGTACGCATACATCGGATGTTTGTGAAGGAAGTGTTGAGTGTTTTAGGTGATTTTCGATAGGCTTTCTTAGCTTTGTTTCTTGAAACGTGATTGTTCACTTTTGTGTTGTTTAGTGAGAGGAGGTTTCAAATAACCTGACAGACGATCATTGATTGCGACATTTGCAGGAAGGGAGCTGGCGCAGACTGAAGCAAAGTGTGGCCCAAGGGTTTCCCACACGAAGTTCTTGCAGGGAGACCCATCCATGTGCATCATGGATCTGCACTGCCAGAACCCCGATATTATACAACTGTTGATCAGACCAGCCGCTTTCGACGCTCCGAAAGAGTCACGGCTCCTAACTACCAGTTGAAAGCTGCAACTAGAAAACTGCCAAATCGATACCGTCATCGTGAAGTAACATTGACATCGACCGCTAAAATCTTAAAAAATTTGGGAGCGCACCTATAGTAATGCCTGATGAAAAGAACCAGGAACCTCTTCTTAAACAGGTAAAACAAGTTGAGATTTTATTCCTGTTCAATCGAAGAGGGAGAAGTATTAACTGGGTGACAGTAGGGTCTATCTATCTAAACTTATTTTTAAATGGAACTTTGTCGGTGTGTGTATGTGTGTCTGTGCGAGTGTGTGTCCGTTACCTATAGACTCCGAAACGGCTGAACCTACTTTCTTGAAAATTGACACAGTTGTACTATAACCTCTGCGAGTGTTCTTAACTAGGTTTTGTGTCGAGGTACGCTCGACAAATATCGAAAATCGATAATCGAAAAAATCAGGTTATAGAAGGAGTGGTCCGATTTTAATCAAATGTGATACACTCATAGACAAAGACATAAGAAACGATATTCAGAAGTTTCAAGGTTGCAGTTCTTACAATAGTGTAGAAAATCAATAATATATATATATATATATATATATATATATATATATATAAAAGGCAAGATTTTTGTGTTTGTGTCTGTTTATCTGCCTGTATGTCTCTATTTTTTTCAGCTCTTTTATTTTAGTTTTTGCTTCGGGTTTGGCTCTAAGTAGGTATAATTGTAGTTCTTAGTCTCAGTCATGATACCATTTACTCAGAGGGCTTATTTAGCCTTCAAAATTCAGTTTACAACGAAAAAGATTATTTGATATCGATACCAGGAAATTAAAATTTGTCTTACATCCATTCATTTTTCTTTCAGTCTACGGTTTCGCTTTAACTGGAAACAACAATTGCGTTTTAGTTTTTCGGGTCAACGTCCAAAGAGTCTGACCTTCAGGACCATGGATTAGTTTTAAAGCTTTCATTACACCCGAGCAACGCCGGGCTATACTGCTAGTCTACTCTAATTAAAAAAGAAAACAATGAGTGTTAATGAAAGAAAATTTACTTAGTTTTAACTTGGTTAAAGTCAGGAGGTCCCTTACTTGTTCACTAGAAGATGCAGGCTGGAAACATGGAGAAATAAATAGAAAACAATATCAATTTATAGCAAACAGTCAATGTTAAAATGAGAAGTTTATCTCGTCCGAGGAAAATAAAGTAATTTTTAAAAAAAATTGTAACATTTTTTTGTTCGGCGATTATGGTTAGCAACTTCATATGCAAAGAAAACTTGCTCAGGTAAACGGTGGTAGGGAAGAGCTGAATGACACAGGTGAAGAGAAGTAACC